>OZ023312.1:80852910-81037262 GCA_964007375.1 Ophion obscuratus | reverse complement strand
GAGAGAGAGAGAGAGAGAGAGAGACAGAGACAGAGAGAGAGACAGAGAGAGAGAGACAGAGAGAGACAGAGAGAGACAGAGAGAGAGAGAGGGAGAGACAGAGAGAGAGAGAGACAGAGAGAGAGAGAGACAGAGAGAGAGAGACAGAGAGAGAGAGAGAGACAGAGAGAGAGAGAGAGAGGGAGAGAGAGAGAGAGAGAGGACGGGAGAATGGAGATCAAGTGAGGTCTAAGGTCCGGGATGTTGACCGGCTTCGCTTGGTTTCTCCAGCCACGGCTGCCCAGGCCCATCGAGTCCTCCGGATCCCATCGGCGTGGTCGGCATCCTCGAGGCCTTCGATCATCGGCCGGGGCGACGATTTTTTCGTCCGTTATGGCGACAAAGAGAGAGAGGCCGTCGCCTCGTTCGACTTCCTCGACGATATCACCATTTACGAGGCGAGCGTGCCCACGACCGAGGCGATGATCCTCTCGACTTCCTCCGGGGGCTCCGTTGATGACGACCTACACGTACAAACTCCACCCACCGAATTAATGCGAGTCTCGCCCCTCTGAACTTCTTCCATAAGACTACACAGTAACTATATAGCAAAAGAAACGAAAAAACCAGCGTTATGAATTCGAGTAAAGAATAAGGTTAAGAAAAAGAAAACAAAAGAGGGCGGAAGTGAAAATAGAAAACAATCGAATAAGTGAACGCCAATAATAAGGGACAGACACACACAATGTGAATAGTTTTTAGCGTTAAGAGTATATAACTCACCTATTTGTTCTTCCGGAAGAAACGACGATTGAGCTTAGTGAAGAGATGAAAAACGTCAAAGCGACCGAGTAAATTTAAGATATCGGAATTCTCGTTTTTCTCATCACTTGACGATGACGCGACTGATAAATTATTTGCAAATTATTTATTATTATTATATGTATTCTTACCGCGCCCGATCGTCGGTCGAAACGAATCCATCAATGTAGTGATGTATCGGTCGATGAGGTGAAAGTGATCGAGGCTCGGACACTCGAGCCATGGATGACAGCGCCTGCATTGAACAGCTTCGTTTGTTGTATTCGCCATTTTCACGTGAAAATGATTTTCTTACCACGTCCAGGCACACGAAATAATCAACGCATGAAAATCTGAGCGTCAGAGGTGATTATTTTTTCGGTTCTTTTTTCGCGGTTACGTGTTAGGCTTTTGCCACGATGTTGAAGTTTGCATCGTTGTGACGCAACGATGTCTTATTCTTTTTCGATTGATAAGATTTATTTTCGGCCACTTCGGACTATGAAAATCACTCGTACATTTTTATGTGCCCTCGCTGGATATCCACGACCTCAATTTGAAAGAAAAAATAATATTTTCGATGATGAAAATGAAGTAAAGAAAATAGTTGCATTCCAACGATGCAAACTTCAGCGTCATCTTTTTTCAGAATCTCGAAATCCTAAACACACGCACACACACACATGTATGTACATACAAATACCGGGTGAGTCATTAGAAATGGAACACTCGAGATTGCTTTGCGGAATGTTTTTCGAAAAATAATTGCCCAAATGACAATTTCCCAAATACAATTTCTCGATAACAATTGCCCGAATAAACAATTTCTCAAATATAATTTCCCGAAAAAAAATTCCCGAAATTCGGGACTGGGTGGAAATTTTGTTGAATGCTCCGACGCATTAAAATTCCTAATTTCAATGTTCCGAAAATTGTTCAAAATTTAAATTCAAAATTCAATTCAAAATTGACGCAAAATCAATTATCAATGAAAAAAATTCTCGAAATAATTCGTTTTACGTTCTACATCGTTTACAGTCAACTGTGCAGACTTTCGCTGGCATGATCTTTACGAAACTTGTAATTTTGGAACATTGAAGTTACGAATTATAATGCGTCGGAGCATTAAATTTAATTTTTTTAATTAAACTTTTTTTTTTTTTTTTTTTGAGTTTTATTGAAAATTTTGAAAATTAAAAAAATTCCATAGCTGAATTATTTTGACGGTGTTAAGATTTACGGAGTTTTGGTCTTTCGTGTAAAATTCTTTCGGAGTTTAGATCTTTCGGGCTACTATTCTTTCGGAGTTTTGAGCGGAATTCCAAAGTTCAAAGTTCGGAATTTCAACCCGGCCCCATCTTGAATTTCGGAACATTAAAATTCGGAATTTTAAACCGTCGGGGCACTCAAAGTTCGAAATTTCAACTCAGCCCCTTCATCTCGGCATTAGCAGGCGCCAGAAATACACGTTCCCACACTTAGCATGGCCCAGGATCAACGACCTGGACGTGGTGGGTTCTGACTCCTTTTTTTCTCCTTGTTTTTCTTCGTAACATTTTTTATTTTATTTCTTTTTAATTGCTTAATTTTTTTATATTTGTATTCACACCCGACAAAAAATATGTCCATTCGGAAAATTGTCCTACAGAAATTGTCATTCGGGCAATTCTCGTCGAAGAATTTTTCGCAAACGCTTGAGATTCCATTGAAGCGAATCGAGTTGCGCTCAAAATAAAATCGCCGTCTCCGCTCAAAAAACGAACCGAGACGTCCAGAATGCACATCTCGACGAATCGTTGACATTTTATCTCCTCTTTTTCTCCGAAACCCACAATTATCGGAGTTTCCGAGAGTTCAATCGCTCCTGACCCGCCCCCGGTGTGTATACATTGTCGAATATATACGTTTCATTCTCCGTAGACAAAGTCGAAGAACGAGCCACGCCCGATAACGAGCGATAAAGATCTGAATATTCATCACGAAGATAAGAATCTCCACGAGTCGTCGATAAACGATACCCAGCGTCGATAGAATATCGCGCGAATCGTCTCAACTATTATCGCCAATTCTCGTGTGCTCGTTCCCCGATTCATTGAAAATGTATTAATTTCTAAGCCGACGATGTAACGCGAAAGCTCCGTATGTACTTCGGGCTTGTGTATGTAGAAATTGCTCTTACTGCGGTCGAATGTTGCAAAAAAATGACCAAAAAAGAAAACGTCATTTCGTCAGTCATCGCGAAATCGTGGATAAAAATAAATTCTCGACGATCTTCGACGTGGCGGAAAGATTTTCCGGACTTCAAGCACCATTTTTTTCCCTATATATTTATCTCGAATCTTTTATTCCGTTCAAGGACAAAATCAATGTCGAATAATTAAAATGGCGGATCCGACACGCACGAAAAGTGCAATTAGGGGCCGTCCATATATTACGTCATCGATTTTTGCTGATTCTCGACCCCCCCCCCCCCTTACAATCATCCTATCGTCATTTCCTAATGACCCCCCCCCTCTCGCAAAACTGACGTCATTACCAGTTTGGCAAAATTAAAACATTTGCGGATTTGAGAAAAATTGGGTAACATTAAAACATTTTGTTATAGAATCATCTTTTATTATTTTGTACTTTGGCAATGTTTATTAATATAATAATATTATTCTTCCCTATTCTTTAGTTTTCTTTGGATAGCTCCCACATTTTGTTACAGAATCATCTTTTATTATTTTGTACTTTGGCAATTTTCATTAACATAATAATATTATTCTTCCCTATTCTTTAGTTTTCTTTGAATAGCTCCCACGGAGTTTTCACCCATTCTTGCAAATCCTGGATCACGGGTAATATCTCCGTATCCTCCCCATATTCATTTTGGCTCGATCGAACTATTTTCATAGGTACGCTGTTATTTGAAGTTCTCGAATATAACGTAGACAAACCTTATGTAATAAATAAATAAATAATGAGTTCAATAATTAATACCATTAGGTACTTGCAAAATATTTTTCATCACTCATGCGGGGAAACCACTCTAGTTGTACAATATACTATTGTACATTTTGAATTAACTGGTATCACAAGAATGACGTCAATTTCGAAACGCCCCCCCCCTTATCCATCATTTACCGTCATTCGCAGACGAACCTCCCCCCCCCCCCAAATTTAGAATGACGTAATATATGGACGGCCCCTTACCTGAATTAATTTTTTTTCTTTAACTCGGTTGAGTTAATTTTTTTCTTTAACTTAGATCACGAAGATTTCTTGCTGGATAAGTCCTCTCATCGTTGAGATCGCACCCGCAGTATGGAGATTAATCATTAATCGTTCTGTCGATAGTTGGTCGAATGGAAAATTGCAACAAAATAAAAAGAATATGAATGAAACAAGCGAACAAATTGTAAATAGTATTGTATCATAGTAGACACACGACACAAATGTAAGTTATATATCTTCTCTTCGAACTTAATAAATAACGACTATATATATATATATATATATATATATATATATATATATATATATATATATATATATATATATGCAGCAAGCTGATAATTTTTCTACCCTTTTTTCCCTCTTGTTACTTTTTCAGACGCAACAGGCCTAAAAAAATCGAAGCTTTTTTTTCGCTAGACCGATTAACGGTTTTATTAAAACGTGAAAAGTCTTAAATCAAACATATATATGTGTATGTGTAAATATATATATATATATATATACATATATATATATCGTAACAAGGTATGATTGATAATATAATAGTTATAATAAACGGAGCAAAACATTGAAGAAAAGTAGAGTGATTATTTTCCACGACTCCAGTCATACACTTTGTATCAGAACTTGTCGATATTCGAAACAACTCCAACTCTTGCAACATCTTCGCATTTTATTGTTTTTTTTTGTTTCTGCCAAACTGTACGTAGATTTCTATCTTTTTTGTTTTCTTTCATTCGGCATAATACGAAAATGGGAAAATTAAATGTGGATAATCGAACGGATTATCGAACACCGCGACGCAATTAGATCATAGAAAAAATAATACGTATTCCGTATCTTTGTGTTTCGACTTAACCTAAGGGACGAGGATCTCAGACCCTGTAGCCTCTGCGCTCCGCGTTTCGTATCGAGTTGGCGAGACAAAGTGCGAAGATTATACCGACGAACTGTGGAAGAAGAGAAAACAGAATATGAGACGATTTTCGTGGTATTGCGGAATTGCAGTATCGGCATGCACATTCGTTTTTTGTCCGGCTAGAGTTAAGGGCGGGGTAAAGTATTTAAATTTTTTTTTTTTCATTTTTGTTTAATTTTTTAAATGAATGCATAATATATCAAGAATATTGTGTTAAAATTTCAAGTCGATCGGAATAAAATTGACGAAGTTATGAGTATTTGAGCGTCTATTGCTCCATGCCGTTCTCTTCTCTTCTGCGTTTTTCAAACCGTTTTTCTGAGACTTGCCATATTTGAAGTCCGTGTGCACGATAACTCAAAATCTACTGGACCAATCGCTTTGAAATTTTGCACAGTACTTCTTCACATAATTCACCAGGTATTGTCGAGAGCTTTTTTGTTTTTTTTTTTAATAATTACTAATTTTTCAACAACAAATTAGCCGATTTTTTTAGCGAAAATCGGGTTTTTGGCTCCCAAGTGCTACGAAATATCGAAAAATCGAGGAGAAAAAATCCTCCCGTCATTACCTCGAGAAACATCTCCTTTAACAAATGCATTTTGATTTTTTTGTTTCAAATGATTCTGTTGCGAGTTATGGTGCACACCGCAAACCAACTTTTTTTCGAGGCGCCTCCGGGGTTTAATTTTCACTCGCTCAATTTTGAATATTTTGCAATGCAAATTTAGGAGAATGTTGTTCAAATGTTACTTTATTATATGTAAATTTTTCAACAAACGAACACTATTCGTTACGCCAAAAAAAAATCTTAAAAACATGCCTTTTTTTCGCCGAATAAACTTTACCCCGCCGTTAAATAACTCTAGATGTCTGATTTAAACAGCACTACGCGTGTACAAAAATCTAATAAATCCGCAACGACAATAAAACACAGGTGGTCACCGAATATCTAAAGAAAATATTAATAAAACTTGAAAGAATGTAACCAGCAGAAGAATTTTCGTAGCCGCGACTCTTCAGAAGAAATATAAAAATGCCTAAATCTACTAAATTTGACGCGAAATTTTTCATTCCACTTTATCGTTAGGTATAATAGTGGCTGGTAACTTATTTTTTATTAAGAATAACGTTTCTTTTATTCTTAAGGAGGTACGGTGATTCGAGCGAGTCCAAGATAAAAGCCCGATTTTTTTAAATAACATTGTCGAGAGCTTCGTCCATGCGTATGCGAAGTTTCCACGAGATTTACCGTACAGTTTCCGAGTTATTAATTGTTAAAGTTGGTCAATTAGTCACACGTAGACGACAAAATGTGCCTGTCCTCTCATATATCGATTTTTTTGTGCTACTTGGAGCCAAGACACGCGTAAAAAAAACTGACGGTTGCGTTCGTTGGTTCGTTGTGATCAATAAGGCAACTTGAATTGGAAAGCTCACCGCAGAAATAAGCAATAAATTTAGAAATAAAGTCGCGAAAAACCGAAGTATTCGGCGAGAGAGACGTCTCGTGACGTAACCGCAGCCATCTTGCTCGAAGTGTGGCAACGCCGGATACCCGCGCAAATTTGAGTCTTCTATCGGATATTTGCAACGCGAATTAAAAATATGATTGTGTGAAGCCGTGCGTTTTTTAATCGATTATAAAAGGCCTTTCGTCGACATTTACTCAAAGTTCTTTTATGTATAGCTAAGGCATCTCAATCTTTCTGGCGACATGCATACAACGCATTTATATGTAAATTCAGCATGGACAACCGTAATATAAAATGAACGTTCGTTTTTATATCTGCAAATATTGTGAAAATTAGGAAAGGGAAAAATAACATAACAATCGATGAAATATGTTTTGACTTCGGACAGATTTTACATTGGATATTGAGGTTAACGTCAACGCGACGTTTTTCATTTGCATTCGCAATATCATCTTTTCACTCTCTAATTCTTGTCCGACAGAATCTACCTTTGTCTCTAAACTGGACTTCAGGTACAATCCTGTTACTCTCTTGATAAACTTCTACAGTACTTATTTTCATTCTCCATGTTTACCGGCTACCAAAAATAATAAGCCGAGCGCGTGGGACCGATGACAGCTATCGAAAATGCAACGATGCTAAACGTCGGCGATATGGCGTACTACTGAAGTCGAGTAGTAGATTATTACGTTTGGTTTCATATTATAAAAATAATAAGTAGCTTGAAATTCAATACTTAAAAAATATTTCTCGAAATATAGGCCACACACATATGTCTAAAACGTAGCGGTATTATGGCGAAAAATAGACTCTTAGTTTACTAGCGTGGTCATCACCGTACCTCCTTAATAAAATTCCTTAATACATAATACCTAAATACCCTGAAGGTAGTCCTTTCGCTTCACACTAGTCATACCACTTATCACACTTGAGACTTGTACAATTTATAATTTGACAAATGCAACAGAAAAATTGTAATAACTAAATTTTCCATGTGTAAACTGTTTAATGAATGTTCACATTTAATTAGAAAAATGAAAAAATAGTTATTCCAACGATTCGCGCAGTATTTCAAGGCTTGATATTTGGCAATATTGGTTCTATCTCCGTCTCTTTTTAGTCAACCAGGCGAGTTTAACCTCCATGTTTTTCAACGTCGATCTGTCAAAAAAATTTCAGGTGCGGAAAATATAAAGCATTGCATCCGGGCCACGACTGGTAAAAAGCGTGAAAAATTTGTGTCGGCGAAATATGTCGGTTAAAAATGTATGTGTGGAAATTCGAATGAGTGAGATGAGGTTAGGACTACAGTCAGCTGTTGCCTTGCCGTCACGTCTCTTTATCATAGCAAGTGGTAATAAATCCAATACCGGAAGTTCAAATTAAACTTGATATTACATAAAAATTAGGTCAATAAGCGTAATTTTTTCTGAGAGCACTGGATTACTACAAGTGTTGAGTATGTAAATCTGATTATTTTCAAGATTCTGACGTATTCCCACTATTATATGCACTTTTGTAGCGACTGGAAATTGGGTTTTTGTATGTCGTCTCGGAATTCCTTCACAAAAATGCGCAATTTTAATATTTCTTTTCTCTGTAATTAGGTCGACAAACGACCCTGATATTTTACAGAGACGATTATTAATATATTTAGTGAAGCTCGAAAAAAAATTATGAAAATCCAATGGACTGAAACCTGGCGCTAGGACCTCTGTGAACTTGGCACCCGAGTATCTCCGATGTCAATTTTTTTTGGTGATTTCCGAAGGTTTTCGATTGTAGTTGATTGTGGTAAACGTAATTTCGTTTGTAGTAGCCCGGAAAAAAAAATTGCGACCACAAAAAAAACGGCGTCCCCCGAAATAAAAATAACGAACATTTATCATTTTTTTTTCGTTCAAAATCGTTTGTAGTTGATAGTAGTAAATTTATTTTCGTTTGTAGTTGAGTTTTGCTTTTATTTTGGCCAAAAATGAAAATCGCAAAATAAAACGGCCGGCAACGTATTTTGGAGTGAGTTCTAAATGCTAATTAACAAATGTCGAACAAAAAAAAACACGAACCAAAACAACAGCATTACTGAAATGCAATATTTCACTATTTTTATGAGCAAATTTTCCTTAGCAATAACCGCAGAGGCAGGAAAACGATATATCCTAGATTTGTAGTTGTGAACTAGGTAACTACAAACTACGCCCGGGCTACTGAAACGTTTGTAGTTGTTTGTAGGTCCGTATTTATCGTTTGTAGTTGCAGAGAAAATGACTACAAACGAGGAAATCACCTGAAAATGATTTTTCCACGCTTTTGGAAGGTTATGTCCGTTTGTAGTCAAAACTACGTAACTACAAACGATGCCCGGGCTTCTAAAACGTTTGTAGTTGTTTGTAGGTTCGTATTTATCGTTTGTAGTTGCAGAGAAAATAACTACGAAGGAAGAAATGACGTGAAAAGCATTTTTCAGCCATTTGAGAAAGAAATGTTCGTTTGTAGTGATAAAGTAGGCAACTACAAACGATCCTCGCTCTTCTAAAACGTTTGTAGTTATTTGTCGTTCCGTATTTATCGTTTGTAGTTGCAGAGAAAGTAACTACAGACGAGGAAATAAACAGAACATGATTTCTGGTTATTAGGCGATAGGACTACCTTAAGAGCTGACGCGTGTACATAAATATACCTTTCACAGTGGTTTACGAAAAAAAAAAAAAAAAAAAAAAAAACTATGAACAGAAATGTTACCTCAATCACGGCAATTCCGATGGCAACGCCGCCCAACAACTTTCCGGCATCATCTAAGAATTCGACCGTCTTCTTTAAACAACCGTCACCGTATGAATTCGATCTGAGGCAATCCGACTTGTCGGCCTCGTTCTCGTGGTGGCAACAGCTCCACGGTATTGACTTCGGAGACCAGTCCTGGGCACTCGTCACGCCGCAACACTCGAGCTGTGCACGAAGATGTTGGCCATTATTCATCATACCGATAAATACCATGGCGGCATTTGGGGGGGAGGGGCACAGGGGGTGTTCAGAATTATTTCAGTTTCTTCATTGCCATCATTCTAGAAATCCTAATATTCGAAGTTTCAATTCCGATCATAGGTAGGGCTGTCTCAAAATGACTTAACAATTTAAATTTGACTGTAAAAAAGTCCTGGTTTTTCATTTAATTCCATGTACAATGCATAAAATATTGATTCTCTTTTATCAAAATGATGCCACCGATATATGAGCTTGCTGCAATACTATAAAATATTGGAAAATGTGATTGATTTAAATAAGATATTATTTTATTTGAAAAAACTCTTCTGTTCTCTGAATATCTACATTATCTTTCAACTAAAACTATATTCTATTGAAATCATTCTATATACAATCCATATATGTATGGATAAAATAATTAAACGGTTGCTACAATATTTTTTATTTCGTACAAAAATATAATCAATAGAATTAATTATTTCTTTACTGCATCGAAACGAATATGCCATGGGACGTAAGTTTTTCAATTTGTTTTAAATCTTAAATAAAAAGTGAGCATTAGAATGATCATCCACGATAATAGTGGAGAGAATATCAGATATCCAATGCAATATCCATAGAGAGAATATCACATATTCAACTGATAAGAACAGGTACTACACTTTGATCTTAGCCACGGGCCAAGAAGCGATACTCATTAGAGTTTCTCCGGCGTTTAAGTAGATTTTCGGTTCGCGCTACGCTTACGAGAAACGAGCGCGCGTGCGGCTTCTAGCGGTTACTCCGAGAACTACGGATTTCCTCACACCTATTTCGGTGGCGCTCGGCCATGATCTGGTCGATTCTTTTTCAACCAAATGCGCAAGAAACAAATTTTATTTTCGCATAATTTTTAGCCAATTCAGAAATTTGCTTAATATTTTTCAATCAAAATAAAATATTAATATTTTAACGAATAATGTACTTGGAAAATACCATCGGATATGGTGAAAAAAATAACATATTTACTCAATTAGTACAGTCATGCTGTATTTTGGAATCGGAAAAAATTAGAAGAAGGCTAGTTTTTTGACAGGTGATTTTGTAGGTGCCACGGGTGCTAAAACCAAGTTTGCCTAAAAATCGGGGGGTAGGGTTTTTTTTAGGGGATGGGGGTGGAGTAATGCCAAACTACAACCCCCACGACGTCGGCGCCGGGAGACAAAATGTTCAGAAAAATCCGTGTTTTATTTTTGTCCATAGCGCCGAAGTCGTGGAAGTTCATTTTAGGGGTGAAAAAGTGGGGTGAAATTTTGAAAAATCAGTTTTCATTCGATAACTCTTTAAGACAAATTCATATTAGGAGTACAACTTTGCAGTGACCGTTTTACTTAGAGAGCCACTGCGGCCGAAGTAGTGGCCCTAGCTCAATAAAAAAAGTGGCATTTTAAACTAGAGGCTCTGCCAATGTAAACAATTTAAAAAAGCTAACGGATACGTGTATGCATTATAAAGTTATTGGCACTCAAACATGGCAACCTACGAGCCGAATTCTCAGCATTTGCGGGAACTGCTCCAAAGACAACAAAAGAAGGGATTTTTGCACCGGATTGTGACTGGAGATGAAAAGTGGGTTTACTACGATAATCCTAAACGCTGAAAATCATGGGGACTGCCTGGTCATATTCCGTCATCGACGCCCAAACCGAATATTCACGGATCCAAAGTGATGCTGTGTATCTGGTGGGACCAGCTGGGCGTTGTGTACTATGAGCTGCTCAAACCATCCGAAACCATCACAGGGGAACTCTACCGACGTCAGTTGATGAGCTTGAGTAAGGCACTCAAAGAGAAACGGCCACAATTCAACGAAAGACATGACAAGGTGATACTGCAGCATGACAATGCCCGACCCCATGTTGCAAATGTCGTGAAAAAGTACTTGGAAACGCTGAAATGGGAGGTTTTATCCCACCCGCCGTACTCTCCAGACATTGCTCCTTCCGACTATCACTTGTTCCGGCCAATGGCACACGATTTGGCTGACCAGCACTTCGGTACTTACGAAAAAGTCAAAAATTGGGTCGATTCCTGGATTGCCTCCAAGGATCAAAACTTTTATCGACGCGGGATTCGAATGCTACCTGAAAGATGGGCCGAGGTCGTAGCTAGCGACGGGCAGTACTTTGATTAAAAAATATGTAGCCACTTTTTTATAATAAAGCCTTAAACTTTTGAAAAAAACGGTCACTGCAAAGTTGTACTCCCAATACAATTTTTGTTCAAATGGAAACGTTGTAGCCCTTGACAAGACGAGTCGATCGAGTAGTCGATCAACCCTCTCCAATAATATCTTCACCCCCAAAAGAATTGTTGAACACTTAACAAAAAAATTATTTATTGAATAACTCAAAAATAATCGATTTTTCGGGGATGGTTCAAATGTACGAAATGTAGAGAATAATTTTCTTCATATTTTCGTTCCTGTGCACAACTTTTGAATTTTGCTTTTTCGAACTCCTCTCAGGGGTTCAAAATTCAAATTGAAATTCTGGGAAAACTATTGACCGAAACTAAAGAGATACGAGTTTGGCGCTGTGGACAAAAATGTAGCTGAGGATTCAAGCTACAAATTCTTCCACGGCGGCGAATTCGTGACGTCAATAGTTTTCCCAGAATTTCATTTTGAATGTTCAACCCCCGAGAGGGGTTGGAAAATCAAAATTCAAGGTCGGTCCATAGCAACGAAAATATGGAGAAAATTATTCTCTACATTTCGTACATTTGAACTATGCTCGAAAAACCGATTGTTTTTGAGTTATTCAATAAACTATTTTTTTTTTTTGTTTTTTAACCATCTTTTGGGGGTGAAGATATTATCGGAGAGTGATGATCGAATACTCGATCGACGCGTCTTTTCAAGGGCCACAACGTTCCCATTTGAACAAAAAAACGTACGATTTTTTTCTAAAGAGTTATTGAATGAAAACCGGTTTTTCAAAATTTCACCCCACTTTTTCACCCTCAAAATGAACTTCCACGACTTCGGCGCTGTGGACAAAACTAAAGCCCGGATTTTTCTCAACATTTTGTCTCACGGCGCCGACCTCGTAGGGGTTGTAGTTTGGCATTAATCCACCCCCATCTCCTTTCATCCCCTAAAAAAGAAGCCTACACCCCGATTTTTAGGCAAACTTGGATTTAGCACCCGCGCCACCGACAAAATCACGTGTCAAAAAACTAGCCTTTTTCTAATGTTCTCCGATTCCGGGTTTTTTCAGCGACAGCACGACTGTACTAAATAGAATTTTTATCTGAATCAAACGAGCGAAATTCCATTTTCCTTGTGTACTCGAATCAGCAATATTCGTGTTATGAATTGAAACGCTATTTTTGTTCGTTGCAGAAAATGCATTCAAAACTATATAATTCGTTCGCGATAATTTTTTAGATAGTTTCAATAATGTATTGTTCTCGGCTAACAATATATCTTTTGAATGAAAAAGGAACTTTTCATTTTATCATGTTATTAAAGTCAATAGGGTTTTGTTTGGACTAATAAATCCAATTATTGACACCAACAAATTTACAATTGAATCAACGAAATTTCATTCAATGACACCAATGATATTGGATCAATGATTTTTTTTCTCGGTGTATATCCCGCCTTAAGTGCTCGTGAATTTTTTTTCGTCAACTGACCGTGGATTGGGTCCAATCGATGATTTCTTTGTCGTCCGTGTTGTTGGCGTAGTTATCGAAGGCTTTCTTGTAAGATTCGCTGATTGCGTCCTGTCCCACGCCCTTCAGCTTGATGAATGCGAAAATCGCGATGGCGACTTGGATCACGAGGATTGTCAAAAGGAGCATCGCAAACTAGATATAGCCAAAAAATAAAATATATAAAAATAAGTATACTGTATGTGTGTGTGTGTTTGTGTAGAAATGTTTTTTATTTTCTACGTACCGTGACGATCATGCAGTGACTCTCGCGAATAGCGCCGCAACAACCGAAAAAGGCAACCGTGAAAATAATCGCCCCGACGACGATGAGGGCGATCGCCGGAAATGAGACATTTTCCGTGAGAATCTCAGCGACATTTTTCACTTTCAAGTGAATTATCACGCCGACGATGAGAATCGCCAGGCCACATAGCTGTAAAAAAAGAAAGAACGCGATAAGAGTTGTGCGGCGTTTAGGTCGCGATGTTCGTTAAGAGAAACGCAAAAAATACACAAATCAGCGAATTTAACCAATCGCATTAAGGGCGGGGTAAAGTATTTAAATTTTGTTTTAATTTTTAAAAAAATTTTAAATGAATGCATAATATATCAAGAATATTGTGTTAAAATTTCAAGTCGATCGGAGTAAAATTGACAAAGTTATGAGTATTTGAGCGTCTATTGCTTCATGCCGGGTTTTATACCTGGGCGGCAGCTGCGCGGCGCGCTATTGTATTTTTCGACCCCGAATAAATTTCTTGATAAACGGGCCTGTTCCGGTCCCGTTATGTATATTCGAGGCATGGTGTATATTAGTATACACATTAGTCTGTACATCAGTTGACCGCTGTATGCCGTGCTGAGCAGTAGCAAGTCACACTAACAGTTTGCTCTACGGACCTGCCATCGACGACTTTGAGTGAGTATAAGAACATTATCGAGTTTTATTTTGAATTTCTAAAAATTCAAAGATAATTGAAAAATCTGAAAAAATTCATACGTATTCAGAAAAATGAACGAATCACGAAAAAAATTGGTTTGCAGGGAAATTTGTTGACTAATTTTTTTTTTCATCATTTTGTTAATAACATTTTGGAATTATTATTATGCAAAATTAATCTTTTGAGTACCTTTAATATGCATGAATTTTCTCAGATTTTTATGCAATCGAGAAGTGTTCTCAAACTTATGTGCAATGAGCGCTAAGCGACCAAACTCTTCTGCGTTTTTCAAACCGTTTTTCTGAGACTTGTCATATTTGAAGTCCGTGTGCACGATAACTCAAAATCTACTGAACCAATCGCTTTGAAATTTTGCACAGTACTTCTTCACATAATTCACCAGGTATTGTCGAGAGCTTTTTTGTTTTTTTTAATTATTACTAATTTTTCAACAACAAATTAGCCGATTTTTTTAGCGAAAATCGGGTTTTTGGCTCCCAAGTACTACGAAAAATCGAAAAATCGAAAGAAAAAAAAATCCCCCCGTCATTACCTCGAGAAACATCTCCTTTAACAAATGCATTTTGATTTTTTTGTTTCAGATGATTCTGTTGTGAGTTATGGTGCACACCGCAAACCAACTTTTTTTCGAGGCGCCTCCGGGGTTTAATTTTCACTCGCTCAATTTTGAATATTTTGCAATGCAAATTTAGGAGAATGTTGTTCAAATGTTACTTTATTGTATGTAAATTTTTCAATAAACGAACACTATTCGTTACGCCAAAAAAAAATCTTAAAAACATGCCTTTTTTTCGCCGAATTAACTTTACCCCGCCGTTAATGGAAGAGTCTCGTTTTCACAATGTTTATCGCTACAACGCTGCAAGTCCGTTTTTCAACTTCACACTGACTTCATCTCTCGTCTGTATGAACTCGGAACTCCACCAACTGTACAAGAGCCTCAAATTTGCAATATCGAACCTCTACAACGATCTTATGATTATCCCTGCAACGTATTTATTCGGATTTGCATCAACTACACAATACAGATGTGCAATATTGCATTAATTTTATAATGTATCAACACAACGAGAACGTTGAGTCGTCAACGTTCAACTGGGCAATATTCATGTTAGCTCTACAACATCTGATATATCAGGTGTATTCTTCATTGAAGAATAAAGAAGAGATATTCATATAAAATATAAATACATCGAAGGAAATATTTCCCATTCTTTATTTACATTTCATAAAAAAATAGGCAATAAAATAATATTTGTTAATAAATGGTGTCGTTGGACAATTGTAAAAGTTTATTATGCTGTAATTAATTATTATACTTCCTATTGTTTCCAAATGAATATTACCCTTAATTATGCCAAATAAATATGGTTTTTCAGCGATAGGTAGATACCCAAGTAGAAATATTTCTAGCCTGTCTGAGTTACGACCTAGTAACTGGCTCGCCCAATTGAGCTCATACGAATTGACCAATGGTTGGCTCGCTATGAGCTAGTAATATTGTGAATGTTTTGTTATCCAGCCCAGCGGGCTGGCACCTCCTATCCCTTAGGGGGCGTCCATTAATTACGTGAGGCGTTTAGGGGGGGAGGGGGTCGAGCGAAATCTCACCCAATCTCACGTGGGGGAGAGGGGGGCTTCGGCAAATATCACGTAATTTTAGTAGTTTTAGTAATTTTAGTAATCACGTAATTTTTATCAAGTAGAGAGAGTCTCCCTACTACTTTGGGGCCGTCCATATATTACGTCATCGATTTTTGCTGATTTTCGACCCCCCCCTACAATCATCCTATCGTCATTTCCTAATGACCCCCCCCCCCCCCTCTCGCAAAATTGACGTCATTACTAGTTTGGCAAAATTAAAACATTTGCGGATTTGAGAAAAATTGGGTAACATTAAAACATTTTGTTATAGAATCATCTTTTATTATTTTGTACTTTGGCAATGTTTATTAATATAATAATATTATTCTTCTCTATTCTTAAGTTTTCTTTGGATAGCTCCCACATTTTGTTATAAAATCATCTTTTATTATTTTGTACTTTGGCAATTTTCATTAATATAATAATATTATTCTTCCCTATTCTTTATTTTTTTTTGGATAGCTCCCACGGAGTTTTCACCCATTCTTGCAAATCCTGGATCACGGGTAATATCTCCGTATCCTCCCCATATTCATTTTGGCTCGATCGCACTATTTTCATAGGTACGCTGTTATTTGAAGTTCTCGAATATAATGTAGACAAACCTTATGTAATAAATAAATAAATAATGAGTTCAATAATTAATACCATTAGGTACATGCAAAATATTTTTCATCACTCATGCGGGGAAACCACTCTAGTTGTACAATATACTATTGTACATTTTGAAGTAACTGGTATCACAAGAATGACGTCAATTTCGAAACGCCCCCCTCCCCCCCTCAACCATCATTTACCGTCATCCGCAGACGAAACTCCCCCCCCCCCCCAAATTTAGAATGACGTAATATATGGACGGCCCCTTTACATGGTGGAGTAAATGGTACTACAACCGCAGTTACTTCTACTACAATTTATTTTCTGTGAACGTATATATTTTGAAAAATCTCACGTGAGATTAGGGGAGGGGGGAGGGGGTCGAGCTAAATCTCACGACATCTCACCAGGGGGAGAGGGGGGGTCGAAAAATCGCCAAAATCACCTCACGTAATTAATGGATGCCCCCTTAACGTACATAAAAATGCTACGCTTTTCGATCGCTTCATTTAGTTCTACTACCTCTCCCCGTGGCGCTAGTAGGTCTCTGACAATTTATTATTGCGCAGGCGCGCGGTCCGCACTGCATACATAACATACATAACCACCACAACGACGAATACGATTATTTTGACCCGTAATTTTGACGTTTGCAGTTTAAATCGAGGTGCGGCATTGAATAAATTACTGAATTTGCTTATACTCGTATACTAATGCCGTGTATTGTGCGCGGTTGTACCTCAGGCTACAATATAAGTATTTATCGCTAAATAATCGATTCTTGAAAATGTTCTTAGCGTTTAAGTTTTTTAAAATGCTTCAGTTCTCGTTAGGGGCCGTCCATAAATTACGTCATCGACTTTTGCTGATTTTTGACCCCCCCCCCCCCTGAAATCATCCTATCCGTCATATCGTTGTGATCAAATTAACGTTACCGTCATCTAACGACCAGACCCCCCCCCCCTATTTTAAAATGACGTAATTTATGGACGGCCCCTTATATAAGCATATAATCACAGATGGAGCTCTTCTTTTGGATTTAGTAATGATCTTTTGAAAAAGTTATGATTTGGTACCAAATAGTTCCGTTATTCTATTCATCTTCATGATTGTTTGTTTGTACGATCGTTAGACAACAGAATTATAGCAATAGACAATCAATAAATGATAGATAAATTAATAACACAACAATCGTAGTATAATATTAGGTGTACAAATAAGTTTTAGGACAGTTTTCAAAAAATTCAAGATTTATTAAAAAAAAAGTAAAACACAGTTATTCATCGAAGTAATCTCCATCGCACTGAATGACCTTCAGCCATCTCTCAGGTAACTCGCGGATGCCTTTCGCAAAGAAACTTTCGTCTTGCGAGGTGAGAAATTTAGCGACCCATTTTTCCACTTCTTCAAATGTTTTGAATCGCACGTCAGACAAATCGGTCTGCATTTTCCGGAATAAATGATAATCGGATGGGGCTAAGTCTGGTGAATACGCCGGGTGTGGTACAGCTTCCCATCCAAGCGCTAGTAACGTATCCTTGACCGGTTTACCCACACGAGGCCGCGCGTTGTCATGGAGCAGTTTTACTGGACGTTTTCCATTACCAGAAAATGGACGTTTCTTCTCAATTTCTTGATTCACTTGCATCAATTGATGACAATAGCGATCGGTAGTAACTGTTTGACCAGGTTTGAGAAGTTCATAATACAGTACGCTTTTCATATCCCACCATATGCACAGCATGACTTTGTTACAATGAACATTGCGCTTTGGCGTGGATGTTGTCGGCTCGCCGGGGTCAACTCAATGATATTTGCGTTTCGGATTATCAAAATAAATCCACTTTTCATCGCCGGTCACAATTTTCCACAAGAAAGACTTTCTATGTTGCTTGTTGTAAAGACTCACACAAATGTTGACGGCTGTTTTTATTTTCTTGAGTCAGAAAGTGTGGTACCCACTTTGTTCCTTTTCGAATCTTACCCATTGCTTTTAAACGATAAGAAACAGTTTGTTGAGTTACTCCAAGCTGTTCCGAAAGTTGTTTCTCCGTCTGACAAGAGTTTTCATCCAGCAACGCTTGCAGTTCCTGATCGTCCACCTTTACAGGAGGCCCCGTGCGTTCACGGTCACTAACGTCGAAATCACCTTCTTTGAATCGCTTATACCAATACTCACATGTACTTTTAGATACAATGTTGCCTCCAAGAACAGAACATATCGATGCACACGCTTTCCTAACACTTTTTCCTTGATGGAGTTCATAGCGAATGCAGTGTCTAATAAATAGCTTATCGGTCTGCATGTTTAATTTACAGAATTTATAGGTTATGTTTATGACTCCTTTACGTTTCGATACTACATATCAAGCGCCATCTATGATAAGTGAGCGGGACCTTTGAATTAATTTAGAATAGCTGTTCTGATACAAAATCGAAGTGTCCTAAAACTTATTTGTACACCTAATAAATTGTATGTGTGTGTATAGATATACACCATATGAAATCATCAGTGTGTATTGTTGGTGGTATATTGGTATTGCCCGATTATACAAGTATGTGTGCGTGCGTACACATACATAGTCCCTGTGCGCGCATCAGGATTGCTCGAGAACAACTAGCGCTGCGAGTGGCAGAGTAGGACACTACAAGCAGCGGACAATTCGCGTATCAAAAAATCCAAAAGATGCCAGCCCCCTGATTCAGCCCTTGCCTAGTCACTGCCCAGCTGATCTTCGTCACAAATGACAAAGTGAGGTTATGTGAATACGCGTAGTTCCATCGAGCGACTGGCTCATGGTTGGTTAAGCATCTTTAGTTACAGATGACGTTGCGAATAAATAAAATCCTCAAGTCGGTATCGCGCGATGACCTAGCCAACACTTCTCAACTGTGGCCGCACTAGCCGGAATAAATGATCGGACAAATACAATTTTAAGGTTATGTATTTCTATGCGATTGTCGCTCTCAATGCGAACGCAATTGAGTCATTGATCCGATAATGTTATTTACATTTGTTAATCCACCCATTTTTCAATAATCTGACATTGTGTAGTGTAACATATGTAGACGATAAGAAAATTCGGAAATTAAACAAGTAGAACTGGCTCAGTGGACAACGTCACAACTCATCACCCAGAGGTCCCGGGATCGAAACCACGTTACGGCGTAAGAGTTTGTCTGAGGTAATTTAAAATTAAACCATTAATATATTTACAGCGCAAATATCATAACCCTAATTAATGAACGACGAAGAATATCGTAAAAGGGTCCAATGATGTAAATAATGTGCGAATTTTTTTTTTTTTTTTTTGAGTTGGCCCGAAACATAACTCAGACAATTTTCAACCGATTCACTTGAAATGTTGAATATATCTTGAAAAATACATTGTCTATGGAAGTACGTAGGATTTTTTTTTATTGCATAGTACATTTGTTATCAACAATTATCTGACGATTTTTTAGGCCAATTTTTCACTTTCCACTTTAGAAGTGCGCCATTTGGCCATAGATCAATGTATCGAAAAAAATCCTACGTACTTCTATAACAGTTATTATATATAATCGAAAAAAAATCATTGGCTCAATATAATTAAAAAACTACAGGAGTTGTTTGTCCGGCCGTGGGCCCTGGAAAAACGGAAACGTAATCGCAAAAACGCTGCGCAGCCGCCATTTTGAAATTAATCGCTTCAAAAAAATTATTGTACACAGTCACTGATATGTATGATAAACACCCTTTCTTGTAATCTCGATTTATTTTGTAGATTTTCTGAAAAAAAATCCCCAAAAAGCCTATTTTTCGGCCTCTAGAGTGGCCTAAGGTCTTAACGGCTTTGTCAAAAGCCGAAAAGGCTATGCAAATAAAACTTCTTACTACTACTACACGCACCTCCACACATATGCATGGTATGTTTGTATATGAGGCATACCACGTCACTTCAGCCAGTAAAAAAAAATCCACAAATAATTTGGAAAATTCGAGTTACTTTATTGAAAAATATTCACCGAGTGTCGAAATTTTTTTTTAAATTCTGACGTTTTTTCTCATTGATTACCATTTTTTAACATTTTTCCATTCAAATGGCTGTATCTTTGGCAGGATTTGACGTATTTACATTCGTAAAAAAACGAAAATGTGCGTCTTATTATCGCCTTCCAGAAAAAAGTTAACGCCTTCCAGAAAAAAATTAATTTAGATTTTATTGAGCAAGTCGAACGTCCGTTTCAGGGCAAAATATGCAAAAATATTTTTTTTTGTCAAGGAAAGACACTCGTTATTTTACTTTTTCAAATTTCCCCGAATTGCGAATACGAAAAATACATATGACATATATGTCATATGTGTTTCAAAAACGTGGTAAACATACAGCGAGTGCTCCACACTCTTCAATCGAATATTAATAAAAAAAATAAAAAAAATAAAAATAAAAATATTTGTTACTTCACGGTTTTTAGGAATCCCATAATATAAAAAATACCGAAAATCCGTTTTTCGTATTCACAATTTGGGTAAATTCTTAAAAATAAAATAACAAGTGTCTTTCCTTGAGAAAAAAAATATTTACGCATATTTTGCCGTGAAATGGACGTTCGACTTGCTCAATAAAATCTAAATTGATTTTTTTCTGGAAGGCTAGAAAAAGACGGACATTTTCGTTTTTTACGAACGTAAATATGTCAAATCCTGCCAAAGATACAGCCATTTGGATGGAAAAATATTAAAAAATGGTAATCAACGAGAAAAAACGTCAGATATTTTTAAAAAATTTCGACACTCGGTGAATATTTTTCAATAAACAAACTCGATTTTTCAAAATTATTTATGGATTTTTTTTTACTGGCTGAATTCACGTGGAATGACTCGTATGCATGTAGGTACATTAACCGGCCAGCATTGTCACGTTTTACAAGAGTAAATCTAGGTTGTGGATAAGTCCGACAAGACCTCGTGCACCACGCCCGTAACCTTGTACTGTGAATCCGACGTTTAATTAACTCTCTTTTCGAGACTATCTTTGTGTCCTTCGTCTTTTTTTTTTGTCAGAATTATTAGTATCGGCGTAATGTAACTGCGAAAAAAATTAACTAATAAACAAAGTCGTTTCACGTAGGTATGTCATTGTGTCCATTCTTCCTAGCATCCGGTTCAAGCGTGCCATTGAAACTGGAGTTTATGACTCATATTTGTATATCGAGATAAGAGCCCCAACCCACTCGGGCAACACGCGATAACGCGACGCGCTATCGAATGCAAAAAACAAACAACTTTCCTTCTTCTTTTGCACGGTTGAAATTTCGGTGAATTGGTTTTTGTTTGTTTTGCATATCAAGTGGAATTACGTACGGGTAACTAGAGTTTACGAAATTTGAAACTGTAATTCGAATTTCAATAAAGGGGTCTGCATAAGCTAGAAGATTCGATAATGCGGACGTTTTTTTATTACATCGTTGTTTAGCCTAGGGTCTTAACTTTAATTGACAACAAAGATTTCGTAGAAGTTTCAAAAATGTACTGACTTGTAGCGACTTTTGTAAAGGGCCGGATCGTCCACTGCGCTACACTGCACCACCCTGCACCAACCCGCTGCCCATACTACCCTTTTGCGTTTTTCTCGAAACTATATTTTAAGGGGCTATACCAGTGTGACACTTTCAAAAAATCCATTTTTTTGCCTTTTTGGACAGTTTATACTTTCAAGAATATCCTGTAAGAATCTCAAGGCCGTATCTCTAATCATTCTATCATGCAAAAATCGATAGTTTAATCTTCAAGGGGAGGGTAGGGGTTTCAGCGGGAAAAAAAACACTTTTTTGCGAATTTTTTTCATCTATATGGATAGAGTCAATATGTTAAAACCTTTTGTACATTGTTAAGTGTCATTTCAAAAACATTCCGTGAATTTTGTACGCGAATATATCCACAAACAAGCCGGTGCCGCGTTTTTCTCGAAACTACTTTTTCAAAGCGTTCACTGCCATTTGAAATCACCGATTTATTTCAAACTTGGTACACACTTTCTACATATAAAATACCTTCCCCCAACGGTTAGTTTGAGTTTTTTTACATTGGGGGGGTTTTCCACCCCCAAAATGGCGGAATTTTTCGTGAAAAATAGTATTTTTCACTTTACATGACCACCAAGAATTTAGAAATGAAAAAAAAAATTATCAAAGACCGTTGGGGGGAGGATTTGATGATGCTTTGACTAAATTTTAATGGTACTTGATTTCAGATAATTTCTAGCTGAGATACAGTGAACATCGCAAATCGTGTTTTTCCAAAGGCGTTCTTGGAAAAGCTTTGTCACCGGCTTGTTTGTGGATATTTTCACGTACAAACTTCGCGGAATGTTCTTAAAATGACACTTAACAATGTACAAAAGGTTTTAATAAATTTACTCTATCCATATAAATGAAAAATAATCGCAAAGAAAGGTTTTTTTCACGCTGAAACCCCTACCGTCCCCTTAAGGGCGGGGTAAAGCATTTAAATTTTTTTAAATTTTTTAAACGAATGCATAATATGTCAAGAATATTGTGTTAAAATTTCAAGTCGATCGGAGTAAAATTGACGAAGTTAGGAGTATTTGAGCGTCTATTGCTCCATGCCGTTCTCTTCTCTTCTGCGTTTTTCAAACCGTTTTTCTGAGACTTGTCATATTTGAAGTCCGTGTGCACGATAACTCAAAATCTACTGGACCAATCGCTTTGAAATTTTGCACAGTACTTCTTCACATAATTCACCAGGTATTGTCGAGAGCTTTTTTGTTTTTTTTTTAAATAATTACTAATTTTTCAACAACAAATTAGCCGATTTTTTTTTAGCGAAAATCGGGTTTTTGGCTCCCAAGTGCTACGAAAAATCGCAAAATCGAAAAAAAAAAAATCCTCCCGTCATTACCTCGAGAAACATCTCCTTAAACAAATGCATTTTGATTTTTTTGTTTCAAATGATTCTGTTGCGAGTTATGGTGCACACCGCAAACCAACTTTTTTTCGAGGCGCCTCCGGGGTTTAATTTTCACTCGCTCAATTTTGAATATTTTGCAATGCAAATTTAGGAGAATGTTGTTCAAATGTTACTTTATTATTCGTAAATTTTTCAATAAACGAACACTATTCGTTACGCCAAAAAAAAATCTTAAAAATATGCCTTTTTTTCGCCGAATTAACTTTACCCCGCCGTTAAACGCGTTTTTCTCGAAATGAGATTTTTCAAATTTGCTGACATTGTAACTCAAAGAGCAATTATCCGATGGACTTGAAATTTGAACCGAGTACTCTTGAATACATTTACTCTACAATGACGTAGGATATTTTTGATTGGATGAAAATTTACGAATTGGCATTGAAAGAAACGACCATTTTTAGGTAAAAAACAGACTTTTTTTCATAACTACGCCATTTTGTTAGATTTTGATATTTTTTTAAAATCCTACGTCATTGTACAGGAAATACCTTGCAGTTTAACGACATTTTTTTCCTTTTTCGGTTTCAGCTACTCAATCGGTCGGAATCATGTCAGCAGTGGAGGAACTTTTTTTTGGCGCCTCCCCAGGTAGGAAATCCACAGGCTGACGATGGAAACAAGCTTGTGCGAGCCTTGTTTCACCGAGCCTGAGTGAGACAGACCTGGGCCAGGTTTCTTTGCATCGTTTGGAGCAGCCTGGAACCAAGACTGGCTGCTTAGCCTAAACTCAGGTTTATTTCAAGCTTTATTCAGCCGGTGAATTTTAAGGCTAAAAAATCAAGGCTGGATACAGGCTTGTTCCAGGTTGTGATAAAAAAAAGTTACAAATAATATTTTTTCTGTACTTTTATGAAAAAAAAATTTAGCAATAAATGCGAGAATATTTTGAAATTGTGTATCTGCAAAAAAAATTACGCTACTGACATTTTACTTCGTCCTCTATCTTAATTTTCTAAATCAATTTGACGCAATAAACATTCTTTACAAATTTATTAAATTTACCCCAATCTGGAATATAGAAAACTAAAAACAGGCCTCATATAGCCTCAAGAAGAGTTTGGGATAAGCCTGGTCATAAATGATCGTGAAGGCTTCATTAAGGCTCGTTTTGGGCCTTGTTGTTTCGTCTTTTCAGGCTCAGTACAGGCTTTTCTACCAGCCTTTGGTCAAGCCTGTGTGCAAGAGCCAGAAACCGCGTTATCATTCAGAGGTTCAGCTAGGCCTGAAATCAGGCTGGTGCTGAGCCTGAATTAATAAATGTGAGCCTTGTTTCAGAGCTTGGCGAGCCCTTTTTTCATCGTCAATTCCTACCTGGGTCCGAAGGCAGCGCATAAGTCGCTTGGATTTCAATATTCTTCTATGAAAAAATTATGCAATATAGGTCAAATATAGCCAAATATATTCTCAATTTTGCAAAACATTTAATTGAGTACTTTTCTTCCAAAAAATTCCCGAAAATCACCCAAATTTTCAGCGTTCACACTGGTATAGCCCCTTAAAGGCACAAAAATGTCTACTTTTTTCCTCAAAAAACCAGTCAAAGTCGTCTTTCCTACTTCGTTGCTAATATACGACGATTTTTTTCTGTCCATTTTTCATTGAGCTCTCCAAAAGCCATGAAACATTGCGGCAGCAGCATTATGAACGCACAACCCAAATATACACATGCACACGTACGTATATACGTATATGGAATGACCTCGCAGGATCGAAAAAAAACCGGCGCCGTCCTTGCGCGTTCGAGGCCCACGCTCAATTGACGAGCATCGTTACGCGCTCCAGACGAATTCTATTTTCCTTGACAGTAACAAACGGTAATAACCCTCCTCTTCTGAAATGATTTTTCACGGTACCAATAGACGTAAAATAAATAAAGTCGATACTAGCCGAGACACCCTCTGTTTGTGTCAATTGTTCATTTTTATACACGACCGTTTTTTCCTTGTCGTGTCCATTTGCCAAGGTAACGCGGATCGATCATTTATTTCCATGCTAGCGTGGGCGTGTAGGAACAGGAGGAGTGCAATTAATCGATCGACTGAAGCTTTGTCCGAATAACGATCGACGGATCTGTGAGACGTACGCGATAGTCAAGCTCGCGTGTACATTAGGGTGGTTAAAAAAAATCAATTCTTTTTTCTCAACGGAAAATTGAAGTATATTAAGAAAAAAGTTTTGCAAAATTTGACGGTTCTAAACAATTTTTTAGTTAGTGCTCAAACGCCTTTTTCATGTTTTTTTTTTCATGATTATCGAATTATTAATTTTTTTTATCTCGATGCAGAAAATGTTAGTGCGTGATCCAATGTAAGTGTTGATTTAATTTTTTCTGTAACAATACACAATTTTTATTTAAATATTCTTTTTTACCATAAACAATTTGTATTTGCAGATTAAGAATCAATATATGAGGCATTCCACGTCACTTCAGTCAGTAAAAAGAAATCCACAAATAATTTTGAAAAATCGACTTACTTTATTGAAAAATATTCACCGAGTGTTAACATTTTTTAAAAAATTCTGACGTTTTTTCTCGTCGATAACCATTTTTTAACATTTTTCCGTTCAAACGGCTGTATCTTTGGCAGGATTTGACGTATTTACATTCGTAAAAAAACGAAAATGTGCGTCTTTTTATAGCCTTCCAGAAAAAAATTAATTTAGATTTTATTGAGCAAGTCGAACGTCCGTTTCAGGGCAATATATGCAAAAATATTTTTTTTCTCAAGGAAAGACACTCGTTATTTTATTTTCTTAAATTTCCCCGAATTGTGAATACGAAAAACGGATTTTTGGTATTTTTTATATTATGGGATTCCTAAACACCGTGGAGTAAAAGGCTATTTTTATTTTTAAAATTTTTAAAATTAATATTCGATTGAAGAGCGTGGAGCACCTAAGGCTCCAATACATATGACATATATGTCATATGTATTGACATATTTCAAAAACCTGGTAAACATACAGCGAGTGCTCTTCCGTCGAATATTAATTTTAAAAATTTTAAAAATAAAAATAGCTGTTACTTCACGGTGTTTAAGAATCCCATAATATAAAAATACCAAAAATCCGTTTTTCATATTCGCAATTCGGGGAAATTAAAAAAAAAATAATAACGAGTGTCCTTCCTTGCGAAAAAAAATATTTTTGCATATTTTGCCCTGAAACGGCCGTTCGCCTTGCTCAATAAAATCTAAATTATTTCTGGAAGGCTATAAAAAGACGCGGATTTTCGTTTTTTACAAACGTAAATACGTCAAATCCTACCAAAGATACAGCCATTTGAATGGAAAAATGTTAAAAAATGGTAATCAACGAGAGAAAAAACGTCAGAATTTTTTAAATATTGCGACACTCAGTGAATATTTTTCAATAAAGTAACTCGACTTTCGTCATCGATTAGTCGGTTTCGTCATGAAGAATTACACGATCAAGCAACGCATAGAAATTGTTATTTGCTGCATTGTTACTGCATAATTATTGCAGGCGAAGTTTCATGGTCGCGTTATCTCGCGCCGCAGCGATGTCAATTGGCCACCAAGATCGTGCGATTTCACGCCATTGGACTTCTCTCTTTAGGGTTTCTGGAAAGATAAGTGTATGCCAATGATCCACAGACCATTTCAGAGCTCAAGGAAGCAATTGGACGCATCATTAATGAAATTAGTCAGCAATAAAAAGAATATATATATATATATTCGTACTTTTAAAATAAATAATACCCCTTAAAAATAAATTTAAATGTCAGGTAATTTTGATACACCCTTTGTAACGTTACGAGGATGTGTGCTGCTTCGGGTTTTAGGAAATGGCCGATATACGGGTCTAAAAATATATAAATCTGGACCATGACGTCGATCGCCACATCCGGAAATATACAAAGGTATTGGCAAAATTATCCTCATGTGAGCTCAGCGATGATACCGTCGAGCCAAATGATGTTGGAGTTTGCATCGTTGGAATGCCGCAGAAGTTCATTTGTCTTCTATCGCTTACATTTATTTCGCCGATTTAGGATACGAAAATGACTCTCACGATTTTTCTTATCCTCATGAGAGATCCACGACTTTAATCTATCAAAAAAATAAAAGATCGAAATAAAAAGGGACAAACGGGAAAAAGAATAAGAATTATCGTTGCGTTTCAACGTTGCAAACGTCAACGCCATCGAGCCGAACAAGCAAACGATCGAGTGTACATGTCGCGGGGACCCCGCGAATAATTTCTTATCGTTAATTCCGCGGTAGTAGTTGAAATGTGGCACGAGGCCCGAGTGCGCATCAAATACACACACACAGCGTACCTCACTTTTTCCCGTCAATCGCGCGCGTGAATCATCGCGGGAAATTGCCTGAGCAACGAGTCACGCGCATCATCATTACCGTTCATTTAAGGGGTTAGGCCACTCTGGAGGCCGAAAAAATAGACTTTTTGGGGATTTTTTTTTTTCAGAAAAACTGCAAAATAAATCGAGATTACAAAAAAGGGTGTTCATCATACATATCAGTGACTGTATACAATAATTTTTCTGAACCGATTAATTTCAAAATGGCGGCTGTGCAGCGTTTATCTCAAAACTGCATTTTTTTTTGGTTAGCCGGAAACATAACTCAGACAATTTTCAACCGATTCATTTGAAATATTGAATATATCTTGAAAAATACATTGTCTATGGATCTACGTGGGATTTTTTTTATATTGCATAGTTCATTTATTATTAACAATTATCTGACGAAATTGTTCACTTCCCAAAAATTTGCCTAAAAAATCGTCAGATTATTGTTAATAACGAATGAACTAAGCAATATTTTTAAAAAATCTTCCGTACTTCCATAAACAATGTATTTTTCAATATATATTCAACATTTCAAGTGAATCGGTTGAAAATTGTCCGAGCTATGTTTCCGGCCAACTTAAGGGACAACACCACTGTGACGGCTTCAAAAAATCGATTTTTTGAAAACCATCTAGAAAAATCTAAAATACATTTAAGATTAAGATGCCGTTGGACCCAGGTCGAAAAAATAATTATTTTCGAAGATATTGAATATTTTGTGGAGTGGTGCAGCGCTCCGTGACGCTCGGGGTCCCGCGCAGCTGCGCGCCTCAGGGTCGGCAGGTATACCGGGCCTTTCCCAGGTCCTGCGGGTCTTTCCCAGGTATTCTTTTGTCTCCCTTAACAAAAACCGGCTATTGTTATATAGTTTCGAAAAAAAGCCATAGGTGGCGATAATTGAAAAATTTTTAAGTCGTCAATCGTCAATCGTCGATATTGCAGCTGATATCGCGGTATTATTATTCAATGATGGCCTGAGAAGCCTCATGAAAGTTTTGGAGGCGTTGGGGATAACTATCGGCCCAAATTGTTTCAATTTTTGCGTTGAAACCGACGCAGCGCGGATCGAGCTGGCGGAGCGCTCGCTCACAGACGCTGCAAAAGAGGCAAGAAGAGCCTCTACAAGTTCGATAAAAGATGCTAGGGACAATGATTTGCTTCTTGAAGGCCAGCTATATGGTGCCGGCATCGCTGATTAAAGGTAAACATTTTTTTTCCAATTTATCGCATAAATTAACAAACCTAAAACTTTGAACGCTTTTTTCTCAAAACCACTTTTTTGAGTGCGGCACGCAGCAGAACTCGAGCAATTTTTATCCGATGGACTTCAAATTTGGACTGCATCAATAAAACTAGATTATCTAAAGAAGTACATAGGATTTTTTTCGATATCTCAATAATAAAAAAAGTTATAGCCTATTTTCGACGAGAAATTTTGCTCGAAAATCGTCCTTTAATTTCAAAAGCGTGCCTATTTTTTAAAAATCAATATTTTTTCAAATCCCTATGTACTTCTCTTCAAAATATCATATTATTAACGAAAACACTCGGTATTTTTTTTCAGATCGACTTTGAAGAGAGTTCTGCTGCGTGCCGCGAACCACTGCAGAGGCAACAGTACCTGACGCGGGAGATCCCCCAGCGTCACCATGGGGCGTGAAAAATTTGAAATTTTTTTTTATGTATCTTCAATAAACAACGAACGAAACAAAAAAAAATTTTCGAATATAACTTTTTTTCCACAAAAAAAATTCTTGAAAAATGAAAAAAAACAGGGAGTCACAGTGGTGTTGTCCCTTAAAAAATGCATTTTTGATATAAATGGCTGCACAGCCGCCATTTTGAAATGAATCGCTTCAAAAAAATTATTGTATATATGCGTTGTTGAGGAATCGGCTTCGATTCGGCCAATGAAAGTTTCCAAGCCGTGATGGAAAAAAGTTTTTCTGTTACGTTTGTCTCGAACTCTCGGAGACTTCACTACTCGACATGTAGAACAGAGAACATTTTTAGTTTTCTTCCATGTGCTTCCGAACATATAGTTATTTTTCTTTAAAAAATCTAAAATCCCAATTGGTAAATATCACATTCACACAACATTTCATTAATTAATATAAAAAAAAAGTTTCATAGATCGAACTGAACATTCTCTTACAATACTAAATCTTCAGATAAAAGAAATCGCCAAAAAACGATAAATTCTTTCGATCGATTAGAAGTAAAGGGTCCGAATCAATCTCCGATTCACCTTCATGAGACAGTATTGGACCATCATTAGTACTGTCTACTCTAATCATTTTCCAAGCACAAACAAAAAAACTGGAAATATCGATAATATTCAGGTTCGTCATTTGACATATTTCTTAATCTTAAAGTCTATAATAGATAACATCACATTCTCACACACCACTCTTGTCACGCAACAAAAAGAATACATTAACGCATTACAAAAAATTGCTCATGCAATATCACTGTGATTAAAATTAGGGGACAAAAACTAACACATAATTTACACAAATCATTATAACACATGTATAACTTGTTTATAACACACAGCACAATTATACAAAATCTTGTAAACTCTGTCTATAGAATTTGTATCTCATAATTTATAGAACAAATAAAATTCTGAAGAGGATCCGAATCAAGGATCTCTTTCTTTGGAAAACTTTCATTGGCCGAATCGAAGCCGATTCCTCAACAACACGTATTTATCAACACGGCCGCACACTACTCGTACGAAATTATTGTATATAGTCACTGATATGTATGATAAACACCCTTTTTGGAATCTCGATTTATTTTGTAGTTTTTCTGAAAAAAAACCACAAAAAGCCTATTTTTTCGGCCTCTAGAGTGGCTTAAGGCTTTCAGAAGATTAAAAAAACAATAACATTTTTACATAAAATTTTAACCCATGTTAAATTTTCCCGATTAGAAACTAAACAAAGTATTTTTGTTTTTGTTTTAAATTAAATTTGTCAAATTCTAATCTGTCAATGATGTGCCTGGCAATAAGTAATTGGGGTGTATTTACAAGGGTCGTGGCGACATTAAAGCGTCCACGGACGCATCTACATAGTGTGGTTTTGTTTTTTTTTTTCTTTTTTTTAACTAGCACGGGTGCGCGTACCTACTTCAAGAGTGTCGATGCATTTTGTTAGTTTTATTTTATCTTGTTATATTATTGTTAATTTTATTTTTAAGTTTAATTCTTGTTGGAAGCTACTTGGGGGATCCAGGCGCTTGTGGCGCTTCAAGCGCCTTGTTTCTGTACGCCGTTCGAGTAATTACGTGGCGAGGTTGTTGGAGTGGGCGTGGATTCTTCCTTGGTATGTTGTGGTGAATTGGTGGATTTTTTGGCGGACTGTGCTTATTTGAAGATCGTTGTGGATGGTTTCATTTGAGACAAACCATGGGGCATTTAAAATTATTCGAAGTGCCTTAGATTGGGCGCGTTGGATGACGTTGACAAGGGGACAGTACGGCAGTCGGATTTTTGTAATTTTTCGTACTCATGGTACGTGAAGTTCAGAGCTCGAATATTAATATTCCAAAGCAGTTCGACGCCATATTCAGAAATTTTCGAGAAAATTGACTTTGAAGTTTTCGAGCGCACTCTTATCCCACAAAGATGCAACGATATTCGAACCGGGCTCGTGGCGTACCCGGTAGCGCTCGAGTCTAGTAATCGCGGGCTCGCTGGTTCGAGTCTCACTTCGAATTTTTTTTTTCATTTTTTTTTTCATTCGCATACCTCCGTCATTTAAATATCCCGATAAATTTTTGTTGTATATAATCACATATTATTATATATAATTAATATAATATATCTATATATGTTTATATATGGACAAAATCCATATATAGTTATTTATGTACAAAGTTCATTATAGTTATACATAATTATATATTTTCTCATATATGATCATATATTATTTATATATAACAATAGGTGATTATTTATAAAAAAATAAATAAATAATCCCGGGATAAAAATCATAAAATCTATGCTAATTCACATATATGTAATTATAATTGTCAATGATAAATGCAAGTCTTATTTTTTATTATCTCTTGCTTGAAATTGCGAATAGGCAACGTAAAAATATCCAGTAATAATATTTACATAAACTCCCTTGTAGATTAATAGGAAAAATTGCGAATGTAACAATGCAGCGTTTGTACGGTGTGCGAGATGCCGTGAAAATTACTGTTTTCCTTGTTTTTACGATGGTTATCACTCTGGCTCGTGTAACATTACACCCGATGTATAAAACAAACGAATACAGACCGAATAATAAAGTATTCAATTCCTTACCCGACGTTTTTCATTTTCATCCTAAAAATGTTGTTGGTTATAAATATTGATACTTGAAAATGTATGTTTATAATCAAGAGATAATTAAAAATATGACTTGCGTTTTTTCATTCGGATTCGGATTTCATTTCATTTCATTTCATTTTTCCGCTCGGATTCGGAGCGGTGACTTGAAACTTGGTAGAAACATTTATAATATTGGTACCTTCTACTAGACGAGAATTGTTTTTGAAAAATTCGGAAAAAAACTACTTTTTTAATCACATTTTACAGAAATGTTGATTTTTTTGTAAATGGGTGGCATTTTCGAAAATTTGCATTTTCTTCATTTTAATTACCGTCACATAGAAACTATACATGTTCTAACTGGAAAAATGTTTGAACTTTTTTGCAAATCAAAGTCTACGGGAAGCTAGACAGCACGCCGATTCGAAACTCCCGCGGCGACCTTGCTGTAACACTGTGCCACGGCTTCGCCATTTTGATGATGAATTAATTTTAAAAAATGGCTTCGCATACTGAAACATACTATTAAAGTATACCTAAAGTTCGATAATTGTAGAATAATTATTTCTTAGTTTTAAAAATCCCTCAATATTGCTTATTTTCTTCCTGTCTAAGTGTATATCCCGCCTTGAGTGATAGCTGTGATTTTCTTCCGAGTAGCCAGTACATAGTACGGAGTTTGATGTTCATTTCCTTTTTTCTTGCTGTGTTTTTCCATCTTAATCTTCGCTGGAGATGCATTCCCAGGTATTTCACGCTGTCATGTTGTGGGAGAACTGGTGGGCAGTTTCCTCTTCGCGTAGCAAATGTAACATGAATGGATTTGTTTTCACTTGCCTTGACTCTCCATTTGTCAAGCCATTAAGGAAATAGTAGATACGATAAAAGAGGGGAAAGGAATAAAAATAATAGAGAATTTGATAGACAAGGGATTGAAAAACTTCAAAATAAAGACCATAGAGAAAGAAAAAAATTACGTATTCAAGAATCAACGTACAATAGTTTATACGATGCGATAATAGAAAACGACGAAGTACCGTGGAAGTATTAGGCGACAAAAGATATTAAAGGGAAGGATGGAAAAAAGGGGTAAGTGGGATGGACATCGATTTTTGCTGATTTTCGACCCCCCCCCCCCCTACAATCATCCTATCGTCATTTCCTAATGACCCCCCCCCCTCTCGCAAAATTGACGTCATTACCAGTTTGGCAAAATTAAAACATTTGCGGATTTGAGAAAAATTGGGTAACATTAAAACATTTTGTTATAGAATCATCTTTTATTATTTTGTACTTTGGCAATGTTTATTAATATAATAATATTATTCTTCCCTATTCTTTAGTTTTCTTTGGATAGCTCCCACATTTTGTTATAGAATCATCTTTTATTAATTTGTACTTTGGCAATTTTCATTAATATAATAATATTTTTCTTCCCTATTCTTTAGTTTTCTTTGGATAGCTCCCACGGAGTTTTCACCCATTCTTGCAAATCCTGGACCACGGGTAATATCTCCGTATCCTCCCCATATTCATTTTGGCTCGATCGAACTATTTTCATAGGTACGCTGTTATTTGAAGTTCTCGAATATAATGTAGACAAACCTTATGTAATAAATAAATAAATAATGAGTTCAATAATTAATACCATTAGGTACTTGCAAAATATTTTTCATCACTCATGCGGGGAAACCACTCTAGTTGTACAATATACTATTGTACATTTTGAAGTAACTGGTATCACAAGAATGACGTCAATTTCGAAACGCCCCCCCCCCCCCTCATCCATCATTTACCGTCATCCGCTGACGAACCTCCCCCCCCCCCAATTTAGAATGATGTAATATATGGATGGCCCCAAAGAGAAACAATAGAGCACCTGATTACGTGTGAAAAAGGAAGAGGGGTAATATCTAAGGAAGCGAAAACATATATAGAGTAGTGGGTAAAGGGGGAAAGGGATAAGAGGGGAGTAGAAGATAAATTAATACGGTTGCTGAGAGGGCAGATAGATGTAAATATGTGTACATTTTTTTGGGAAATAGAAAGAGAGTGTAAGAAAAGAGAAACGGTGGTAATGGAGAGCGAGAATGCAGAGTGTGACGAAAATTTAAAATACTCAGAGGAAAGATATAAGTTAGATTGTAAGAGAGCGATGTTTAACCGTGTAACAGCTTTGTAAAAAGCCAAAAAGGCAATGCAAACAAAACCACTTCCTAGTACTGTTGAAATTTTCTGTAAACAACCGTATCACAACATAATGTGTTAAATTTTCTATAAATCTACTTTTACGTTAAATTTCAACATAATATGTTAAAATTTCCTTTAACCCTTTGCGGCATAGCGTAACACTGGTGTTACACCTAATTCAATTCAAATTTTGATGATTCAAAAGTGTTTTTTAATTAAATATGGCAGTTGTTAATGCGTTTCAAGGTTCCTAGGACTTCAATAACTCCTAAAACAGACCTATTAAGTTTTTATTTTTCACGTAGCGGATGTCATCAATTACGAAAGTACAAAAAAACGTGCACGTAAAGAAAAATGTATGCTTCTAAGGGTTAAACAACTAATATCACAGCATAATGTGTTAAAATGTCGTATAAACAACTGATATCACAACATGTGTTAAAATGTTGCGTAAACAATCAATATCACAGCATAATGTGTTAAAATTTCCTATAAACAACTAATATCGCAACATGTGTTGAAATGTTGCGTAAACAATCAATATCACAGCATAATGTGTTAAAATTTCCTATAAACAACTAATATCACAACATAATATGTTAAAAGGTTGCGTAAACAATCAATATCACAGCATAGTGTGTTAAAATTTCCTATAAACTACTGAGATCACAACATGTGTTAAAATATTGCGTAAACAATCAATATCACAGCATAATGTGTTAAAATTTCCTATAAACAACTAATATCACAACATAACGTGTTAGAATATTGCGTAAATAATTAATATCACAGCATAATGTGTTAAAATTTCCTATAAACAACTAATATCACAACATAATATGTTAAAAGGTTGCGTAAACAATCAATATCACGGCATAATGTGTTAAAATTTCCTATAAACAACTAATATCACAACATAATATGTTAAAATGTTGCGTAAACAATCAATATCACAACACGTGTTGAAATTTTCTATAAACGACTAATATGACAGCACAAATTATTAAAATTCCCTGCAAACAACTATGTCACAACATATGACGGATCATATAGACGAAAAAGAGGGCGACCAAATGTTAAAGGGCCAGTGTAACTGTCACGTTCATATTTAAAAATAGACATTTTAAAAAAACCTGCGATTTCTCTAGCGTTTTACGTCTGCACTGAGAAATAACGTTGATGTTTGCATCGTTGGAACGCAACGATTTCTTTGCTCCATATTTTTCCCTTATTTTTCTCATTATCCAAAAGCTTTTTTTTACAAATACGATCGTAGATCTCTGACTGAAATACGTAAAAACATTTTTTTGATCTTCGTAGTCTAAATTGGACAAAAAATACTTTTTATGAGCAACTAAGAAAAATTGACTTCCGTTGCATTTCAACGATGCAAACTTCAACGTCGTATTGGGAAACGCTTTGGCATCTTGCTTCGAGGTTCAATCCTGGAAATTGAAAAAATTCCAGCACGGTGGTCGGCAGCGCATGACTTCGGGGAGATTCCTAGTGCGTCGCCATTTTGTATTGGAAGTAATATCTAAGCATTTTTCTTTTATACCATTTTTGTGTACACTTGAAGAAATTACTGTCATATTTCAATGAAGCTCATTATTCCATTTTTGAATGAATTTTGGAAATCCCTTAACTGTTCCCGGAATAGCATGGCGATACGTTACAAATAATTGGAAAAAAGCCATCTCAAAATGATTACTTTTACCCAACTAAACGCCAAAAAAAAAAGAAAACAATTCGCTCTGTTGCTCCACGAGCAAGAGGAAAAGAGTCGGTTTTATTCAATTTGGCGCGTCCTTGAACAGCATAAAACTACTATTGGTTTGTTATGACAGGGATGGAAGGAATATGAGACGAGGAAAAATATAACTGAAGATATTTTAGCTCTGCTCAATATATATATATATATATATATATATATATATATATATATATATATATACATACATACACAGGGTGTCCAAGAACTGAATGCGTTCCTTAAGATAGGAGGTTGGGGATGAAATTCTGAGTCGATTGATATAAGCATACGTGGGTCTCAGATCAACCCCTGAATTATTATTATTTTTTTAAAGGCGAGCCAATCAAGTGCGCCCGATGAGCCGGCGTGGTGCCTGGCGGGAGCACCGCACCTACAGGCAGCGTTACACGCGCGTATCGCTCACTGACATCCGCCGGCTCATCGGACGCACCTGATTGGCCCATCTTTAAAAATTCATAATAATTCAGGGGTTGATCTGAGACCCACACATGCTTATATCAATCGACTCAGAATTTCACCCCCAACTCCCCATTTCAGGGAACGCATTCAGTTCTGGGATACCCTGTATATGAGACGAAATTTGAGCTCTGCTACATATACATATATACAGGGTGTCCTGTTATGAATGGATAATCCTGCAACTGTCGATAGGTCAGATCATGTCCTACTTTATACTAGAATTCCAGTTTAGTAAAAGTCCCACGGTTTTCGAGATTTTGGGCTTAATGTGATTTTTCGAAAAAAATGATCTGCTTTTGGTTTTTCGCATGCCATTTCTACAAATGATATGAATCAACAATAACTAAGCAACTTTTGCAAAGTAATTGGCACGATATGCGTAGTACATTTTTTTACACCGCAGGTTATCGAAGTCAGATGTTCGAATTGGTTTGTATGAAAATTCTGCATAAGATCTTTTTTCATAAAGGTTCCTCAACATTTGAGATTGGAAAAAAGACTTTTCTCGATAAAACAAATAACCAAGAGAATTTTTTTTCAATCGGGTCAAAATGTTATCATTTATAGAAATAACATGCGAAAAACCAAAAGCAGGTGATTTCTATCTCGAAAAGCGTATGACTTTTACTAAACTGAAATTGCAGCATATAGTAGGACATGATCTGACCTATCGACAGTTGCAGTATTACCCATTCATAGCAGGACACCCTGTATACATGTGTGGGTGTGTATCATAAAATTATATAGCTTTAGAGCTCAAGATTTCTCCGGATATGTATTGCGTCACAGCATTGAAGCTTGCATCGTCGCAACGAAAGTTTTTGTTTTAGCTCCCTCATTTCCACTACGATCTATAATGTGTTATATATTGAGGGGTAAGACCACAGTAGAATTTTCAAAAAATCGATTTTTTTTCTCGCTAAAACGGTGCTTTATCATCATAAGAATAAGTTACTATTCGATTTATAGCAAGAATTTTGTTTTTCACCGAATTTGAGCGTATAACGTAAGCCCACCTCTGGCACGGCCATAGAGTACCTAAAACTTTAAACAGCTTTTTTCCAATTGGCGTGACAAATAACTTCAACAATTTTCACCCGATTTACTTCAAATTTAAAAGTTATGCTCCTAATTGTATTTCGCTGAGAAGTAGGTACGGAATTTCTGATTAATCGAAAACTTTTCACTTTATGAGCAGTTTTATACGAAATTTTTCACTGAAAGTTCGTTCAAATACCTACAACTTTTGGATAAAACAATATTTTTTTAATTCCGTACGTACTTCTCTAGGTATTCTAATCTAGATACACGAGAATTTTTGTTTTTTTGTTCTAGGTAAAAAATTGTGGATGCTAAATGTCACGCCGCGGAGCGCCTAAAAAAAGACGACGAAAGAAGATATTAGTAGTCGGCCATTTTGTACATCAAAGAACAAAAAATCTAACAGCTTGATATTCATACTAAATAGATGTGTAATTAATTTTATGAGTGAGTCACTTTTTCATATGAAAAAAATCGTTAAGAGGAGGGTAGGGGTTTCAGCGTGAAAAAAACCACTTTTTTGCGATTTTTTTTCATCTATACGGATAGAGTAAATTTATTGAAACCTTTTGTGCATTGTTCCGTGTCATTTCAAGAACATTACGTAAAATTTGTACGCGAAAATATCCACAAACAAGCCGGTGCCGCGTTTTTCTCGAAACCACCCGAGTAAAAATGAATATATATAATCATATATAATTGTATACAAAAATTGGCCCGATAAAATTGTATACAATTGTATATGATCAATTAATATACAATTATATATGATTTTATATATATATATATATATTAGACTGATTCAAAAAAAAATTTTCCTTCTGGATTCTCGTGCTATTATTGGGCACTGATAAAACAAAATTTCTCTAAAAAGATGGGCGCCGTCACTCAATTTTTAGAGGTGGCTATCTCGACTTTTTTGTATTTGAATTTTTTTTAACGAACGTATTGCATTTAAGCATAGTCATGGCTTCGGATTACGGATAAAAATCACATCCAGCAGCTTTTTCGTAACAAAAATAAACTCTAACAATTTGAAAAGGGTGCAATATTCACAATTCAAATCCAGGTAGATCAATAATGGCGTCTATACTACTCTCGTTATTCATGTAGATTTATTTATACGCATTAACATTTCGCACTTTTTACGAAAAATTAAATTATAAGCTTTTATTCATAAATCGTATATTTACATTTTCAAAATGCTACGCTTATATTATCTTCAAACTCATTTACATTTTTTCCCAGCCATTCTCAAGTTCGTTGACATTTTGGGCAGAACGAAAATGTGCAACGTTGAACAGTTTGTCCAAATCTCTCTTAAATTTACGCTCCTTCGATATTTGTGACGGCAAATTCTTTTTAACTCGATTTTTTAAAAGTTGTTTCCAGACTAGATGGAGTTTTATTGATTTCAAGATTGCGTTATTCAATCGACGCGTTGGAATTTCAGCACATTTCCATTGTTCGAAAATTTCTTTCATCGTTTCGTGTGCACTTCGACGTATGGTCAGTTTTTCTCTGTTATGTGTGTAAAAGAACAAACTCAAAACTTTTCCGATTTTTATCCGTAATCCGAAGCCATGACTATGTTTAAATGCAATACGTTCGTTAAAAAAATTCAAATACAAAAAAGTCGAGATAGCCACCTCTAAAAATTGAGTGACCGCGCCCATCTTTTTAGAGAAATTTTGTTTTATCAGTGCCCAACAATAGCACGAGAATCCAGAAGGAAATTTTTTTTTTGAATCAGTCTAATATATATATATAATCATATATAATTGTATATTAATTGATCATATACAATTGTATACGATCAAGTAGTATATAACAATTCGTATACAATTGTATACAATTCTATCGGGCCAATTTTTGTATACAATTATATATGATTATATATATTCATTTTTACTCGGGCACTTTTTCAAAGTCCGTGTTCACTGCCATTTGAAAACTACATGACCGATTTATTTCAAACTTACTTGGTACACACTTTCTACCTCCCCCCAACGCTTAGTTTGAGATTTTTTTACATTGAGGGGGTTTTCCAACCCCAAAATGGCGAAATTTTTCGTGAAAAATAGCACTTTTCACTTTACATGGCCACCAAAAATTTAGAAATGAAAAAAAAAATTATCAAAGACCGTTCGGGGGAGGATTTAATGATACTTTGACTAAATTTTAATGGTACTTGATTTCAGATAATTTCTAGCTGAGATACAGTTAACACCGCAAATCGTGTTTTTCCAAAGGCGTTCTTGGAAAAGCTTTGTCACCCGGCTTGTTTGTGGATATTTACGCGTACAAATTTCACGGAATGTTCTTGAAATGACACTTAACAATGTACAAAAGGTTTCGATAAATTTACTCTTTAAATATAGATGAAAAAAATTCGCAAAAAAGTGTTTTTTTTTCACGCTAAAACCCGTACCCTCCCCTTAAATTCGCACATGATTTTATACCCGTTACTGTGGCCTACCCCCTTAAACTCGTGAATCTCTTCCGCGGATAAGAAAAAATCGTTTGAACAATTTTCGTACGCTGAATCTAAAAAAAAACATGACCATAGAAGAAAAATGAGCTTTCGCTGCATTTCAACGCTGCAATCTTCATCATTTCGCCTCGTCCGATAATCTCTCCGAAACAAAAATATTCACGTCCGCCGAGCACCAATACAACGGCCATGTACGAAACATCTTTCGCAACGTACAAGCCCGATGACTGATTTTCACACTTTTTATCGTCAGAGAATAAAAATAATTGGCCTTGCTTCGCCATTCGTTCTTTTTCGACGATTGTCGGGTGAGAGAAAAAAGAGAAGCATACGCGCGTGAACGGACAAAGGCCGAAGATACAAAGAGACTACGCGACTTACTGTGAAGATGAAGTTGAAGAGAAAGAGGAGCCACCGGGCACATCCGTAAGCGCAACTCATGATTCGTCGCACTTGGCACAAAAAGAAGTACGCAAAAAGAAAAAAACCTTTCCTAGATACGGAAATACGTGTGTACGTATAAACGTGCGTTTGTCGAGCGGACTCGATAATATTCGTGCACCAAACAGTTCGACGAGAGGCACGAGACTGCGTCGCCTGAACGACACTGCGTATCTTTCCGTCTCGTGTTCTCGGGCGCGACTTCAAAACAGACCAACTGTGCTCCCACAGACCTCACACTCCGCGACTACGCGACTAACGTCGAACTCTTTCTCCCGGAATATTTTTCCGGCTGATGATGGGGACGGATCGCCGTAGAGGAGAAGCAGAAGCGAAGACAGAGAGAGAGAGAGAGGATATTCGAAATTTTAATTCGATGAAGCGAGACAAACATTTTCGTGGGATAACGCGCGAAGAATACTCGGAGGGGGAGAATCTCAGAGGCGGAAATTCTCTCTACAACGCAATTGTACGAGTCTCTGTTCCATTGTCCAAGCGCGTTCGTCAGAGATTAATAATAAATCCCAACGCATTAACTGCAATATGCTTAAGGGGGGGGGAGATATATCTTTTTTTTTAATAAGATTTTTTTATATTATAAGATCTATAGATTATAAGATTATAAGATATTATAAGATATTATAAGATTAAAAAAAAAAAAAGATTGATTTCCTATTTTTTAGACTTAGGTTAAAACGTGTCTAGGTCTAAAACGTGATGTTAAATGTTCTTAAAATTAAAAAAAAAGTATTTTCATTGTAAAATGTGACCTTTTTGGGAAAATTCAATCTCTTTTGGTTCAAAGCGTATTTTTTACAGAAAAATGTCTACTATTTTTTAAACTTAGGCTAAAACTTGTCTAAAACATGTCTAGGTCTAAAACGTGATGTTAAATGTTCTTACAATTTGAAAAAAAAAAAAAGTATTTTTTATTGCAAAATGTGACCATTTTTTGGGAAAATTCAATCTCTTTAGTTTCAAGGCGTATTTTTTTTATTGATCATTAAAAATGGCGCGCTTTTCTAAAATGCACTTTCAAAACTGGCGTGACGCGTAGCTGAAAAACTAATCGACCGATTCTGATGAAATTTGGTATGAATCTTTCGAACCTTATTGCCTAAAAGTTAACCCAAAATGTTTATGAAAATTGTTTTTAGATATTTTAAAATTTCAAATTGTTGCAATTTTTCGGAAAATTCAATCTTTCCGTTTCAAATTTTTTTTTCTTGGTTCATATTCTACGTATGAGTGTTAAGGGGGTAAGATATTACATTTTTTGCATTTTTTACATGAATGCATAATATCTCAAGAATATTGTGTCAAAATTTCAAGTCGATCGGAGCAAAATTGACGAAGTTATGAGTATTTGGACGTTCGTTGCTCCAGGCCGGGATTTTAAAACTTTTTTATAGGATTTATAGAACAGAGGACCAAGCGGCGCACGACAGTAAAGAAGGAAGAGTTTTGCGTAGACAAATGCAAAAAGATGCTCTAGATCATGTCGATGAAAGCTTTTTGCTCTACGGACCTGGCATCGACGACTCTGTGTGAGTATAAGAAAATTATCGAGTTTTATTTTGAATTTGTCAGTGTGCAAAACTTTAACGGCGGGGTAAAGTTAATTCGGCGAAAAAAAGGCATGTTTTTAAGATTTTTTTCGGCGTAACGAATAGTGTTCGTTTATTGAAAAATTTACATATAATAAAGTAACATTTGAACAACATTCTCCTAAATTTGCATTGCAAAATATTCAAAATTGAGCGAGTGAAAATTAAACCCCGGAGGCGCCTCGAAAAAAAGTTGGTTTGCGGTGTGCACCATAACTCGCAACAGAATCATTTGAAACAAAAAAATCAAAATGCATTTGTCAAAGGAGATGTTTCTCGAGGTAATGACGGGAGGATTTTTTTTTCTTTCGATTTTTCGTAGCACTTGGGAGCCAAAAACCCGATTTTCGCTAAAATAATCGGCTAATTTGTTGTTGAAAAATTAGTAATTATTAAAAAAAAAACAAAAAAGCTCTCGACAATACCTGGTGAATTGTGTGAAGAAGTACTGTGCAAAATTTCAAAGCGATTGGTCCAGTAGATTTTGAGTTATCGTGCACACGGACTTCAAATATGACAAGTCTCAGAAAAACGGTTTGAAAAACGCAGAAGAGAAGAGAACGGCATGGAGCAATAGACGTTCAAATACTCATAACTTCGTCAATTTTACTTCGATCGACTTGAAGTATTAACACAATATTCTTGATATATTATGCATTCATTTAAAAAATTAAACAAAAGTGAAAAAAAAAATTTAATACTTTACCCAGCCCTTAAGGAGGTACGGTGATGACCACGCTAGTAAACTAAGAGTCTATTTTTCGCCATAATACCGCTACGTTTTAGACATATGTGTGTGGCCTATATTTCGAGAAATATTTTTTAAGTATTGAATTTCAAGCTACTTATTATTTTTATAATATGAAAACAAACGTAATAATCTACTACTCGACTTCAGTAGTACGCCATATCGTCGACGTTTAGCATCGTTGCATTTTCGATAGCTGTCATCGGTCCCACGCGCTCGGCTTATTATTTTTGGTAGCCGGTAAACATGGAGAATGAAAATAAGTACTGTAGAAGTTTATCAAGAGAGTAGCAGGATTGTACCTGAAGTCCAGTTTAGAGACAAAGGTAGATTCTGTCGGACAAGAATTAGAGAGTGAAAAGATGATATTGCGAATGCAAATGAAAAACGTCCCGTTGACGTTAACCTCAATATCCAATGTCCAATCTGTCCGAAGTCAAAACATATTTCATCGATGGTTATGTTATTTTTCCCTTTCCTAATTTTCACAATATTTGCAGATATAAAAACGAACGTTCATTTTATACGACGGTTTTTCCATGCTGAATTTACATATAAATGCGTTGTATACATGTCGCCAGAAAGATTGAGATGCCTTAGCTATACATAAAAGAACTTTGAGTAAATATCGACGAAAGGCCTTTTATAATCGATTAAAAAACGTACGGCTTCGCACAACCATATTTTTAATTCGCGTTGAAAATATCCGATAGAAGAATCAAATTTGCGCGGGTATTCGGCGTTGCCACACTTCGAGCAAGATGGCTGCGGTTACGTCACGAGACGTCTCTCTCGCCGAATACTTCGGTTTTTCGCGACTTTATTTCTAAATTTATTGCTTATTTCTGCGGTGAGCTTTCCAATTCAAGTTGCCTTATTAATCACAAGGAACCAACGAACGCAACCGTTAGTTTTTTTTACGTGTGTCTTGGCTCCAAGTAGCACAAAAAAATCGATATATGAGAGGACAGGCACATTTTGTCGTCTACGTGTGACTAATTGACCAACTTTAACAATTAATAACTCGGAAACTGTACGGTAAATCTCGTGGAAACTCCGCATACGCATGGACGAAGCTCTCGACAATGTTATTAAAAAAAATCGGACTTTTATCTTGGACTCGCTCCAATCACCGTACCTCCTTAAAGGGTTTTTCTGAAACTTGTCATGTTTGAAGTCCGTGTACGCCATAACTCAAAATCTACTGGACCAATCGTTTTGAAATTTTGCACAGTACTTCTTCACATAATTCACCGGGTATTGTCGGGAGATTTTTTGTTTTTTTTTATAATTATTAATTTTACAACAATAAATTAGTCGATTTTTTTTAGCGAAAATCAATTTTTTGGCTCCCAAGTGCTACGAAAAATTGAAAAATCGAAAAAAAAATCCTCCGGTGGTTACCTCGAGAACCATCTCCTTCAACAAATGCATTGTGATTTTTTTGTTTCAGATGTTTCCGTTGCGAATCATGATGTACACCGCAAAACAACTTTTTTTCAAGGCGCCTCCGGAGATTCACTGTCACTCGCCCAATTTGCAATATTTTCCAATGAAAATTTAGGAAAGTATTGTTAAAATGTTGCATTATTATATGGAAATTGACTGAATAAACTAACACTATCTGTATCGCCAAAAAAATCTTTAAAACACGCTTTATTTCACCGAATCAACCTTACCCTTAAGGTAGCCCATAGCTTCACACTAGTCGTACCACTGATCATCCTTGAGACGTGTACAATTCATATTTTTATCAACCGCAAAAAAAAATTGCAATAACTTAAATCTTCCATGTGTAAACTGTTGAACGAATGTTCACATTTAATTAGAAAAATGAAAAAATAGTTATTCCAACGATTCGCGCGGTATTTCTAGGATTGATATTTGGCAATATTGGTTCTATCTCCGTCTCTTTTTACTCAACCAGGCGAGTTTAACCTTCGTGCTTTTCAACGTCGAAACGTCAAAACAATGTCATGTGCGGGAAATATGAAGCATTGTATTCGGGCCACGACTGGTAAAAAGCGTGGAAAATTTGTGTCGGCGAAATAAGGTAAGTGTCCCAATTATTGAACAGCTAAGGATCTGGGGGATTGAATTCGGTGAGAAAAAAATATGAAATCAAGAAAAAAACCATCGCTTTCATGTTCAAATGATACTTTGATATTTTTACATTCGAAAAATCACCCTTAAAATTATTTTTAAATGATTTCGAATGAAGAAAAAAGAAAAGCAATGCGAAGCATGCAAATGTCCCAATTATTGAACACTGGAAGTGCCTATGTCCCTAATATTGAACAGGCATGTCCCAGTTATTGAACACTCTCGAGAATTCTTTTTCCGTTCTGAAAATATTATTTTGGGTACAATATTAAGAAATAAAAGCAAAATCAAACACTTAAATAATCTTTTATCAATCATGTAAAAATACAAAAATATATACTTAGTCTCTCTTGACAGATTTTTGGTTCATTCGCATTTGGTTTATTTTTGCTTTTCAACTCGAACATTGTTTTATTTTTATTTTCAGCTTCCTCGTTTTTATGTTCTGTTTGTGTTTGATTTTGTCGCAGCTTGGCTCCCTGAAATATCGGAGAGCAAATAATATTGAACATTACATTCGTATTTTTAGGTTACATTTAGGTTATATTCTCTTTTTACTTTTCTTTTTATGTTTATTGCACGAAAATACAAATAAAAAATATATTTGACGATCTTAGAGTTATTATCAAAAGAATAAAGGTAAGTTTATTCAGGAACTTACAGTTTTTGTTTGAATAAATCCGATTCACACGATCTGTCACACGTTAACTGTCTCGATGTTTTGGTGGGTTTAATGACGCCATCTTGGAGAATTCGAGTGTTCAATAATTGGGACACACTGCATTTTCTATGTCCCAATGATCGAACACCGTATTTTTTAACAAATAATTAATTAAATTTTTTTTAAGATTGTTATTTGTAAGAAATTTTCTGAGGAACCTGAAACGCCTTTACTTTTTGAAATGCGACAGTTTTTGAATTTTTTATGCCCTTACGCATGAAGCGGCGCGTCTTAGCAAAAATGATAAGCAGTTACCACGAGACGTCAAATCGGGTCACCGTTGCTGATTAAATAATTTTTTTCTCTATTAATTAAAGCCTTTTTTGCACAAGTAAGGTAACATTTCGATAGCTAAAAGTTCCATATATGTAATGAAATTTTTATAAATTAGTAAATGCATGCAGGTGATTGAGAAATAATAAAAATATTAGGTGTACAAATAAGTTTTAGGACACTTCGATTTTGTATCATAACAGCTATTCTAAATTAATTCAAAGGTCCCGCTCACTTATCATAGATGGCGCTTGATATGTAGTATCGAAACGTAAAGGAGTCATAAACATAACCTATAAATTCTGTAAATTAAACATGCAGACCGATAAGCTATTTATTAGACACTGCATTCGCTATGAATTCCATCAAGGAAAAAGTGTTAGGAAAGCGTGTGAATCGATATGTTCTGTTCTTGGAGACAACATTGTATCTAAAAGTACATGTGAGTATTGGTATAAGCGATTCAAAGAAGGTGATTTCGACGTTAGTGACCGTGAACGCACGGGGCCTCCTGTAAAGGTGGACGATCAGGAACTGCAAGCGTTGCTGGATGAAAACGCTTGTCAGACGGAGAAACAACTTTCGGAACAGCTTGGAGTAACTCAACAAACTGTTTCTTATCGTTTAAAAGCAATGGGTAAGATTCGAAAAGGAACAAAGTGGGTACCACACTTTCTGACTCAAGAAAATAAAAACAGCCGTCTTAACATTTGTGTGAGTCTTTACAAGCAACATAGAAAGTCTTTCTTGTGGAAAATTGTGATCGGCGATGAAAAGTGGATTTATTTTGATAATCCGAAACGCAAATATCATTGGGTTGACCCCGGCGAGCCGACAACATCCACGCCAAAGCGCAATGTTCATTGTAACAAAGTCATGCTGTGCATATGGTGGGATATGAAAAGCGTACTGTATTATGAACTTCTCAAACCTGGTCAAACAGTTACTACCGATCGCTATTGTCATCAATTGATGCAAGTGAATCAAGAAATTGAGAAGAAACGTCCATTTTCTGGTAAAGGAAAACGTCCAGTAAAAGTGCTCCATGACAACGCGCGGCCTCATGTGGGTAAACCGGTCAAGGATACGTTACTAGCGCTTGGATGGGAAGCTGTACCACACCCGGCGTATTCATCAGACTTAGCCCCATCCGATTATCATTTATTCCGGAAAATGCAGAACGATTTGTCTGACGTGCGATTCAAAACATTTGAAGAAGTGGAAAAATGGGTCGCTAAATTTCTCACCTCGCAAGACGAAAGTTTCTTTGCGAAAGGCATCCGCGAGTTACCTGAGAGATGGCTGAAGGTCATTCAGTGCGATGGAGATTACTTCGATGAATAACTGTGTATTACTTCTTTTTTAATAAATCTTGAATTTTTTGAAAACTGTCCTAAAACTTATTTGTACACCTAATACAAGATATTGTTCAATAATTGGGACCTGTTCAATAATTGGGTAATTTACCTTATGTCGGTTAAAAATGAAATATGTGTGGAAATTCGAATGAGTGAGATGAGGTTAGGACTACAGTCAGCTGTTGCCTTGCTGTCACGTCTCAGTGGTAATAAATCCAATACCGCAAGTTCAAATTAAACTTGACATTACATAAAAATTAGGTCAATAAGCGTAATTTTTTTCTGAGATCACTGCATTACTACAAGTGTTGAGTATGTAAATCTGATTATTTTTAAGAATCTGACGGATTCCCACTATTATATACACTTTTGTAGCGACCGGAAATTAGATTTTTGTATGTCGCCTCGGAATTCCTTCACAAAAATACGCAATTTTTATATTTCTTTTCTTTGTAATTAGGTCGATAAACGACCCTGAAATTTTACAGAGACGATTATTAATGTATTTAGTGAAGCTCAAAAAATAATTATAAAAATCCTATAGATTGAAGCCTCGATAGGACTACCTCAACGAAAGAAAAATCTTTGTTGATTGTTTGTCAGTTCAATGAAACATCCACCGCAACCCGTTCAAAAGAACTCCGCCATTTTGAAAGATTAATCAAATTTAAAAAATTACGTGTCACAGCCAAAAGTAGTAATAAAGCATACCCTAAGTCTCAAAAATGGTGAAGAAATCTTCCCCTTTGAAAAAAAGTCACCAAAATCAGCAATTTTTTCCTCGCCTTAAAATACCTCCCTCCTCCCTTAAAGAAATAAAAGACGGTAGAACGACCGCTGTACAAGGTGACGTCACGATAATTGCCCGAATTTAGTGTACGATTAAAAAACGATCCAACTTTTACGAGTGACCGCTCATTTTATTCGTCAACGAATTCGAAATATCAAAAACACGATATTTTTATTGCATCATTTTATATTTTTTCCGTTGCGATAAAGACTTTGGGAAAATACCAAAAATTGACCAAGTTGAGACCAAATAGGTACAAAACCTAAAATCGATATTTTCGAAAATTTTAACTGGTTGTAAGGCCTTGAAAAACTCTCGTTTGGCAACAATGTGCATTGATTGTGTGTGAAATCGCCACCTCGTCATGAGAAAATAATATTTAAACTCGACCTGTTGTTGAGCCTGCAGTTTCTAACGTATTGAAATAAGACCAGTCTCTACTGACATCGACTGCTTGTGAGAAAAATTTGACGCGTGAACTTAATCTGTAAAATGTACATGGAACAAAGCGAATTAGTTGCTATCGTTTCGCGATCGACTATAAATGTGCAAATTACGTACTCTTGAACGAGTTTAAGGAATTTCACTGTTTCCAAGCTGCGTTACTGACGTAACGACTTAGCATAACGAAGAAGTCAGTGGTTGGGAATTCCCAGCGTCGCCATCTTTTGTTCAAAATCGTGTGCTCGCAGACTTATTGTAAAATCGATGCACTGGAGAATTCACATCGAAAAATTCGGTAATCGCTAATTCATGACTATGGCGTTTTAATTCTCAAAATGTCTGCAACACCTTTTTGCCCTATATTCACCAAAGCTTTTTTTTCAACACCCTTTTTGCCCTATATTCACCCAACTGTGGAATGAGAACAAATATGAAAAAACGAAGAGTCATGTGGGGCCTTTTCCGCAAGAAGTTCTACTCAGAATCTCCAAACTGTGCATTTAAGGAGGTTGGACCGTTAGCCACAATCCAAGGTTAAATTTAATTTTAAAAAAATACATATTATTGTTTAGACTATACTGAGTCTTTACGAATTTTTTGAAATTTTTCCACCACCAAACACCAGAGATAAAAAATAGTTTAATGTGTGTAATTTAACGTGCGGTCAGATGGGCAAGACTTTCAGACTAAAGGTTATGTAATTTTTTTTGTTATTTAGCACCAAGATAAACCATTTTTAACAACGGATTAACGCAAACTAAACCTTTGTAAACATTTAGAAAAAAAAAATCCCTCTTTTGCCCATCGTAAACCATGGGCCAATAATCTCGTGACGTAAATATAGACATAATTAGGAATTACTCGAAATTTCATTGTGAATTGTATAAAACATTCGTTATCGTAGTTTTTTTATAATAATCATCGTTAATGTCATCCTTTTTTAAGTTGGTAGTAACACAATAGTTTTTCTAATTTACGTAATAATAATATTAAAATGCCTAATTTTGCACTTTAATTGTATATTTTTAAAAAATTAGCATATACAGAATAAATCCGTACTTCGTATGCATTTTTTTGAGAATCATTGAAAAAAAATGAATAAACCGTCATTTGACTCAACTGAATCGCTCCAACCTCCTTAAGGCGGGATATACATTTACAACGATAAAAAATCGATTTCTTTTTTTTCTTCTTTGAACGATAGAACTATATGAGGCATTCAACGTCACTTCAGCAAGTAAAAAAAAATCTACAAATAATTTTGAAAAATCGAGATACTTTATTGAAAAATATTCACCGAGTGTCGATATCTTTTAAAAAATTTCTGATGTTTTTTCTCGTTGGTTACCATTTTTAAAATATTTTTCCATTCAAATGGCTGTATCTTTGGCGGGATTTGACGTATTTACATTCGTAAAAAACGAAAACGTGCGTCTTTTTCTAACCTTCCATAAAAAAATTAATTTAGATTTTATTGAGCAAGTCGAACGTCCGTTTCAGGGCGAAATGTGGAAAAATATTTTTTTTCTCAAGGAAAGACACTCGTTAGTTTATTTTTTAGAATTTCCCCGAATTGTAAATACGAAAAACCGATTTTTGGTATTTTTTATGCTATGAGATTCCTAAACACCGTGAAGTAACAGCTATTTTTATGTTTTTTATTTTTTTATTAATATTCGATTGAAGAGTATGGAGCACTCGCTGTATGATTAGCACGTGTTTGAAATACGTATGACATATATGTAATATGTATTGGAGCCTTGGAGTGATCCACACTCTTCAATCGAATATTGATTTAAAAAAAAATGTTTAAATTCAAATAGCTGTTACTCCACGGTGATAGGAATCCCATAATATAAAAAATACCAAAAATCGGTTTTTCCTATTCACAATTCGGGGAAATTTAAAAAATAAAATAACGAGTGTCTTTCCTTGAGATAAAAAATAATTTTGCATATTTTGCCCTGAAACGGACGTTCGACTTGCTCAATAAAATCTAAATTAATTTTTTTTCTGGAAGGCTATAAAAAGACGCATATTTTCGTTTTTTACGAATGTAAATACGTCAAATCCTGCCAAAGATACAGCCATTTGAATGGAAAATATTTAAAAAATGGTAATCAACGAGAAAAAAGGTCAGAAATTTTTAAAAAATTTCGACACTCGGTGAATATTTTTCAATAAAGTAATTCGATTTTTCAAAATTATTTGTGGATTTTGTTTTACTGGCTGAAGTGACGTGGAAACCCCTTAATTGTTAAATATTCGGGTCCGCGAAAAGAACACTTTAAACGCGTTTGCCTCAAAACTTGAGCACGGATACATGGATTTTTGTTCCAATATAGAAAAACCTATATTGGACTCGAATAATACCGATATTTCGATATCAGAGTTGAAAACATAAAAATATCATTATAATTGTTATTATTTCCATTTATGTTAGTTTAATTTGTTTTCTTTACTACGTTTAATATCCTCAACATATTATTACCTCATTAAATATTTCCGAAGTGTCAACCCATTGGTTAATTCATTTGTTATGTGTCAACTCATTGTCAACGCATATCCACGAGTGTGGAATCAAAAAGAATCTTTTCTTCCACGGCTTACACCTGCAATGAGGTAAGGTCGTCTCTGAAAGACGAAGCTTCAGATACCCTCTATTTTTTTTGCAGTCATTGTATCAGCAATCTCAATCTCGTTAATTAAAGTGACCATGCTGTTGCCTGCCTGCCACAAGCTATGCCATTTATTCGCATTCTGGTAGCTACTACTGCGCTGACTTGCATAAAACTTCCTAACTTTTATTTTCAATGTTTACTACCTGTTTTTATTTGCATAAAAATTCCTAATTTTTATTTTCAATATTTACTGCTTGTTTTTATTTCCATAAAAGATCTCAATTTTTATTTTCAATGTTTACTACTCGTTTTTAGTTGCATAAAAGTTCCTTATTTTTATTTTCAATATTTACTGCTTGTTTTTATTTACATAAAAGATCCTAATTTTTATTTTCAATATTTACTACTTGTTTTTAGTTGCATAAAAGTTCCTAATTTTTATTTTCAATGTTTACTGCTTGTTTTTATTTCCATAAACGATCTCAATTTTTATTTTCAATATTTACTGCTTGTTTTTATTTCCATAAAAGATCCTAATTTTTATTTTCAATATTTACTACTTGTTTTTAGTTGCATAAAAGTTCCTAATTTTTATTTTCAATGTTTACTGCCTGTTTTTATTTACATAAAAGATCCTAATTTTTATTTTCAATATTTACTACTTGTTTTTATTTACATAAACGTTCCTATTTTTTCCCTTTTGTTTGTTTGGGTTTATTTCACGTTGGGTTGGATATATTTAAGAACACAGCAGAGAATTATGTTTGGAAATGTATAATAAATGAAGATCTCAATTGAAGATGGTGATTAAAAATGGCGAAGTTTGCATTGTTGGAACGCAACGAGATTTCTTTTTTAAAGTTTATCTTCCATATTTTCATTGTTGTAGATATTTTTTTTAAGATTAATATTTTAGATCGCTGAATAAATATTCCAAGAGAATGGTTGAAGGATTTTTGTGGGCAAAGTCTGTGAAAAGAAATTAAGGCGGGAGCTTGAATTAGAAGGGCCGAAAAATCTCGTTTTTATTGCTTAAATCGATAGATAAACTATCCAAGAATACATTTAATGCAAATTGGCGTGCGTGATAGCAAAAAAACTAAACGACCTATTGAATCAAATCAAAGTTTGTTTTTTTCAGTATAAAAATCTCTTATAAGTGACTTTAAAAAGTCGTTGAAAAAGTATTTCTAAATAATTTTCATAGCACTTTAAAGTGTTTTTTTTACAATTTTTTTTTCAAACTTGAGAAAAGTTATAATTTCACGATTTTTTGAGCTTTTTCTTAATTCATCCAGAAGAAAAATATATGACAATTGAAAGTTTTATTGGTTTATTTAGTTCAGTCAAGAATTACGAGCTGCATCTTCCCGCCAATTGGGCACTGCAGTATTAAGACGCACATGGAACAGGCTGATAAATCTGCAGTAATTTATTGTTTCATGTCGAAACTTTTTTTTAATACATTTGAAATATACATGAAAAGATAACTCAATGTTTATTAGGCTCACGTGTTTTTTTCCCTTCTAAAAAAATTCCCGAAAAAACGCTGTTCTGGACCTGCTAATTCAGGCTCCCGCGTTGAAGGAATTGAGAAAAAATAATTTTCGTTGCTTTCAAGCGATGCAAACTTCAACCTCATGGTGACTTTTAATAAATACTGTGGTCTTACCTAACTATAAATATTATTTCTACAAATTCCATCTTCACTTCCAAACGTCTAATGTTTTAAATCAAGGTTCCTCATAAATATGGGAAAATATCGAAATATCGGTGTTGTAATATTACAACTTGTTGGTACCGAAATAATACCGGTAATAGAAAAAGCTTCGATAGTCCAAGCTCTGCTCAAAACTACTTTTTCATCTATCTCGTACAAGATTATTCCAAAACTATCCAATCGATCATCTCGAAATTTTGCAGACTTTTAGATAACATAACGACCGTCTATGTGAACCTCTACTTCCCTGAAAATTATTCAAAAATATACTGTTTTTTTATTAATAAAGACTACCGTAAAAAATTCGTAAAAAATAGAACATATTTTCAAAGACGAATCGTTGTTCGCATTTTCACTTTTTTCTGGATTTTGTAGGTTCACATAGAGCATGTGGATCTTAGAGTTATAAAAATTTTCGGCTCTACTCATTCAGATCAATGCACCAGACGCTAGGTTGTACGCCGTGGAACAACTCAGGCGGCAACGATCTTTGAAGCAAGTCGTACCATTGTTTAATATTTAAAAAATTGACCAATTAAAAAATGAAATAATGTGCACATAAGATTTTATTACGTTAAATGAATAGTTTCAACGCAAAAAATCTTGAAGATTCGCTTAAGGCCTTATATACGCGAAACATTTTTCATTTTTTTTAAATTATTTTTTATTCCATTAGCCTAAACGATTAGGAATATTTTAAGCTTTACAGAATTGAAAAATTCCAAAAATTCCAAAAATAAGGTAAGACTGCATTTATAATGGATATCAGGTGCAGATCGCTTTGAAATTTTCACAACATATTCTTAGTATCATCACCTATCGTGTGAAGCACAGAAACCAAAATTTCAATGACACAAAAAATATGATACCGACAGAAAATTGAGTACAAAAAATTTAAGTTTCGAATTTTTATTATAATAATTTTTTTAATAATATTGTTGGCTCACACTGAAGATACATTCATTATGCAACTATAAATATATGTTCATTTTTTCAGACAGCCACATCGATGCCGAGAACTTTCACCATCAACGCGCGCGCAAAAATTACATTGCTTTATTATGTTATATCTCCGCCATTTGTTAATATTTCTGATTTTTCTTTACATATACTTAACCATGTGCATAAATGATCTATAAAAAAATGTTGTCAATATATGCGTCATTTTTTCTAACTGCGTCTAGCAGTTAGAGTACCTTCGAAAATCGGCGAAATCGCGTATGTAAGGCCTTAAGGCGAGATATAAATTTAGACAGGAAAAAAATAAGCCATATTGAGGGATTTTTTAAACTAAGAAATAATTATTCTACAATTATCAAACTTTAGCTATACTTTAATAATATATTTAACAAGGGGACAGTACGGCAGTCGGATTTTTGTAATTTTTCGTACTCATGGTACGTGAAGTTCAAAGCTCGAATATTAATATCCCAAAGCAGTTCGACGCCATATTCAGAAATTTTCGAGAAAATTGACTTTGAAGTTTTCGAGCGCACTCTTATCCCACAAAGATGCAACGATATTCGAACCGGGCTCGTGGCGTACCCGGTAGCGCTCGAGTCTAGTAATCGCGGGGTCGCTGGTTCGAGTCTCACTTCGAAATTTTTTTTTTTTTGTTTTCATTTTTTTTAATTCGCATACCTCCGTCATTTAAATATCCCGATAAATTTTTGTTGTATGTAATCACATATTATTATATATATTTAATATAATATATCTATATATGTTTATATATGGACAAAATCCATATATAGTTATTTATGTACAAAATTCATTATAGTTATACATAATTATATATTTTCTCATATATGATCATATATTATTTATATATAACAATAGGTGATTATTTATAAAAAAAATAAATAAATAATCCCGGGATAAAAATCATAAAATCTATGCTAATTCACATATATGTAATTATAATTGTCAATGATAAATGCAAGTCTTATTTTTGATTATCTCTTGCTTGAAATTGCGAATAGGCGACGTAAAAATATCCAGTAATAATATTTACATAAACTCCCTTGTAGATTAATAGGAATATAAACTCCCTTGTAGATTAATAGGAAAAATTGCGAATGTAACAATGCGGCGTTTGTACGGTGTGCGAGATGCCGTGAAAATTACTGTTTTCCTTGTTTTTACGATGGTTATCACTCTGGCTCGTGTAACATTACACCCGATGTATAAAACAAACGAATACAGACCGAATAATAAAGTATTCAATTCCTTACCCGACGTTTTTCATTTTCATCCTAAAAATGTTGTTGGTTATAAATATTGATACTTGAAAATGTATGTTTATAATCAAGAGATAATTAAAAATATGACTTGCGTTTTTTCATTTAAAAAAAATGAAAAAAAAAAAAAAAAAATCGAAGTGAGACTCGAACCAGCGAACCCCGCGATTACTAGACTCGAGCGCTACCGGGTACGCCACGAGCCCGGTTCGAATATCGTTGCATCTTTGTGGGATAAGAGTGCGCTCGAAAACTTAAAAGTCAATTTTCTCGAAAATTTCTGAATATGGCGTCGAACTTCTTTGGGATATTAATATTCGAGCTCTGAACTTCGCGTACCATGAGTACGAAAAATTACAAAAATCCGACTGCCGTACTGTCCCCTTGTAAGTAGCTTCCCGTAGACTTTGATTTGCAAAAAAGTTCAAACATTTTTTCAGTTAGAACATGTATATTTTCTATGTGACGGTAATTGAAGACGAAGAAAATGCAAATTTGAGAAAATGGCACGCATTTACAACAAAAAAATCAACATTTCACGCAGCATTTCTGTAAAATGTGGATTAAAAAAGTAAATTTTTTCAGTTTTTCAAAAACAATTTTCGCCAAGTAGAAGGTACAGATATTATCAAAATTTCTACCAAGTCACAACTCAATTGGCTTAATAGTTTTTGAGTAATCCTGCACGCCAATTTCGATAATGCAGTTTTGAGAAAAACGCGTTTGAAGTTCACGCCCGCCTCGAATCCGAGCGGTGAGGCACAGCGTTGACAGGCTCTAACGTTTGAAGTTTTTCGAACTTCGCTTTGAATCTTTGGGAAAATATTCTACATATATAGTTCTATCGTTCAAAGAGAAAAAAAGAAATCGATTTTTGATCGTTGTAAATGTATATCCCGCCTTAATTTCGGCTTGCCTCAGGGAACTCCCCCGTGATGATTCAGTCAAAATGGCCGATAACCTCGCATGAATTTTCAAACACACGCGTCTGTGTTTATCGTCTGTGGAATGTGTAAAAAACACATTAAGCCGCGGTCGCATAATCGAGTACGCGCTCGTACCGGGTCGATGCGAAACAAACGGTTGCTATTTTTGCATAAGCTCCGTATACGAAGATTTACAACGGTAAAACGATAGATAATCATTCAACGGAATGAGCAATTAATCATCGAGTTCCGATCGAAATTACCAAAAAGACATAGAACAAAAAAACAACTGTTCGTTGGAATAAACGTTTCCGAAGTTTCCAGGAGAATATATATATGCATACACAGGGTGTCTCTCTTATCTCTGCCACTCGAAATAACTCGGTAATTATCGACGTCACAAATAAATGTTCCAGACAAAAGTTGTATGGTGTGAAGGGGGCCATCAAATGCGACCAATTTTTTTTTTATTTCGGTGGAGGCCCTGACGCACCTCCACTTTTTAAATGGAATGGCACATTTTTTCAACCATCTTGTGGAGCCCGTCAAGCCGTGTAAAAAAACATTAGGGGTCAAGGTCGTTCAAGGTCATTCAAGGTCATTCAAGGTCATTCAAGGTCACCCATTAAAATTAAATATAAATTTAAATATCTCGGATTACTACCAAATATTTGGTACATTTTTTTCAACCATCTAGTGGAGCACCTCAAGCCGCATAAAAAACATTAGGGGGTCAAGGTCGTTCAAGGTCATTCAAGGTCACCTATTAAAATGAAATGCAAATCTAAATATCTCGGATTACTACCAAATATTCGGTACATTTTTTTCAACGATCTTGTGGAGCACCTCAAGCTGCAAAAAAAAACATTAGGGGATCAGGGTCGTTCAAGGTCATTCAAGATCACTTATCAAAATGAACTACAAATCTAAATATCTCGGATCACTACCGAATCCAAATATCTCGGAACACTACCAAATATTCGGTGGCGATCCGAGATATTTAAATTTGTATTTCATTTTAATAGGTAACCTTGAATGACCTCGAACGACCTTGACCCCCTAATGTTTTTTATGCGGCTTGAGGTACTCCACAAGATGGTCGAAAAAAAATGTACCATTCCATTTTAAAAAGTGGAGGTGACCTTCACTGTGCGTCAGCGCCTCCACCAAAATAAAAACAAAATGGTCACATGTGATGGTTCTCGTCACACCGTATAACTGTTGTCTGGAACATTTTTTCGTGACGTCGATAATTACCGAGTTATTTCGGGTGACAGAGATAAGAGGGACACCCTGTATATATAGGGTGTTAGTAAGGTCGATGCAAAGCCTTAAGGGGGTGATAGGTCACCTCGTTAGGAACACATCTAACCTAGGTTACCTTAGTCCAAAATCTGAGGATTTCGAGTTATCACGGTTAGTATGATTTTTCGAAAATTTCCCACAATTAGGTACCAACTCGTGTACATTAATGTTTAGCATTAACATAAGAGATATTTTTATTTTTTGACAAGTTTTAAATGACTCAACAGGTCCAATGTAGTTAGTTGCGTGGATACAGATGATTGTATTGGTGCTTGTCGATTGAATACACAATGAGCTAAGACGCAGATAAGTTTTTAGTTACCAATTATTGTCTGTTTGAACATTACGAACGAGTTAGTACCTAAGTTTGGGAAATTTTCCACAAATCATACTTAACATGATAACTCGAAATCCTTAGACTTTGGACTAAGGTAACCTAGGTTTGATATATTCCTAGCGAGGTGACCTATCACCCCCTTAAGGCTTTATATCGACCTAACACCCTGTACATATATATACACACACAGGGTGTCCTGTTATGAAAGGATAATCCTGCATCTGTCGATAGGTCAGATCATGTCCTACTGTATGTTGGAATTTGTTTAGTAAAAATCCCACGGTTTTTGAGATTGTGTGTTATTTTTCGAAAAAAATCCTCTGCTTTTGGTTTTTCGCATGTCATTTCTACATATGATATGAACCGACAATTACCCTTTGCGGCATAGTGTAACATTGGGGTTACACCTAATTCAATTCAGATGTTGACATCCCAAAAGTGTTTTTTAATTAAATATGGCCACTGTAAATGCGTTTTAAGGTTCCTAGAACTGCAATAACTACTAAAACATACCTATTAAATTTTTATTTTTCACGTTGCGAGTGTCATCAAAAACGAAATAAAAAAAACGAACTTTTTACATAATAAACCTGATTATGAATAATCTAGCAGTTAAACCATAACTAAAAATGGGTAAAAACTTGGTTTTTGATCCACTGAATACGAACCCGAAGTTTAAGCCGTCAAATTGAAAATGGCGACAGTAAGAGGCAAAAACTATAGGATTTTTTCCAAATTTGATGTTGTATTTTTTGTTTTTGAGTAATTTAATTGTTTCATGTAACAGCGACCCCGAAAAAACCCCGAGTACCAACTTTCGCTATCATCAAACAACGTTCTGCATTTATGGTCCGCCATATTGAATTCGCCATCTTGAATTCTCGAATTTTGAGTGCAGGTTTGTAATCAGCAATCCCGAAAACCCCCGAGTACCAACTTTCGCTATCATCAAACAACGTTCTGCATTTATGGTACGCCATATTGGATCCGCCATCTTGAATTCGCGATTTTGAGTGCAGATTCGTAATCAGCGACCCCGAAAACCCCCGAGTACCAACTTTCGCTACCATCAAACAACGTTCTGCATTTATGGTCCGTCATATTGGGTCCGCCATCTTGAATTCTCGAATTTTGAGTGTAGGCTCGTAATCAGCGACCCCGAAAAGCCCCGAGCACAAAATTTCAAGCCGATTGCACGTGAAGGAAAATGTATGCTTCAAAGGGATAACTAAGCAACTTTTTAAAGTAATTGGCACGATATGCGTAGTACATTTTTATTACACCGCAGGCTGTCGAAGTCAGATGTTCGAATTGATTTGTATGAAAATTCTGCATAAGATCTTCTTTCATAAAGTTTCGTTAAGATTTAAGGTTAAAAAGAAGACTTTTCTAGATAAAACAAACAACCAACAGGATTTTCGAAAAAACCAGGTCAAAAAAGTTATTATTTGTAAAAATGGCATACGAAAAACCAAAATCAGACGATTTTTATCTCGAAAACCGTGGGACTTTTACTAAACTGGAATTCCAGCATATAGTAGGACACCCTGTATATATATATATATTTAATGCAAATCTTGTGTATTGGAATAATTGAAATTTGTCGCGTGTCGACGTAATGTGGCTACGTGCATTTGTATAACGAGACATATCGCACCGTCTGTTTCTTCGTATTTTCTGTGTCACATTCATCGCAGTGATGACGTATAGTCACGCCTTTTGAAACGCTAACGTGCCTTCGCTTGTCCTCTCTCTCTCTTTCTCGCCCGTGCTCGCCCGCTATCCCTCTTTCGCTCGCGGCGATGCCTCTTACGTCATCGCGTCTCTTTCCTCGCGCGGTCCTATATTGAGCAATTGCCCTTGAAAGTTCCACGCGATTCGTACGCGCCGGGATCTTTTATTTCAGCGACGACGATACCCAGCGATACTCCGCGTAACGCACCGGGATATTTTGGTTCGCGGAGGATTTCCCCTCCACAACTCGCTACGTGCCTTTGTTTTACTACATTCTGTTTTCTACTTTTTTTTCGTCCTAGACCTTGTGTTTTTACAGTCATCGAACGAACCCGATGATTTTTCGCTGAATGAAACGCGTAATAATGATTAAAGCAGCGACCCTGATAGTTTAAAACGAATGAAGAATCTCGTTGGTACGAAGTTGGCAGAGCGGCGTGAACGCGATGTAAACACAGGAGGGAAAGTCCGACGAAGCGGAAGCCGTTGCGGCGTAGAACCAACAGATGGCGCCACAGCGCTGATTCGCGTGTCGCATCCACGGTCTTATATACAGGTCTGGAAACTCTAATGCTGGCAGCCCCGATCTGATGGATCGGTTAGCGTGGCAAATTTCGGTCCCAGCGCCGCCACTAGTTGTCGCTGCGGTTCCGAGACCCGGACATACATAACCTCAATTCGGCGAGCAACGGAGTGAGCGATTGAAAACCGTCGCTGAGTCGCTGATAACTGTTGTTTTTTCCGCGTTTTGGACACAGTACGTTTTCGATAAATTGAAAGCATATTCTTTCAAAATGGTAATGTGGTGCGCCGTACGGCGCATGAAAGTGCAACATAAAAAAATTTGAAAGGTTTCATTCTGCTTAGCTCGATATGAAAACAAATGCACGTACAAAAATAAAAAATATCAGAGAATTTTCTGCATTTGTATTTTTATTAAATTGCATAAAAAACACGGGAATGAGGGATGGGAGAAAAAAATTGAGACGAGTGGCTTTGAACCTACAACAACGCGAGTATGAGGCGAGTACGGGACCGCTCCGTCAAAGTTCACATGCAATGTGACAGCCTCAAAACCGTATGTATATGCTTATCACGCTCGCTTGGCTTTAGAAAGTTTGTTTGATTACGATTAGGATCGTATATTTTTTTTATTGGATTAATCGAAATTGACAGCACTAACGCCTTTTCCTGACCCTTTTAACAGTGTTTCGAACTCATAAAAAATATCCGTGTAACAAACATGAAGGTCGGACAGAGATAGAGGGATAGAAGCATGGCCGACTAGTGCCGTCTCTGTCTGACCCCCGGCCGCGCCACAGCGGCTATTCTGATCGCAACGAACCTAGTGGCGACTATAGTCTAGTCGAAATAGGATTTCACCTGGAATTAATTCCGGGCTTCGATTTTCTTTTTTTATACTTAGGGGGGGGGGGGGTGGTCGGTAGTGTAAATCTCGATTTTCGGGAAAATCCCCCTGGTGCGTTTGCCACCATCTTGATTTGAAGAGGGATTTTTTTTTGTTTTTCGAATAACTCGCGTATTTTCAACCTTAGAGTGAAAATGATTGTATTCATAGTTGTGGGAAATTTAATTCTCCACAAGTTTGGTGATCATAATTTTTACCCTAGGATCGATATTTATAGAGTTAGACTACTAAAAGTGGTAAAAAACGTTTTTTTTTCAACTTATCTCGTTTATTATCAAGTTTATTGTAAAAATGGTAATAAATAATCACATAGGAAATTTTATTTCCTCCAACTTTGGTTACTAGTTTGGTTATTTACGCTCGGATCAATATTTTCGGACTTATACTTAATTTATGGGTGAACTTTTTGTTATGTTCAGTTATTTCGTTTATTACCAAGTTTATCGTAAAAATGTTAAGGCGTAACCGGGTAGGAAATTTTATTTTCTTCAACTTTGGTCAGTACCATTTTTACCCTAGCATCAATATTTTCGGACTTATACTTAATTTAGGGGTGAACTTTTTACCCCTATTTGCAGTGTAACTCTATAAATATCGATTCGACGGTAAAAACTATGATCACCAAACTTGTGGGGAATTACATTTCCCACAACTTTTGATATGATCATTTTCACTCTAAGGTTGAAATTGAGCGAGTTATTCGAAAAACAAAAAATCCCTCTTCAAATCAAGATGGCGGCAAACGCACCAGGGGGATTTTCCCGAAAATCGAGATTTACACTACCAACAACCCCCCCTAAGTATAAAAAAAGAAAATCGAAGCCCGGAATTAATTCCAGGTCAATCGAATTTTAGACTTATCTCGACTGGACTATTAGTGAACTACCAACTCTCTTCAATAAGGTACCTACCTCTCCCACTGGAGTTTCCAGACCTGTATGTAAGCCCGTGATCTACATTATCGTTATGGAGTTTCGAGACTACAATCGAGTTGAAATCCATTCGGGAATGCACATGACAAAGAATCACCAATTGGCGATTTTCACGTCCTAGAGGTGGCATCAGTTCAGTTTCAACGTGTGTTTATTCATATATTGTTTTTACAATGCCACATGTGTTGATGGAATTTCCCCTAAGGTCTCTAGTGCACGGATTATTACCTAGAATGTTTTTATTTTTAGGTTCCACTCGATCTTGATAGTTCGCCTTTCGGTTTACTGGTTTGGTTGACTGTTAAGTTTCCTAGAGGTGGCGCAGCGATTTTCAATGGGGCCGGTCGAAGTATAGCCTTAAACGTAAACTATTACTTTGTTCTTGATTTCCTGCGAGTTGGCTATTGGATATACCTCCATGGTAGATTGTAAAGATGCTACTGTAGTGAATAATTTATATTCTGCTCTTTTTTTAGCTCTGTCAGTTCTGGATTTAGATTTTTTGAGGTTATGAGACTCACTCGGAGGTTTCGAGGAGGGATTCTATTTTTCAAAGCGTACTTTTTACAAGGGACGGCTGAAATTATATTCATACATCGTACATAACAGAAATAACTGTTCATATTGCTCGATTTATTTATACATATAAAAGAACATGACATGGAATTTCGAAAGTAGGTTGCTTTTGTGACGAAAGCACCCACTAAGAAAGGATTTTTCGAAATTCAACCCTCAAGGGAAGAAAAGGGGTGGCAAAGTTTGTATGGAGCATTAAAAAAATCTGGTCGGATTGAATTGAAATTTGGTATTCGTGCTTTTTGACACAATTAACGGAACACGTATTTCAGCGTTTTTAGAAAATCAACCCCTAAGAAGAGAAAGAGGATGGCAAAGTTTGTGCTTAAAATAAAATAAATCTGGTCAGACGATTTACTTAAAACTTAGCATTAAAGCTCTTCAACACAATTAATAAAACATGTATTTAAGCGTTTTCGAAATTCAACCTCTAAACGAAAGGGGGTGGCAAAGTTTGTATCGTAAAAGAAATATCTGTTCAGATTTACTTGAAACGTAGTATTAATGCTCTTCAACACAATTCTACGTGTTCCGTAACGAAACATTTCAGTAGCACATTTCATGAACCCTTCGTTTTCACACTTCCCATTTCGATCACGGTGGTCACACTGGGTTAAGAGGGAATGATACCTCATCGCGGTCGGTATGGTAGAACAATTATAGATTCCCAATAATCTCGAAAACGGCTCTTCAGATCCCATCGAAACTTTGCCAAACGACGTCAAATAGATAGACGAACAGCTGTCTTCCCCTCAAATTTTCTGAATTTGAGGGGAAGACAGCTGTTCGTCTATCTATTTGACGTCGTTTGGCAAAGTTTCGACGGGATCTGAAGAGCCGTTTTCGAGATTTTTGGGAATCTATAATTGTTCTACCATACCGACCGCGATGAGGTGTCATTCCCTCTTAATTCCACCCAGTCAATTTTGAAACCAGTATTATGACCAAACTATCTATTCAAAAAGGTACAAAAAATGACTAAACATGCTTTGAACATTGTAGATGACATACGAACATTTTTTTATAAGAAATTAAATGACAAAATATTTTTGAACATTCATAAAGAGATGAAAAAGGTAAGAATGCACTTTTGCAATTATAAAATCATAATTCCGCGAATTTTTATTATTATTACCTGAAATTTTAATCTGAAGCTCCTCAGATATAGTCCTTTTGGAAAAAAAAATAAGAGCGTTAGTACGCGTTCTAAAAAAGGTACTAAAGCTTTATTTTAATTTCTAACGGCCCTTGCGTATAGAGGATAAATAAAATTGAAGATCAAGATCATATACTTCACGAAGTTAATCCCGCAATTCATGTTGACGATTTAAATGCACTTTGTATTGTTATTAAAAAATAGTAATACTTGTACGACCAAAAACCGTGAGAACCGTACACCCGACGTTCTAAAAAAGGTACTAAAGCTTTATTTTAATTTCTAACGGCCCCTACATATAGAGGATACACCAATCTTCAGATAAATGACGACACAAGTCCCATTGAAAGCCGGGAACTATTATGTATTTTGGCCAAAAGTTGATCGACGGGCTGATTTTACCCACGGTGACCACGAAGGGTTAAGGGGTCTATTCACTTTAGACGCCGAAAAAGGCTATTTTCATGATTTTTTTTTGATAGGTTTATATCATAAACATTAATATAAAAGTGAATGAATAAAAGTTTTATATCAATATTATAGATATTCATATAAAAATAAAAAAAAGTTAATAAAACTTAATACCCTTTCGAAATACAATTTTGAAAAAATTATTTATTTAAGTCTTTATTTATAGACGAAAATGGTAGTTAAAAAAATTTCCTAAAAAATTGTAAGTCTGCACTGTTGATAAAATCTCGGAGATGGATCATCCAAAACAAAAAAATCAAACATATCATACGATTTTTGATATATGCAAAAATAACAAAATGGCGGACATTTTTCGAAAAAACAGAAAAAAATGTGCTTTTTCACCGTTTTTCGCAACAAAAAAATATAAATATCAAACTTTTAAAAAATCTTTAAAATGCGCTATAGCTATAGCTGTAAAGAATCTGCGGTTAAAGTTTCATAAAGATCGGTTCAGTAGTTTCGAAGATTTTATCGACAAGCCGTCGAAAAACGTTGTTTCCAGACAAACGCATTCAAAGTTTGTTTGGGTTACATAAATACATAAAAACAAATTGTTTAATATATTTTGAAACTGTATTTATTAAGTGTAACAACTTTTATATCAATATCTATAATATAAAACTATCAAAAATGCATGGAAATCAGCTTTTTCAGCGTCTAAAGTGAGAAGACCCCTTAAGGGGTAAGGCCACTGTAAATTTTTTGAAAAATCGATTTTTTTTATTGGCTTAAAAAATAGTTTAAACCCTCTAGAATAAGAAAAAAAAGGTCCTGTGCTTCTTCTTTTTTTAATTTTTTCCAATAAAAAACTATTCGCAAAACTTTAAACGCGTTTTTCTCGAAACATGGTTTTTCAAAATGGCACGCAGCATAACTCGAACAATTTTCATTTTTTTTACTTGAAATTTTAACCAGATGTGAACATTTACATTATCTTGAGAATGTCGATCGGAATTTTCAAGAACTTTATTTATTGATTTTTTATTAACAAAAAACTTGCCGTTTTTTTCGTCGAAAATCAATTTTTTTTTTCAAACGCACGCCAAATCCACAAAAATGGATACTTTTTAAAATCCGATCGACATTCTCTAGCTATAGCCCTCTAGATTAATGGTTTTTTTTTTGTTCTAGATTCAAAAGTGCACCAGTGGTGCTGCGTGCCGCGGAGCCCTGGAAGCAAAACATGTCCCGGGAAGATAGCTGTGGAACCGCCATTTTGTTTTTTTTTTACTGTAAAAAAATTTTATAATAAAGTTTAATGTATGCCCGATAACACCATTAAATTTTTTTTTCAAATACCTTCAATTTCGGGAGCAAAAAATTAGTGAAAAAACCTTTTTTTTTGGGCCGTTACAGTGGCCTTACCCCTTAAGAAGCATTCAACACAAGCCTACGCGAGCGGTCGCGGGCAAAAGGCTAGTTATTTCTAAAGCTACAAACTTGTAAAGAAAAAATCTTGTGGAGTCATTACAAACTCGCCTTAAGATAGTTCTGTAGTTTTGGTAAAATCTTAGGAATTGGCTGAAATTTCAGTATGGTGTAGATATGACCTTCAAAGACTGATGCCCAAAAATTAAATTCGATTCACCGTTTAGTTCATGAGATAATTACAATGGAACATGGGTATTTTGTACGCGATCCCTATACCTAACACGTTAACCGATAGAAGTTTGCTCGCATTTCTCGATATAGGTTCTAAACGGATCTTAAGATTTCAAAATAAAAACACACGTGTACGCGGTACTATTGTGGGAGTGATTAAAAAAAAATTACAAAGTTTGACCGTTTAGTTTCGGAGATATCGACTTATGAAAAGTGGTAATTTTATTCCACACCGAACTCGGGCCCAACCATCTGTAACGAAATGGCAACAGTGTACGCTGCAGCCAGCTGATCGGCGCGTGGTCTGGGAACTCGAAGCGTGTTTTTTCCCCCCGAGTTCTAGTAATTCTGAGACGGATGTGAAATAAATTTATTCTGCAAACAAATGTAATTTGTTCAATTTACGCATGTATTTGTCTTTGTCACAGCGAATACAATTTAAACTGTCGGCAAGATGTTGTAAATCCACGATCCGACGTCCTTCGACAGCGAATTTTTGTCGCTGATCGTTGAAGTTATGGTTGTTCTCATCGCGTTTAGCCGCATTTGCTTGACACATGGCTGCCACAGCTTTCAGTCTTTTAGCAAGCGCCTTTTTTCTTGTAAACTTTCTTTTGTATCGCATTTGGGTTGACATTTTCACGCTTTTTTTCATTTATATAAAATATTTCGCGAAAGACGGATCGTAGGAAGCTCAACGCTATGACGGAAGGAAAATCGCGCTGTTGCCACGGATTACAGCGCCGCTCTCTATACGAGTATGAGACCTATCTATGCATGAGGTGCAAATGTGTGGGACATATAGAGGGTACAAGCTCTGTCAAAAATATACAACCAACAGCATCGTCTAGGCATTGAATGTTTACCTATACGCTTCGACCGAAACTTTTGGCTCATACGTGTACCTACAGAACTACCTTCATGGCCCAGAGTAATTTTCAGAGCCAACCACCACTTTTTTTTAAATACTCTATCTTTAGGTTCCTTTTGGAACGACAATTCACTTTTATTATCCGTCTTGCACCCCGGAACACAGCAGAATCTCGAATAATTCCCTTAACCAAGTTTACTATACCAGTAGAGCTTCTGCCTTAGGCCGCGAGAGGCGCCAATACTTTCGGGCTTCGCGAAAACAAAACGCGCGAGCGTTTTGGGTGTGACAAAAGTACGACTGTATACGGGTACACCGTTATTCCGAGATGTGTGTCCGCGCCTGTGTGCGGTCTCGTACCGGTTTCTCACGATGCCGCATACCTAACCGCAGCCTCACTCGCGCGTCTCTGAACGATCCTACCCCCGGTCACCGGAAGGCGACCCTCTCCACTCTCGCTCCCCGAACGCAACACTCATATACAGCACATACTGACGCGTTTCCCTGTTCAATCCACTTTACCAAACCGCCGTAGAGTCACAGCGCCGTTGAAATCTGATTTGAAAAAATTAAAATGGCGCCCGCAGGGAAGATCTTCACAGTCGTTTGTTTGGGTTTGTTTGAAATGAGTTGGGCCGGCAGTGTATCTTCTCATACGTGTATCTCATCGTATACATATACATATACAGATATACTCTTAATCAGAAGAGCTATAGCCCGCGACTTTCGCCAGTCTTATAGCCACATACGTATGTTTACTACGTGCCATTTGGGTTAAGTCTATTAATAGTACGACGATAAAACCAGCACGTGTCCTTCTCGAAATGAAAACTCGCGTATGCGTGCTCGAGTAGCTTCGCCCAATGTTATCAACAATTCTTCCACGAATCCAACCAACTGATGCGTCGCAAGGCTTCGAGATATCGTATTAATCTGGGCGTCTAGATTTCCGGGAAAAAAAAACGATCGCGAGAGGGTTGATACAAGTGATCGATATCGCTTGTACAAACGACACAAACAAGCAGAAAATAAAGAGCGGTAGCGTGGAAGTGTCTGATAAAATCACTAGCGATAACGGCTATCGCGGCTTAGTCACCAGCCCAGCCTGCTTTTAAACTTTCGTTTCCAAGCGTGCGTAATGACGCGCAGCAATCGCGAAACTCTTCAGCCTGGCCATGTACTCGTGGCAATATTCGTTCGAAAAATTGGAAAAAAAACATTCCGTTATCACCGTTTGTTTGTTCGAACGATAGAAAACCGGAATAATTAGGTACATGACAAAACAGCGTGCGTCCCGTGGAAAATTCTAGTTTCGAACGTAAACCCAATACTGTCTTCGCATCTAATTCCGAAATTCGAACAAGATGACGCTGAGTGTACCAACCGATACTTGTCACATTTTTAGTACACTGCAGTTTTGTTTTCGTATTATTATTATTATTATTATTATTATTACCACTATAAAAAGGAGAGGTACTCACCGTGAAGAGAAAATTAAAGATGAAGATCATATACTTCACGAAGTTAATCCCGCAATTCATGTTGACGATTTAAATGCACTTTCTATTGTTATTAAAAAATAGTAATACTTGTACGACGAAAAACCGTGAGAACTGTACACCCGACAGACCGAACGCGTTGTGATGTTTCTTTGGCGCGTGGATGCACCTGAGAGCCGCCTCGCGAGTCGCGATGTTCTTAACAGAGGGCGCCGGGCGGTGGTGGAAGGAGAGTGGGGATGGAGCAAAAAAGGAAGAGGGAGAGTTGCGCCGAGTCCTTTCACCGCGTCGACGTCTGTGGGAATTGAAGGGAGAACGAGGAAGCATGAGAATACGATGGAGAGAGATATAAACGGAGAATGGATGGAGAAAGATCGCGGGGAAAAGGGCGGGATGCGAGAAAAAAAAGAAGGGCAAACACTGGCGTGTTGTAAAAACGCTTGTATTGTATATAAAATACGTTTCTGTCGGAGGACTTACAGACTTTATAGTAGGACACAACGCTTCGCACGTTGGATTCGACTCGCTCGGTTTTCTCAGCTCGAACCTTTGTAAGGGGTTAGGCTACTTGTAAAATAACGAACGTTCGTCGCTTGAAGTGACTCAAATTGAAGAAGAAGGCTCGACTTGTGGTGCGGAAATCGCATACTGAGAAAAAAATCATTGATCTAATATCATTGGTGTTATTGAATGAAATTTCGTTGATTTAATTGTAAAATTGTTGGTGTAAATAATCGGATTTATTAGTCCAAACAAACCGCTATTGACTTTAACCCTTTGACTGTCAGTGACACACTTGGGCATTTGAAAAAAAACACATTTCTACTACAGCGATTTGACTGTAATTTGATAAATCGTAGGTTTTTAGGTCGTTGAATCCGAATTTGAAATCAGATTTCCAAAATTCAAAATAGCGGATCCAATATGACGGACGCAAATCCGAAAAATGGTTTGATTCCGAGGAAAGTGAGTGTTTGAAGGTTTTTAAGGTCGCTAAATCCGAATTTGAAATGAGATTTCCAAAATTCAAAATGGCGCATCCAATATGGCCGACGAAAATTCGAAAAATCGTTCGATTCCGACGAAAGTAGATACCGTATGGTTTTTGAGTTCGCTGAAACCGAATTTGAAATCGGATTTTCAAAATTCAAAATGGCGGATCCAATATGGCGGACGCAAATTCGAAAAATGGTTCGATTCCGACGAAAGTAGGTACCGTATGGTTTTAGAGGTCGCTGAAACCGAATTTGAAATCGGATTTCCAAAATTCAAAATGGCGGATCCAATATGGCAGACGCAAATTCGACAAGTAATTGGATTTCGACAAAAATTTGTATCTTTAGTAGGTTTATGATCGGGAATTTCAAATTTAGGTCCTAACTTCAAGTATCTGAGGCTCGGATACAATATGATGAATTAAAATTTAGCAAATCATGTATGACAATCTATCCATAGTAACAAATGTAAAAAAATACTTTTTTGGTTTTATATCCCGCTCTCTGCCAAACCCAGAGTCACAAATCGAGGAGGTGGCGGTCATTGACTCCGAATTTATATTTTTTTTGTCCTTTTTGTATTTTCAATTTTATTGTGCTTTTTTTATTAGAATTTTTTTTGCTATTATTCATATTTTCTTTTTATTTCTCATATTCATTTTTTTTATTTGTGCAACTTCAAAACTTTTGTATGTTAAATTTTTTTTCGATTTTGATTTTATTCTTTTTTTTTCGTTGTATGTTTTTTTTTTCATTAATTTATATCTTTTATTTTAAGTTTAAACAACAAACAAAAAAGAATTTCGGTATTTCACCTGATCATACCGTCGCTCGTTTGATTCATATAAAATTTCTATTGAGTAAATATGTTATTTTATTTATTTTTCACCATATCCAATATTGATTTCCAAGTACATTATTCGTTAAAATATTAATATTTTATTTTGATAGAAAAACATTAAGCAAATGTGTGAATTGGGTAAAAAATTGTGCGAAAATAAAATTGCTTTCTTGCGCATTTGATTGAAAAAATTTAACCAAATCATGGCCGAGCGCCACCGAAATAATAGGTGTGAGGAAACCCGTAGTTCTCGGAGTAACCGCTAGAAGCCGCACGCGCGCTCGTTTCTCGTAAGCGTAGCGCGAACCGAAAATCTACTTAAACGCCGGAGAAACTCTAAAGAGTATCGCTTCTCGGCCTGTGGCTAAGATCAAAGTGTAGTATCTGTTCTTATCATTTGAATATCTGATATTCTCTCCACTATTATCGTAGATGATCATTCTAATGCTCACTTTTTATTTAAGATTCAAAACAAAATGAAAAACTTACGTCCCATGGCATATTCGTGCTGCAGTAAAGAAATAATTAATTCTATTGATTATACTTTTGTACGAAATAAAAAATGTTGTAGCAACCGCTTAATTATTTCATCCATACATGTACGGATTGTATATAGAATGATTTCAATAGAATATAATTTCATTTGAAGGAAAATGTACAGATTCAGAGAATAGAAGAGCTTTTACAAATAAAATAATTTCATAGTATTGTAGCAATCTCATATATCGGTGGCACTCCGCAGCAGCGCATTTATTTGGATCAACCAATATATTTTTTTCATTCAATTGGTTTTTTTTTCTCAATGCAGATTGAAGGTAAACTTATGATTACAACGATGGGACGCCAGTGATGGGTGGCTCAAAATGACCTGACATTTTAAGTCGCGCGTCATTTTTTTTTGTGGCGTACATAGAGTACTAATCTTTGACAACTGGCATCAGGAAGTGTTACGGTTTAGTCATAGAGAATTTCACGATCGAGCAACGCATAGAAATTGTTGTTTGCTGCATTATTACTGCATAGTTATCGCAGACGAGGTTTCATGGTCGTGTTATCTCGCGCCGCGGCGATGTCAATCGGCCACCAAGATCGTGCGATTTGACGCCATTAGACTTCTTTCTTTGGGCTTTTCTGAAAGGAAAAGTCTATGCCAATGATCCACGGACCATTCCGGAGCTCATATTATATTATTATTATACAATACGGATATTGTGTTCCGCACATAACCTCCATGTTTGTACCTTATATTGAAATAAAAAAATTCCTACTTTTCAAATAAACAATATGTTTTATTAATAAATTAAAATGTCAGGTCGTTTTGAGACACCTTAAAAAACTTTGAACGCGTTTTTCTCGAAACAATGTTTTTCAAAATGGTGTACACGATTTCTCGGCATCTAGTGCACGGATTTACTTGAAATTTGGTACACGCATTCAGCCTCATAGTAGTTAACCAATCTTTGACTCTTTGACCGATCTTTGATCTTTCGTCTTGACCGATTTTTTCTTCTTAACGTTTTTTCATTATTTATTAACAAAAATATAACGTCATTTTCCGAAAAAAAAATCGCACGAAAACATTCCTAAATTTTATTTTGAAGATTAACGGTTAATTTAGATTAAAGATTAACATGGTTAGAGATTAACGATTATCGATTAATTAAGATTAAATATTATCAAAGTTAAAGATTAATTGAGATGAGATATTAACACGGTCGGTCAAAGCTTAGCCACTGTTATCTATTTTGAGAAATAACTCGTTTTGGTAATTCCTCAGATAAGTGACTTTTCCGAAAAATGAGCCTCACTTTTTTTTGCTATTTTCTCATTTATTGGATTTTGAAATTCGCGAAAACACGTGATAAAATAGGACATTTTTGTATATTTCGACGCCTATATTGGGTTTGTTTGGGTAAAAGTTATGGGGTTTTGAAATTCGCAAAACACGTGATAAAATAGGGCATTTTTTAATATTTCGACGCCTATATTGGGTTTGTTTGGGTTTATCTGGACACAAAATGTTTTCGGAAAAGTCAGTTAACGAAAGAATCACCCTCGTTTCTTTTGTTCCAGATCAACCGGGCGGCCAAAATCAAGTACACCATTAAGCCCTTCACGTTCAAATGTCCTTTACGAGATTGTTGATAACTTCTTTAATTATTAATATTTTTAAATGAAATTTCGGGTCGTGACAGTAGTCTAACCCCTTAATATTCGTGAGTTCCACATCCACTTGGATGGACCCATATGCACGGTTATATTGATAATAATAATAACATTAGAAAAAATTATACACAAGGATATGTATACGTTATTGTCATAATACTGTTATAATATAGTGTGTGTTATCGTGCCGTTATCATTTTCTTATCACTCTTTATCGACTCGACGACCGATCGATATTGCTACCGTGTCTTCTACAATTAAGGTAATCCTATAGCCAGGCTTCAATTCATAGGATTTTCATATATTTTGTTTGAGTTTCACTAAATATATTAATAATCGTCTCTGTAAAATTTCAGCGTCGGTTATCGACCTAATTACAGAGAAAAAAATAATAAAATTGCCTATTTTTGTGAAGGAATTCCGAGACGGAATACAAAAACCCAATTTCCGGTCGCTACAAAAGTGTATATAATAGTGGGAATCCGTCAGATTCCTAAAAATAATATGTAATATCAAGTTTAATTTGAACTTCCGGTATTGGATTTATTACCACTTGTTACGATAAAGAGACGTGACAGCAAGCCAACAGCTGACTGTAGTCCTAACCTCATCTCACTCATTCGAATTTCCACAAATATTTCATTTTTAGCCGACATATTTCGCCGACGTAAATTTTCCACGCTCTTTACCAGTCGTGGCCCGAATACAATGCTTTATATTTCCCGCACCTGACATTGTTTTGACAGATCGACGTTTAAAAGCACGGAGGTTAAAGGGGCCGTCCATATATTACGTCATCGATTTTTGCTGATTTTCGACCCCCCTCCCCTACAATCATCCTATCGTCATTTCCTAATGATCCCCCCCCCCTCTCGCAAAACTGACGTCATTACCAGTTTGGCAAAATTAAAACATTTGCGGATTTGAGAAAAATTGGGTAACATTAAAACATTTTGTTATATAATCATCTTTTATTATTTTGTACTTTGGCAATGTTTATTAATATAATAATATTATTCTTCCCTATTCTTTAGTTTTCTTTGGATAGCTCCCACATTTTGTTATAGAATCATCTTTTATTATTTTGTACTTTGGCAATTTTCATTAATATAATAATATTATTCTTCCCTATTCTTTAGTTTTCTTTGGATAACTCCCACGGAGTTTTCACCCATTCTTGCAAATCCTGGATCACGGGTAATATCTCCGTATCCTCCCCATATTCATTTTGGCTCGATCGAACTATTTTCATAGGTACGCTGTTATTTGAAGTTCTCGAATATAATGTAGACAAACCTTATGTAATAAATAAATAAATAATGAGTTCAATAATTAATACCATTAGGTACTTGCAAAATATTTTTCATCACTCATGCGGGGAAACCACTCTAGTTGTACAATATACTGTTGTACATTTTGAATTAACTGGTATCACAAGAATGACGTCAATTTCGAAACGCCCCCTCCCTCATCCATCATTTACCGTCATCCGCAGACGAACCTCCCCCCCCCCCCAAATTTAGAATGACGTAATATATGGACGGCCCCAAACTCGCCTGGTTGAGTAAAAAGAGACGGAGATAGAACCAATGTTGCCAAATATCAAACCTAGAAATACTGCGCGAATTCTTGGCATAACTATTTTTTTCATTTTTCTAATTAAATGTGAACATTCATTAAACAGTTTACACATGGAAAATCGGAGTTATTGCAAATTATCTTTTTTGCATATGTCAGAAATATGAATTGTACAAGTCTCAAGTATGATCAGTGGTATGACTAGTGTGAAGCGATTGGATTACCTTAATATACCAAGTCACTTCTTTATTATTGCAAATTTGGCGTCTCATTTATCCCTATCGCGTACGCGGTGGCGTCACTCGTGGCCACTTCTTGCACTTCCGATCTATGCGTGTCGAAAGGACTCCACATAACCTCACAAATTGTGGGATTAATCGGACGAATTCTTTTAGAAATTAAAACGAAAACGAGAGGTTTGTTTTTTTCAGGGGGATCTTCGTCGCATGGAACACAATTTAGAAGTTGAAACTCTGACATAATACGTTTCTGCATTGGTGCGGATTTGCGATAGTACGGTCGTAGTTATAGGGAGTTATGAAAAAGGCTCCAATACTACCAGGCAACGTCTGTCGTTCTGAACGCATTGCCCTATGGTCTCGGAGCCTTTTTAAGGCGGTTATCCCATGTGACAATTCCAAAAAATGGAAAATTTTTTTTTAGAAACGAATTGAAAAAAATGTCTGCGTGTTATTAGGACTCGGCATAGCAGACTAATGGTGAGTGGACATTTTCTTTGTGCAAATCGTACTTGAACTGTTAAACGCGTTTTTCTCAAAACTGTATTTTTCAAATTGGCTCTCATGATATCTCAAAAACGATTGAACGGATTTCTCTCAAATTTTTATGGTATAACCAGTACATCTATAGTTCTCACCCGAACTAGAATATTTCTGATATCTGCCATAGTGTTTTTTTAACTGAAAAAGTCGAAAGAAATGACGAAACTTGGAACTTAACTTTCAAAACCGTGCCAAAAATGGAATTTTCGATGTTTTTACTTTACTCTAGTTCCGGCGATAGCCTCAGGTCTACAAATTAAAATTCCGTTTGATTTTTTAACTTCAGATGATCAAAACCTCCGGAATCATGGCAGCCTTTAACCAACTCTTTTTACACATAAGGGTGTTCGGAACGGTGTAAAGTCGATTGAACTCGTTATTTTTGTTTGACAAAATTCTGAGGGACTGAAAAAACGTTAATAAATGTGTGGTAAAAATTCAAAGATAGTATGTTTTAATGGTTCATAAAAAAAAATCCCAAACAAAGCAAAATAAACAGCTGCCACACGGGGTAACCCCGTTATTAGGGTATTACACCCTTTTTTGAAAGGTGTCTCAATTTGCTCCTTTGGTGGTAATAAACTACTAGAATTTTTATTTCCATTTTATAAAATCGATAAGTGCCATAGAAATGCATTTAAATGTTACATTTCAAATTTCCGCGCGAAATCGCTAGCCGCCATGCTGCTTCAGTTCGTGACGTCACATGCATAGTAAACATCGACGCTGCGCCAATTATGAACACGTCATTTTTTTGGTTAAAAGTGAGTTACATTCCCTATCATTGGTGTGTTGTTCCTCAATGTAAAAATACTAGTGTAAAAACACCGGGAAAGTTGTGGATTAAAATGCCAATTGATATTAATATGAGGAAGACTTGGTTAAAACTTGCGAGAAGAGATCCAAAGTCATAGTCCGAAAAAAACCTCATTTGTTCTTTTTTGAAGTACAGATAAGTATTTGAAAGTTTGAAATTAACTATGACTAACGAGAATATATAGTTGTTGACGCTTTCTTTCACAGGTTAGAGAGTAATACGTCTACCGTTTTCTTTGTTTACTATGTCGATGACGTCATGTCGGAATCCACTATGGCGGCTACCGTTTCGCATGTTCGTTGAACAGATAGAAAAAGTATCTTTTTTAAATGAATTATAAAATCTATTTTGTATTTTTACAAATTAAAACCAACATTATTCGATTGCTTATTGCGAAAACTACCTTGTTTATACATTCTTAGTATTTTTCTTACATAGAGTAGAATACCCTATTTCATAAACGTCATTATATTCTCATAAAGATGCGCAATTTTCACTCGTGACGAGCGAAAGTGAGGTTGCGCCGAAAAACGAGTTTCTGTAGTAAGGTTTGAATTATGTACAATCGTTAACATCTCGTTATCCCATGGGCGGGCAGGGGGCAGCAGGATGACCCTCGTACGATAAACTATAATTCTTCGCTTCAAATATTCCTCAAATCAGTTTTGTTTTCGTGGGACCGCTCAATTTGTCGAGTGCGAAATGACAAATCCTGACTTTCGTATAATAATGATTCATTTCAGACATCCGCACTGGAAGATCTATGAAGAATTCGCTGAAAAGCTCAAGCGTGTTTGGCAGACAAGGGTAGGAAATTTCTCAGGAAATATCCAATAATCTATCGCGGAAATTGCTACGATCGAGAGTTCTTTATCACTATCACAAAACATGACGCGATTCCATTTTCTGATTCATATGAGCCACCGACGATAACGGAAAGTGCGTAACAGGGAGAGGGAGAGGGGGGTAGAGCGAGAGTGAGATGCATGGAGACTAGAGTAAAGGAGCCCGAACGTAAATGGCGCAATCGTCGAAAACTGGATCGTGAAAGCGAGGAAAGGTCTTGTAGTTCGAAAAATAACCGCAAGCGATACCAGCGCCTGGTACGGAATAGGATAGGTGGTGGATAGGATAGGATAGGTGCGTGAGGACCGGCTTAACAGTGTTTGTGACATACATACAGTGACGTTTTACTGTCAGTTACCACATATGTGAGTATGACATATATGTCAGTTACATACAGTTTACGCAGTTTACGCTGTTACGCATCGTTGAGTTATGTTTCGGTATTAAAAGTATTTATAAAATCAAAACAGACAAAGACCATCCAATAAAGGTAAGAACTGAACCTTAATATTATGTTTGTGCAATTAATTCGCGAATTAGCGAAAATATTGACAAATATTGACATCGGCATGTGCAACCACATGTTGATTCATTTTGTCAAATCGTTTGTATTTTTTTTATTGCATGCTATCGTCACGGAATTTAATTATAATTGCCATTAATTTTAATGCTGTTAGAGATTTCTTTGATACAGCAAAAATGTAATGCATGATGCTCGGACAAAAAACCGTTTTTTAGGTTAAATATGCAAATCCTTTAATATAAATACCCCTCGCTTCCATTTCGTTATAATGTATTACCTATAATATTTAATTGGATTTATTTTTTGTTTACAGCTTCGCCATAGGTAAATATTGCGCTTACCCCGCATGACCCTTCCATCACTAGAATAGGTAGTTTTCTAATATTTAAGTTGTTGCCCCGCCTAGGGTTTAGATTCGGTTTGGTTTGTAGGTTGGTTTGAGGTTTGATGTAAATTATTTATTCTTTTATTTCTTTTTGTAGCGACAAAAATATATTTTTCTTGGAAATCCAGTATGCAATATTCACATTATGGCTGTTTAATCGTACATGTCACCGTATAAAAATAAAACATTTACAGTGTAGATCGTCTTCAAGTAAAAAAAGTACTGAAATATTATCATTTTATAATTTAACCAAAACCATATCAATATTACTCTTCAGTATTATAAGCTGCGCTAATAAGGAACAAATATACGACAAATTGCGGATCGACGATTCAAAATCACCGCGCGGACGGAACCCGCAGTGGTAGCGCCGCCAGGCGGGTACAATCCGCGGATCGTTCATCACTTTCACAACCATTTCGCCAGCATTGCGTTCGGGCTCCTTTACTCTAGTCTCCATGGTGGGATGTTTTGGAAAGATTACTGGGAACAGATTGTAGGCACGAAGACTAGAGGTAAGGAGTACGAACGCCTGCGGCGATCACGATCCAAAAGCGTCCTCGAAAATCCAGTTATTAGTAGTTTGTGGTTTCACCGCATGCGTCGCTGCTACATCACCGAACTGAAGTGAACTGAGCGACGAGAACGCAACCGACACTATTTACCATCGATGATTCCCGTTTGTCATCCATGTTGGAATAAAGCGTGTGCAGACCGTGCGGTCTAACGAATTTCGCGAATTGTGTTAGGTTTAATAAAAAATAATTGTGTCTCGGTATAAAATATATTTATCGTGATCTTTAGCGAAAACGATCAAACGAGTGTTATGTATTTTTTCGTGTTTATAAATAAATTTGGTTTGATCCTGCTTTCACAACGAAAAGAAATAACATTGACTTCATTTCTGTATTTCCTTATTGTTCTTTATCTGTACAGCGTATCATAATGTGTGATAATTTGTAAAAGTTTTGTCTGGATTCAAAATTCTTATGAATTTTCTTGTGTCTATAAATAAATCTTGTTTGTTACTGCATCCGCAAGGAAAAAAAACAAATTGACGAAACTTCCTTGTTTCGTTATTGTTCTCGAAAACAATCTGTATTATCTATATAAGAATTCTATCAATCTATATACAAATTTCCTTCACCAATTGGTTTCACAATTAATTTGATGAAATCACCGCTCCATATGAAGAAGCAAAGGGTGCTGTCTGACTATCATACGGCACTGGTTTGTTACTGACTTCAATTCGGTTCGGTAGGAGAGCATCGCCACCCTTCTCATCTGTATTTTCACGGACGTTTCTTCGACACTGCGTTCGTACTCCTTATGTCTAGTATTCTTGATTATGGGATAGAAATTCGCGATTTTCACGTCCTAGCGGTGGAGCAGCGATATTTCAGTCAAAGTACAATAAACTCGCTCTAACTCAACGCTCTGTAGTAGGCCATTTCCCCTCAATTCTCTCTGGTTGTAACATGGAGCCTAGATACCAGGAGGTTCAGCGAGGCCTTTTAACTCGTCCCCAAAACGAGAACAAGAAATGATGGCGCTGGGGTGCTCCGGCACCTATATGTATATAGATATACGCTAAACATGGGTGCGATCTAAGACAGATCACAGATGATGTACCTAACCCTCATTAGTGTTAAGGGATAACACCACTCTAGGATTTTGGAAAGATGTTTTCTTTCCTAAAAATACTTTGGTGTCATAAAAACAATATGCAATTGGTCCTGTAGCAATTTTTTTAATTTAAAGGTTCAATTATCGATTTGGCCGCAGCGCCTTGGAGCGCGCGCTGAGTTGCTCGTACAACTTTAAACGCGTTTTTCTCGAAACCACTTTTTTCGATCTCGGAAGACGGATTACGCGACCACCTTTGCATGCATCGATTTGAAATTTTGATAGCAGCTTCATAATTATATTCTTTATGGGAGTACGAAGCCGTTTTTTGATTAAATGTAAACTTTTTATAAACAATTTACTGCTTTTTTGGCAAAAAATCGATTTATTTCCATCAAAGTGCGCTATTTTTGCAAAATTTGAAAGCAAATTTCTAGGTAGTGTCATAGCTAATAATATATAAATTATCAGTTTTTTTGGTTTTTGTTTTAGGACTTATATTTTACGAGAAAACCGTTCTCCCGTGAAGCTATATGTAAAAAAAACACGTTTTTCTAGATGAGCTGTATCGCCGCCATTTTGAGTTTGAGTTTGAAATCTTTTCTCGCGTTTGCGTTTTTTTTCCGAACCGTCATGAGGAAATTATGAATCGGCGGATATTTCGACGTTTGATGTCACGATCGGTCTGTCGTGAGGTTAGAAACTCATCCGATCGCTTTCACCTCGTTGACCAATATATTACAATATATGTAGGTGCTGCTGCACCCCAGCGCCATCACTTCGGGACATTTTCGGGGACGCTTTTTTCAGCGCCTTTGCATTGCCGCTGAACCTCCTGGTATCTACGCTCCATGGGTGGTAACACAACGAGCGGAGAAACGTTACTCCCACTTTCCTTTATTTATGGAAAGGCGCGAGTCGTGCAATCATAACCTCAATTTCAGTATTAACCTTCCACTTCTTGATTCCAAAAGTCATAAAGAACATGAACCAAAAGAGAAAAGCGAAAAGTGTACCGCTTTCAATTAAAAAGGTTGCATTACAAAATATCGAGAACGGAATATCAGTTTCCCGGAATCTGCAATCGGAGAAAATTAGAAGAAGGCTAGTTTTTTGACAGGTGATTTTGTAGGTGCCGCGGGTGCTAAATCCAAGTTTGCCTAAAAATCGGGGTGTAGGGTTCTTTTTTAGGGGATGAAAGGAGATGGGGGTGGATTAATGCCAAACTACAACCCCTACGAGGTTGGCGCCGTGAGACAAAATGTTCAGAAAAATCCGGGCTTTAGTTTTGTTCACAGCGCCGAAGTCGTGGAAGTTCATGTTGAGGGTGAAGAAGTGGGGTGAAATTTTGAAAAATCGGTTTTAATTCAATAACTCACCTCCAAAAAATGGTTAAAAAAAATAGGTTATTGAATAACTCAAAAACAATCGGTTTTTCGAATATGGTTCAAATGTACGAAATGTAGAGAATAATTTTCTCCATATTTTCGTTGCTATGGACCACCCTTGAATTTTGATTTCCCAACCCCTCTCGGGGGTTGAACATTCTAAATGAAATTACGGGAAAACTATTGACGGCACGAATTCGCCGCCGTCGAAGAATTTGTAGCTTGAACCCTCAGCTACATTTTTGTCCACAGCGCCAAACTCGTATCTCTTTAGTTTCGGTCAATAGTTTTCCCAAAACTTCATTTTGAATTTTCAACCCCTGAGAGGGGTTCGAAAAAGCAAAATTCAAAAGTTGTGCAGAGGAACGAAAATATAGAGAAAATTATTCTCTACATTTCGTACATGTGAACCATCCCCGAAAAATCGATTGTTTTTGAGTTATTCAATAAACAATTTTTTGTTAATTCTTCAACAATTCTTTTGGGGGTGAAGATATTATTGGAGAGGGTTGATCGAATACTCGATCGACGCGTCTTTTCAAGGACTACAACGTTTCCATTTGAACAAAAATTGTATGAATTTGTCCTAAAGAGTTATCGAATGAAAACTGATTTTTCAAAATTTCACCCCACTTTTTCACCCCCAAAATGAACTTCCACGACTTTGGCGCTAGGGACAAAAATAAAATCCGGATTTTTCTGAACATTTTGTCTCCCGGCGCCGACCTCGTGGGGGTTGTAGTTTGGCATTAAACCACCCCCATCCCCTAAAAAAACCCTACCCCGCGATTTTTAGGCAAACTTGGTTTCAGCACCCGTGGCACCTACAAAATCACCTGTCAAAAAACTAGCCTTCTTCAAATTTTTTCCGATTCCAATATACAGCACGACTGTACTATTATGATTTCGTCCAAAAAATATTCACCCTCAAACAATATCAAAGTGTTCCAATCTGAAATAATCTAGTAAAAATAACATGTGACATTTGATCATTTATCCTAACCTAACTATATCCTGCCACACTACGTCGCTCAGTAGCTTGCGGTGGGGGACGCTCTCTAGCAGGCCACTCTAGTGCCACGGAAATTCAGTCCCGAGAGCGTTGAGTGCGGGGTAGTTTACTGTATAGCCTCAAACGTAAACAATTATTTCTTAGTTCTTGATTTCCAGCGAGTTGGCTCTTTGATTAGCCGCCATGGTAGATTGTAAAGATGATACTGCAGGGAATAATTTATTTTCCGCTCTTTTTTACCTCTGTCAGCTCTGGATTTAGATTTTTCAAGGTTATGAGAGTCACTCGCAGGTTTCGAGAAGGAGTGATTCTAATTTTCAGAGCAAACTTTCTACAAGGGACGTCTGGCATTATATTTATATATTGTATATAACAGAAATAACTTTTAATATTGCTCGATTTATTTTTTCTAAAGATATAAACGCGGGAAGAAAAGATCTTGTGGACTAGAAAAGCGCCCACATTTTATAACTCGTCGAATACCCGAAAATGTATGAAATATCGTTAATCAAAGTTTAATTTTTTTAAAAAAGCTTCGATTCACGACTAGATTTATTATTAAACTAATGACTTTTTTTGGTTTCTTAATTTCAGATGATCCAGTAAAATTTTATGATGGTCACCGCATAGCACTACATGCCGAAGCGGGTCCGACAAAGTTGGCGATATTTTTATAAATTATCAATATTTTTCTTTGAAAATTTGTACAAGTTAAGTTGAAATATAACGTAAAAAGTATGTGTAACCACTTTTGTAAAACAAACTTAATTACTATAAAAAAAATTATTGAAAATGTTCGTTTTTTCACGCCTCTGACTGCATCTCACCCCTTAATTGGTCGGTAATTGGAATGTTATTCGACCAAAGTTATATTTGTGGCAATCAAAGTTATACCGTCGGTGTCACAGTCTGGGACAGTGTCAGTAAATGGGCCGTTTACCTTAGTAGGGCCTGATCTGACCTATCGACGGTTGCAGGATTATTCATTCATAACAGAACACCCTGTATATAGTCGATGACTAATTCTAACGCGCCATCCTCTTTTCACGATATGTGCAGCTCTCTCTCTCTCTCTCATTGTCAATATTAAAAACCATAGTACGACCATGACGTAACGAGATACTCGGTCACGGAAGCGTACTCGCTCACGTTCTCTTTTATCCTAAATGATTCATAATTCCGTGTCAGTAGAAAAAGAAAGAAAATGAATAACATTCATAAAAAGGATTTCACCGATTTTCCAGCACTATTCCAGCGGCCGCTGCGACTCCCCTCCCCCAAATGATTGCTTCGTGGTGATAAAGAAAAAAATAAAATATCCACACGCATTGTTTTTACAGTATTTATTCAACCATGCTTAGCAAAAAAAAAACAATATGGCTTCCGTCGATAAGTCGCAAACACACACGCGTACAATTTGTAGGTTATGACTCGGGGCGTACACGATGGTGATAACGATGAGTTATGAAAAAAAGAACAGAAATGCAAGTACCCGTTGCTCCCTCGATGAAGTGATCACTCGTGATAGTGATGATCAGACGAGCAACCCTCGCAAACGTGCTGCGGTCCCAATGGCACCACGGGACACGCGATCCTCGTCGAGTATCGTTGACTGGCGTTCCTCACCAGTACGCTCGATCTCCTTTTCACCTCCGTGAAACTCTTGTTGTAAGCCTGGAGCCCGATCGACTCGAGAATCTGACGCGAAAACACCGATGAAAACAAAATATCGTCAGTCCATACGACGGAAATGACACAAAGCTCGGAAAGACCGCGCGGAAGTTGAGTTCCGTGCGCAACTTCGCTATGGTCCTGAGTTGTTTCAAAATCTCAAGATAGATCGCGCATACTCTATGTGTACCCGTGCAATGAAAATGGTTTCGAACGAGAGTTGGTCCGTTCTACGGAGCGTTTGGAGACTTTCAGTTTGACCTTGGGCATTAAGGTAATCCTATCGCCAGGCTTCAATGCACAGGATTTCTCATTTTTTTTAGCTTTTCTAAATAGAATAATAATCGTCTCTGTAAAATTTCAGGGTCGGATATTGACCTAATTACAGGATATTGACCTAATTAAAAATAATCAGATTTACATACTTAACACTTGTAGTAATCCAGTGCGCTCAGAAAAAAATACGGTTATTGACCTAATTTTTATGTAATATCAAGTTTAATTTGAACTTCCGGTATCGGATTTATTACCACTTGCTACGATAACGAGACGTGACAGCAAGGCAACAGCTGACTGTAGTCCTAACCTCATCTCACTCATTCGAATTTCCACACATATTTCATTTTTAACCGACATATTTCGCCGACACAAATTTTCCACGCTTTTTACCAGTCGTGGCCCGAATACAATGCTTTATATTTCCCGCACCTGACATTGTTTTGACAGATCGACGTTGAAAAGCATGGAGGTTAAACTCGCCTGGTTGATTAAAAAGAGACGGAGATAGAACCAATGTTGCCAAATATCAAACCTAGAAATCCTGCGCGAATCGTTGGAATAGCTATTTTTTTCATTTTTCTAATTAAATGTGAACATTCATTGAACAGTTTACACATGGAAAATTTTAGTTATTAGAAATGATTTTTTGCATATATTAAAAATATAAATGGTACAAGTCTTAAGTATGATCAGTGGTGTGACCGGTGTGAAGCGATCGGGTTACCTTAAACAAAAGCTTGTAAAATGGGGCACACGGAGTGCATATGTATATAAGGTAAATGTCCCAATTATTGAACAGCTAAGGATCTGGGGGATTGAATTCGGTGAGAAAAAAATATAAAATCAAGAAAAAACCATCGCTTTCAGGTTCAAATGATACTTTGATATTTTTACTTTCGAAAAATCACCCTTTAAAGTATTTTTAAATGATTTCAAATGAAAAAAAAGAATAACAATGTGAAGCATGCAAATGTCCCAATTATTGAACACTGGAAGTGCCTGTGTCCCTAATATCGAACAGGCATGTCCCAGTTATTGAACACTCTCGAGAATTCTCTTTTCGTTCTGAAAATATTATTTCGGGTACAATATTAAGAGATAAAAGCAAAATGAAACACTTAAATAATCTTTTGTTGATCATGTAAAAATACAAAAATATATATATAGACTCTTTTGACAGGTTTTTGGTTCATTCGCATTTGGTTTATTTTTGCTTTTCGACTCGAACTTCATTTTATTTTTATTTTCAGCTTCATCGTTTTTATGTTCTGTGTTTGTTTGATTTTGTCGCAGTTTGGCTCCCTGAAATATCGGAGAGCAAAAAATAATGAACAGTACATTCGTATTTTTAAGTTACATTTAGGTTATATTCTCTTTTCACTTTCCTTTTTATGTTTATTGCACGAAAATACAAATAAAAAATATATTTGACGATCTTAGAGTTATTATTAAAAGAATAAAGGTAAGTTTATTCAGGAACTTACAGTTTTTGTTTGAATAAATCCGATTCACACGATCTGTCACACGTTACTGTCTCGATGTTTTGATGGGTTTAATGACGCCATCTTGGAGAATTTGAGTGTTCAATAATTGGGACACACTGCATTTTCTATGTCCCAGTAATCGAACACCGTATTTTTTAACAAATAATTAAATAAAAAAATTCCATAAAAATTGTTATTTGTAAGGAATTTTCTGAGAAACCTGAAACGCCTTTACTTTTTGAGATGCGACAGTTTTTGAATTTTGTATGCCCTTACGCATGAAGCGGCGCGTCTTAGCAAAAACGATAAGCAGTTACCACGATACGTCGAATCGGGTCACCGTTGCTGATTAAATAATTTTTGCTCTATCAATTAAAGCTTTTTTTGCACAAGTAAGGTAACATTTCGTTAGCTAAAAGTTCCATATATGTAATGAAATTTTTATAAATACGTAAATGCATGCAGGTGAATGAGAAATAATAAAAATACAAGATAGTGTTCAATAATTAGGACCTGTTCAATAATTGGGACATTTACCTTATGAATATTACACACACACACACACACACACACACACACACACACACACACACACACACACACACACACACACACACACACACACACACACACACACACACACACACACACACACACACACACACACACACACACACACACACACACACACACACACACACACACACACACACACACACACACACACACACACACACTACCGGCGAAAAGTTTCCGGACGAAAGTTTAAAAAGTGCCAGAACGGTTTTCTATGCCATTTCGCCGGTAGTTGACCTAGGCCAATTTAATAAACGGCATTTTAAAGAGGGAAGATTCACCTTTATTTTGGCTTTTTCAAAAAAATGTACGATTTTTCTGACAACTAGCACCCGGTTTTGAAAACGACCACTATTCGTCGTCTTTTTGTTCCTTTTTGAGTAGACCCGGTTTGCAGTAAAAAAAAATGTTACGCATTTCTTCTACCAAAATCAAAAAGGGGGAAGCCTAAGCTTCAATTTCGTTTTTTAAAAGAATTTCTACAATTTTTTTCCAACAATAATTCGTTTTTTGTGAACAAATAGATAATTTGAAAATTGCTTCGGAGTACGAAAACGATGAGATTTACAACAAAACCTCAAGATAGCAAAAAAGTTGCATTGCTTCTTGTGAATTAACGAGAATTTTTGCAGATTTTTATTTCGAATTTTTTTTCTCCATCTATTTCCGGTCACAGCACGATTGATCTGAATACCATAATAATAATATAATTAAATTTTTGACTTATATATTAAGGCTTCAGACAACATTAATGGGTATAAAATCATGGCGAATTTAACCATTTTTTTGTATGAAAAAGTGATTCACTCATAAAATTTATTACACATCTATTTAGTATGAATGTCAAGCTGTTAGAATTTTTGTTTTCGATCTACAAAATGGCCAACTGCTCGAAACTTCTCGAAACAGCTTTTTCCCAATTGGCGTGACAAGTAACATCAACAATTTTCACTCGATGTACTTCAAATTTAAAAGTTATGTTCCTAATTACATTTTGCAGAGAAGTACGTACGGAATTTTTGATCAACCGAAAACTTTTTATTTTATGAGCAGTTTATGAGCAGTTGTAACGAAATTTTTCACTGAAAATTCATTTCTTAAGGGGTTACCCCCACTTGCGATTTTGAAAAAATCGATTTTTTTTATTGCATTTTTTTGAAGTATAAGTATCTGAGAATATGTCCTGAAAATTTCAAGTCGATCCGAACAAAATTGACTGAGATATGAGCGTTGAAAGAGAAGAATCCGTTGTGTAAACGACCGGCTAGTCTGCCGTCTGGCGCGCTCGAGCCTCCCTCCGACCTTCAATGCACTGTTCGATGAAAAGGGTCGTATACCTGGCATTCACAACGTTCATATAATAGACTGGAATTTATAAAAACGTATTTTCGTTGTCTGTTATGGTCTAAACTCGTCAGTGTAGCTCGAAAGTTCGACTATATAAGACGTATATTCCGCCGTTCATAATATTATAAGCGCAGTTTTTATTCATTTTACATTCAAAAATGGATCGAAAAAAAGGTTCGCGACAAACAAGAAGCAGTGATAATTTACGGAAATCTCGACCAAAAAAAAGGAAGGGTGTTTTTAACCCCAACCTGGCCGAAACGGAAACTGAAAGTTTCAGCACGTCTGCGAAGAAACTGAAAAATAATATTGATATGACTGTGAATCAAAGTCCTAATATTGAATATCGGATTTTGAACTTTTGGCTTGTGTTTGCTGCTATTTCAAATTTAGTGAAGTGCAAAACGTGTAATGGAAATATTACATTTGAAACGGCAAGTGCAAGAGGACTAGGCTTCAGAAACGTCGTGAAATGTGACTCGTGTGCAGATAATTTGATACCATCTTCTCCTTTTTTGGAACATTCGTATGAAATAAATCGTCGATTTATATTCACCATGCGAGTTCTCGGCATAGGATTGGCTGGAGCACAAAAATTTTGCGGACTTATGGACATGCCAAGGTTTCTTACCGAGACTACATATTCAATAATTTTGAAAAGTATTTATGAGTCTGTGAAAACATGTGCAGGTGTAATATTTTAAAAAGCCGTACGAGAAGAAATTGAAGATACACCTAACGCAGAAAGCGATGCAACTCCTCAATTAACAGTTTCCTGAGATGGATGTGGAGACGGAGTGGAGCAATCGTTGTAAATTTAGCAGCTTATATTGCCGTTGGACTATTCAACGAAGGTTCAAAATCATTATTATTTTATTTGAACTCAATCGGAGTGAGCTGTGGACAAAACGCGCACGAATACGCTAATAAAATGGACGAAGCACGGATTGCACTGGCAGAGAGACGTGCGGCCGAGAGCACTCGCGAAGGAAGAATGTTACGAAGGCAACACCAAATTTCCGTTTTGCAAGCGGCATCGTCGGCGGAAGAACTTCTGTATGGGCCCGGAATAGATGACTCTATGCAGGGCCGGTTTACGAAAATTAGCGCCCTAGGCCTGAGAAAGTTAGCGCCCCCCTTCCCCCCCGCCAGCCCTGCCTCTTGGTGATCATAAGGGGGCGAGATGAGAAGGGGCGCGCGTACTTGCGGATTCCGCCGAGGCGCGGCGCCCCCTTTGCCGCGGCGCCCTAGGCCCGGGCCTAGCGAGCCTAGTGTATAAACCGCCTCTGGACTCTGGATATTTTCTTCATGTAAACTGAAATTGAAACTTTAAACGCGTTTTTCTCAAAATGGCATTTCTGACGTCGGTGACCAAGATTACTCGAACACTAATGAACCGATCTTCTTGAAATTTTGCAGGCTTATTTAATACATAAAAATGTAGTCTAATCGTTCGATTTTTTTCGTTAAAATCGAACCATTAACTTTGACTGTCCGCCATTTTGTGAAAAATGAATATTTTTTTAAATCCTTCGATTAAAGACTAGTTTATACTTATATTTGACTAAATCCATCCGCATTTTTGTTTTCAGATGATCCACTTCGCCGCAATGTTGGTCACCGCAAACCGTGTATATAAAAACATTATTTCATTAACGGCCATTTGCCACTAAACAATGTAATATTTTTCAATAAAAAAATTACTGAAAGTTCTTCAAGGTGTGTTCTTTAAGATGGTATATTGATCGATTAAAAAAGTTTTGTAGTTTTCTTTAAGCAAATTCATGAAAAAAGCCTTTTTTGCGCTACAAGTGGGGGTAACGCCTTAAGGTATTCCTTTCGCGGAGGGCCGTATTTTGTGGGGGCATAAGCAGGGCCTTCTGAATCGTCGGTAAATTACAATTGCGCTTAATAAAAAAAAACAAGTTTTAATGGATTATTATACACAACGATAAACTAGAATGACAAAATACGCGCAAATTTAGTAGATTGAGACATTTTTACATTTATTTGAAACGTCACGTCTACAAAAATTCTTCTGCTAACCACACTTTTCCAAGTTTTAACATTAATATTTTCTTTAAACGTTCGGTGACCCTCTGTTTTTATTGTTGTTACGGAATCTTTAGACTTTTTTACACCTGTGAGCAGTTTGTATTAGGCATCTAGAGTTATTTAGTGTATAAATTATTAGAAAGACATGTGGCCAGCGTGACATGTCCATAAAGCGCCGTATAAGTGAGACGATTTTTAGGGCCGTAATTTTTCGTTAAAGGTTCGGTAACTTGGCTTGAAATTTTACCAGTATACTGGGATGTATTTTTACTTCATTATAGACGAAAATCAGTTAAGTGTAAAATATTTGGGTTCGTGAAAGGAATACCTTAAGTTCAAGTACCTACAACTTTTGAATAAAACAATATTTTTTAAATTCCCTACGTACTTCTCTAGGTATTCTGATGTAGATTGACGAGAATTTTTGTTTTTTCTTCTAGATAAAAAATTGTGGATGCTAGATGGGGGAGTCGAGATGGCCAAAAATATGTTTGCGAGAGGAGCTAAGAGCGATTGAGAATGGAACCCCCTCGAAGTGGGGAAAGGATTTAAAAAAAGTATCAATGGAAATGGGAATTGAGGATCTAGTAGGGATGATAAGAGAGGAGACAGACGAGGGCGAACTAGAAAAAAAGGTGAAAGAAGGATTAGAAAACCTAATGAAAAAAATACTGGAGGAGGAAGAAGAAAGAGTACAAAAATCATCATACAATAGTTTATACAAGTACTTGGTGGAGAACGAAGAAAGCCCATGGAAATACTGGAAGGAGGAAGGAGTGAAGGGTAGGGAGAAAGAATTGTGGGCAAGAATAAGATGTGGAAATGTATGGAGGGCGGGAAAGAAGGGGGAGAAAAATTGGCGGTGCAGGATTTGTGAGGAGAAATTTGAGACGGTGGAGCACCACCTAATTTGCAAAAAAGGCTGGGAAATGATGCCAAAAGAGGCAAGAAAAGAAGCGGAGAAGTGGATACAAGGAGTTGACGAGGTTGCGATAAAGGGGGAGATCATTAATATGTTAAGCGGGAAAATAAATGTGGGAATTTGCCGCTACTTCAAAGAAACAGAGGCATTATGTGCAAAAATGAAAAAAGAGGAAAAAGATGAGAGCGACAGCGATCAGTAGTGGTTAGGATATAGGTTAGAATTTTAGACGTAAGTTGTTAGGTGTAAGTTCGTGAATGAGATTGATTGTAAGAAAAGAGACTTTGTAAAAAACTTTATAACAAATTGTGCAAATAAAACTCTATTATATATATAATTGTGGATGCTAAATGTCACGCAGCGGAGCGCCTAAAAAAGATAACACAAGAAAATATTAGTAATCATACTAATATTTCATATTCATACTCATATTCATACATATCATGCATATTCATATTCATACCTATCATTCATACAATCATATTCATACTAAATAGATGTGTAATTAATTTTATGAGTGAATCACTTTTTCGTACGAAAAAAATTGTTAAATTCGCACATGATTTTATACCCGTTACTGTGGCCTAAGGCCTTAAGCTTTGGTCTCGTCGAAGAAACCTCCTCTCGCCGATTTTGGTTACATTATTGTTATGGTATTCAGATCAATCGAGCTTTGACCGGAAGTAGATGGAAAAAAAATATTTCGAAAAAGAATCTGAAAAAATTCTCATGAACTCACAAGCAATGCAACTTTTTTGCTGTCTTGAGGTTTTGTTGTAAATCTCATCGTTTTCGTACTATCGAGCAATTTTCAAATTATCAATTTATTTCTAAAAAAAAACGAAATATTGTTAAAAAAAACGAAATTGAACGGGCTTCGCCCTTTATGATCTTGGTCAAAGAAATACGTTAAAAAAAAATGTTTACTGTAAAGGGGGTCAACTCAAAAAGGAACAAAAAGACGACGAAAAATGGTCGTTTTCAAAACCAAGTGCTAATTGTAAAAAAAAATCGTAAGCATTTTTTAAAGGGCCAAAGTGAAGGTAAATCCCTCTTTAAAATTCCGTTTATTAAATTGGCCTAGGTCAACTACCGGCGAAGTGGCATAGCAAACCGTTCCGGCATTCTTTTAAACTTTTCGCCGGTAGTTTATGATGTGTGTGTGTGTGTGTGTGTGTGTGTGTGTGTGTGTGTGTGTGTGTGTGTGTGTGTGTGTGTGTGTGTGTGTGTGTGTGTGTGTGTGTGTGTGTGTGTGTGTGTGTGTGTGTGTGTGTGTGTGTGTGTGTGTGTGTGTGTGTGACCCAAAAAGTGAAATCTACGATTGCGAGAACATACCTGTACGATTGTAGCGCAAATTGCGACGACGAACGTGTAAACGAGGACGGATCGATAACGATGAAGGGCAAGATCGCGACAGGCGGTAACGTAGAAATCTGCGCACATATTGTCGATCCCGCCGTCGTTGTATTCTTTCCCGTCGTACGTTCGCGTCGTGTCGCAACAGGACCACGGTATGTCGTTCCCTTCGTCGTTCTTCTTTACGCTCGCTTCGTCGTGCTGTTCCTCGCCTTCGTTACTGTTATCCGTATACTCGAAACCGCAACATTTTATCTGAAGCGCATAATCCGTTCATCCTCGCCCGCGTCAACATAAAATTCCAGACACGCGATATTGTCCGGTGTGTAAATATAATTGAAATAATTATATGTACGCACCAGACGCGAGCTTATATGTACCGTCGAATATTTTGCCAAGACCGTGCAAAACGCACACTGCGTACCGTTATCTCCGTAACGTTCCACGTTGATCCTTCGTCGATCTTATCGGGCGGCAACAAGGCAAATTTTTTCTCCAATATCTTTGCAATCGCAGTGTCTACCTTGGCGTGATCAACGATCGCCCACAAACCAGCCGCGGCCTCGATTATCGCGACGAGAACGACGAGTGTGAAAAACTAAACGGGGCCATTGAAAAATCAAGGCTGTAGGCGACAAATATTATCGTTTGTCGATGGTATTGCGGAAATAAAAATCATGTTTTTTAGGTTATATTTTATATATAACGGAATACTTTGTCATGGGGATTGTCGGAGTACGGCAGTCCGAACTAATTGAGACGTTTTCATCCGTCTGCAAAAAGAGTGGTAGCTGAGCTGTTATCAATCTGATTCGATATATATATATATATATATATATATATATATATATATATATATATATATATATATATATTTAATTTCAAGGCTGACGCTTCGAAACTTATTAACTTATCGAGGTAAGGAAAAGATACTAGTGAAATATGTTTTGAAAATATCCTAAATATTGAAACTATTTTTTACTACACAGGGTGCGGCAACAACCCAGGCAGCATAAATGTCCAATTGACGTCGATAAGTTACCGTTGTCAGGTTACCTTTAAGACATGACCGTAAGATAACTATTCGACATCTTTCAAATGACGTCCCGTATAATGCTGCCGTAACGTTATCTTTTTTATATCTTTCGGCGATGAAAACGAATGTCTAAAAGGTATCCCAAAATATTATCCAATTGGTTACTGTTTTAAGTTATCAAAAAGTTATCTATTTACTGTTATCTATTTTATCTAGTTCAACGTTATCCAAAGGATATCATAAAGACGAATTACATAAGACGTCTTTTTCATGACATCTTTCAGATATCGGTAATATGCTGTCTTTTAAGATATTCGGTATTGGCGGGAAATAGTAAAAAGTCATCCAAATGTTGTCCTTAAGATCACATCCAACGGATCACTTTTATCATAGTGCGAATGTACCGTGTCATATTTCCTCAGGTAGCAATTTTCAAAAAGTTGTCCAAAAGTCGGCTAAAAGGGTGCCGAATGTCCGCTCGGAAGTTATCTTAAAGTCAACAACCATCCAAAAAGATAACTGTTGGATACATGATAACTTATAGGTAACTTCCGAGCGGACATTTGGTACCCGTTTGGACAACTAATAAACGACTATTTTGAAATTGCTACCTGGATCATTGCACCGGCAAAAAATGGTGTGTAACAACAAGTAGTTGAAAAAATAAATGTGCTGAAAGATATATACGTGAGTGCCTTTTATCCTACTATTCTTTTCGCCTCTGTGAGTACATATATGTGTTTAATGTACTATCTTTTTATTCTAAAAGCGTATGTCTGCTTTTGAGGTTATCCACGGGATCGCTTGGAGCATGGCAACCACCAAAAGACGTGACTGCAGCGGGAGAGAAATCTAATAACGACTGTACCGTTTTTATAATATCAAATTACATTTCACTTATAATGAATTAATGGTTGTTTTATTTATAATGACCTAGCCCACTTCGAAACCGATATAACAATATCATATCAATTTCGTCATGATAAAAATTAACTTATTAACAGTCTAGATTATTGAGCCATATTAAATATTCTAGACTATTAATAGGTTAATTTTTATAAATAAATGGATAGGATATTGTTATACATATATATCGCCAATAAATAGATATCTTTTCGATAGTACTCTTTGATACCGTTTAGATGTCGTTTTCTTAACCTCATTCGGATGCCTATTGGACGACTTTTAGATGGCAGTGGTATCTTGGCATTTTTGTGCCTTTAAGAAGATATCTTTAAGATATATCGATTTGATGACTGCGCTAACGTACCGACAATCGAAAAGAGTTAACCTTTTGTCGACACGTTGTTAACCATTAAAAGTTGCCGTATAGTTAACTATCGGAGACAAATAAGTTATCTGCCAAGCGGACATAAGTGATACGTTTTGTAATACAAAACGGCGTCTTTTTGGACAACCAAAAAGTTATCCGTATACGTTTCGCGATATCTTACGGATGCCATATAGCTAACATTTTGCGACCTGGGAACTCCTAGCAGTAGAAATATTTTCGAATCTATCAGACTTGGGAGAAAACTTTTCGTACACGGAGAAAAAAAATCATTGATCCAATATCATTGTTGTTATTAATGAAATTTCGTTGATTCAATTGTAAAATTGTTGGTGTAAATAATCGGATTTATTAGTCCAAACGAAACGCTATTTACTTTAATAACATGAAAAAATTACCGACAGAGATGGGCGCGCGGTCGGTGTGCGGGCTCGGCGGTCACTGAAGTTAAGCAGCATTGAAGGCTGCCAATACTTGGAGCGGTGACCGCTTGCCCGTGCACTGGTTTGCGCGTCAACCTCTGAGTGGGAGGCAGTTTGTCTGAGTTTCTGATGTAATACAACTGAAACTCAGCCAAATATATATAGCCGCCTGTATCGACCCAAGTTTTCCGCAGTTTCCCTGGGCCCTCGTGCAAATGCGATACAGTAGTGCATTAGGAAAATATTATAGCAACCGCTTAATTATCTCATCCATACATCTACGGATTATATAGAATTATTTCAATAGAATATAATTTTATTTAAAGGATAATGTAGATATTCAGAGAACAGAAGAGATTTTCAAATAAATTAATATGTTATTTAAATCAATCACGTTTTCCAATATTTTATAGTATTGTAACAATCTCATATATCGGTGGCACTCCGCGATCAGACATTTGCTTGAATCAACCAATATATATATTTTTATTCAATGGGTTTTTTTCTCAGTGTACCAATATTTTATAAAGCGAAGTGTAAAACAAATATGGGTACCATGAACAGCTGAGGACGGTTGTATTTGGTGTCGAAGGAGAGCCAGAAATAAGGCCCGAGAAGGATATTGATGATTCCAGTGGTCAAAAGAAGTACCGGCGGCCCGTACCATTCGGGCTTGGTGAGGGAGCCGTGCAGTTGATGCACGAAGTAGCTTCCGGTGCCACAAACTACGATACCGGAAATCTGCAGACAGTTCCAATAAAAGAGACAACTTGTAATCAACACACTTTGATATTATCGCAGTTATAAAGAAACATGGAAGCGTTATCTTTTTTCATCTCTTTCGTTTTAACACTGATTTTCTATTGTTTCGTTTGAGCTGTGCTTTTATTATCGATTACACGTTGCGCGAAAAACGTGTATTGCAATATTGCCTGTTAATGTAAAAAGTTCGAGTTCCAGTCGCCACCGCGATAAGATATGCGGTTTTCCCAAGCTCACGTGACGATAAGAGTGCGCGTCAAGCGCCATTTTCTATCTGATCCCCGGATATTTCAGTTTTTCCGATACTCGTTCTATTGCGATCGCTTTTGTTATCACGAAATCATTGGCGAGGCTTATTCTTTTACAACGATATCAAAATTCTTAACCGGAGAATTTGTGAGTAAGTTTGACCCAAATAATGACAACTTTAAGGTAATCCTATCGCCAGGCTTCAATCCATAGGATTTTCATAATCATTTCTTGAGCTTTACTAAATATATTCATAATCGTCTCTGTAAAATTTCAGGGTCAGTTATCGACCTAATTACAGAGAAAAAAATATTAAAAGTGCGTGTTTTTGTGAAGAAATTCCGAAACGACATAGAAAAAATCAATTTCCGGTCGCTACAAAGGAGTATATAATAGTGGGAATCCGTCAGATTCTTAAAAATAATCAGATTTACATACTTAACACTTGTAGTAATCCAGTGCTCTCAGAAAACATTACGCTTATTGACCTAATTTTTATGTAATATCAAGTTTAATTTGAACTTCCGGTATCGGATTTATTACCACTTGCTACGATAAAGAGACGTGACAGCAAGGCAACAGCTGACTGTAGTCCTAACCTCATTTCAGTCATTCGAATTTCCATACATATTTAATTTTTAACCGACATATTTCGCCAACACAAATTTTCCACGCTTTTTACCAGTCGCGGCACGAATACAATGCTTTATATTTCCCGCACCTGACATTATTTTGACAGATCGACGTTGAAAAGCATGGAGGTTAAACTCGCCTGGTTGAGTAAAAAGAGACGGACATAGAACCAATGTTGCCAAATATCAAACCTAGAAATACTGCGCGAATCTTTAGAAAAACTATTTTTGCTTTTTTCTAATTAAATGTGAACATTCATTCAACAGTTTACACATGGAAAATTTTAGTTATTACAAAGTATTTTTTTGCATATGTTAAAAATATATATTGTACAAGTCTCAAGTATGATCAGTGGTATGACTAGTGTGAAGATATAGGATTACCTTAATAAGAAGGAAAAAGGTCGGAAAATTACTTGCATAGTGTTATGAAAGAATTACCTTGATGGTTTGAAATTAATTAACGGGTTATACTGAGCTTGTGGTCCGAACAAAAAGGGTTTTTAGTGATTTTTTTCTGGAAAAACGTGAACAGGTTTTCCAACTTTTTAAAATTAAATGGTGTTTCAAAATTACGTGACATTTTTATTTGTTAATAAAATGTATTATTTATTTTAAAAAAACGAATACTTTTATTTTAATATAAGGTAAAAACATAGAGGTTATGTGTGGACCACAATATCCGATAAATGGTATAAACGGCATGGACTTGGAAGACATATTCTTTCAATAAGATGGCGCAATCTGCCACACTGCCGGCGAAACAATGCAGTTATTGCAGACGAAGTTTCATGGTCGTGTTATCTCACGCCGCGGCGATGTGATTGGCCACCGAGATCGTGCGATTTTACGCCATTGGACTTCTGGCTCTGGAGTTTACTGAAAAGAAAAGTGTATGCCAATGATCTACGGACCATTCCGGAGCTCAAGGAAGCAATTAGAGGCACTATTAATGAACTTAGTCCGCGATTATACCAAAATGATATTGAAAATTTCGACGAGGCGGCCATTTATCGGATATTGTCTTCCACGCATAACCTCCAGGTCTGTACCTTATATTAAAAGTAAAATATTCGTACATTTCAAATGAATGATACGTTTTATTAAGGGGTTAGGCCACTCTAGAGGCCGTAAAAATAGGCTTTTAGGGGATTATTTTCAGAAAAACCACAAATTAAATCGAGATTACAAAAAGGGTGTTTATCATACATATCAGTAACTGTATACAATAATTTTTTTAAGCGATTAATTGAAAAATGGCGGCGGTGCACCGTTTATCTTAAAACTGCATTTTCTAAGTTGGCCGGAAACAAAACTCAGACAATTTTCAACCGATTCACGTGAAATGTTGAGTATATCTTGAAAAAAATACATTGTCTATGGAGGTACGTACGATTTTTTTATATTGCATAGTTCATTTGTTATTAACAATTATCTGACGATTTTTTTGGCAAAATTTTTGAAAGTGATTTTTTTTAACGATATATTTGAAAAAACCAACCACAAGTGCACCAATTCCGAGCGAACGCAAACAAACAAGTAAGTCCAAACAAACGAAAATAATCATTCAAACCCAACCGATACAGGCTGCGAAATAAAATGTCGGTCGCAATGGTCGAGGCTATAATGCACGTTCGACTCACGCTCAGCGTTGACTGCTGTGACTTTAAGCCGACAGCTCGTATGTTGAAGCGTTTCAGCTCTGAGAATATTTATAATAATATAAATGACAGCGATGTTGGAAGCCTCGATATATTTCCTGACAATTAGGGCCGAAATTTAGCTATTCATGTATCAGTGAATTCTCCATTGCAATAAGTATCAATCCGATGGGGAATCCACTCTGTGCTCATTGTTTTCGTTATCGTTTTCGCTTTAAAATGCCGCTACGTCCATCGTGCTACGGATATTTTTCGATTGTTGGCAGAATTTCAAATAGGAACTATCGATTTTAGTAAATTTTTCCCCACTTTTTCAATAAAAATTGAGGGTTTCAGGGAAATTAATAGTGAATTAGTATTCAGGGGGCAGAAATACGTAAAATGGACTTGGAATGGACCGTCATCAATAAGTATAAGTTACACTATAGAATAATAGTTCAAAGTATATACTCAGTAATAAGTTAAAAAATGTAATAATAAACAAATATATAGACAAATATAAAAGCGGCTTTCTTGTAATATGCAAATTCAAAAAGAAATAAATCCCCTCCAAGGCTCAAAGACAGATTACCATACTACGATAAATGTTTTTACCGACCGTACGTTACACCTAACTACAACAATTATTTCCATTAAAAAAAGTATTTATCTTCATCTATAATTCGCACAGCATTGCAACAATGCATTTTGAGTAACATCCATTTGACGACATTTGACCGATCGCGAAAATTACTCTTTATTTACAGCACTCTTCAGGCCAGTGGCTTGGTGGGGGCTATTTGGGAGATTTTTAGGGGGAACCAGCGATTGTCTAGGGCACGGTCTTATAAAGAGGTCTGGGCACTGAGGCTAAAAGTGACGCTAAGTGAGGCCAATTGAGTTCCAAATTCCGCCACGTCGCTAGCGTCGGAGCGGCCGATTTCCTTATATATACTAGTGTTGTTGTGTTTGCTAGTATATTGTGTATATCCTCGTCGCTACCTTACTACACCGTACACCGACGGCCAATAGAAATGGAAATGTTCATTTTATTTGAAGTGTCTTTTATTGAAGTGAACCGATAATTCAAGTGAATTGTGAATTGAAGTCAAAATTTTGCAATGCGTAAAAAGATTCTATATTGCGTGAAAAATGGGTGAAGGCAGTATCGCCACCCATAAATGAATTAAAAACAACGCACAAAATATGCGAGAAGCATTTTAATCAATCCGACATTGTGCGCCACTTCATCCATAAAGACGGAGACGGACAAATTATCGCGCAAGTAAGTTTCTATGATAAATGCTATATGTAATTATGTAGAGGAAGTATTCTTATTACAACCATAAAGACGGTACGCATGCGCTAGTATATCGCTCTCTGTCCCACAATCGGCCGCTCCGATACTAGCGCTCCAAGTAGTGTGACCCGTTTCGGAACTTAATGGCCTCTCTTTTTGTCACACGACGGCCTATGCAAAGTATATGGGAGTGCCCAGACCTGCTTATAAGACCGTGGCTAGGGGGAAGCCGCCAGAACCATCTGGCAACACTGCTCGAGAACCGCAATAGCCTCCCAAGGTTCAAAGCGAGCTCTCTTACCGACCGAAATTTCACATTTAGCTTCACAAACTCACCCACTCTTTCTCATTGCAAAACTATCTTCGCATCGACAGTCATGCACGCGCTTTTCCAAGCAAATTGACAAAAAATGTCAAACCCAAGATAAATATCTCCACACACACACACACACACACGCGCACGAAAGTGCGTAGTAGAAAAAAGGGAAGGCACCAGACGCGGAGAGAAAGACTAAATATGAGTGAACTACGAGATAAAACTTACGCCTAGAATAAGGAAAGATGCGGTGAGAAGGTAGCGAAGACACACGACGCTTCGTCCCATTTTGCTTATTCGTTTATAAATACACGCTAAACGCTGCGATCGCGCACCGGCTTCTCATTCGACTGGGAACACGACCAACACGACGAAACTTTCGTCTCATTGACGATTCCTCGTTGGCCCCGCGAGTCGAACAATATATTTTTGTCTACGCGTATCCATATGAAGAAGGAAAACAACCAAAAAGTATCCATGCAAGCGTACGCGATGCGAATGAGTGACTGATTCGACGTTAGGTCAAGTCGTATCGCTTCGATGCGATCGCCGTCTAAGTTCTTTGGCGATATTGTTTAGACTACGTATGCGTTTGGGCGTAGAAGTAAAATGAAATTCTCAGTAGCGATATATAATGACCGAAACGACTCTGTCGTAGCGCATAGATTCGAGAAAGCGATCGGTGAGAGGGTCACGAGGCGAAAACGAAATCGTTTCTTTTGGTTGCCTAAACAAAGGGCTACTGATTATTGGCCACGATCCCGTGGAAGGGTTGTAGGACATGTTTTCCGCTATCAGATAACCCTGTAATGCTTTATGCAAAAGTAAACAATTTTCGAGACATTATTATTATTCTTTTTTATGTGACGAGAAGGCAAATAGAAATGAATTTAGAAAAACTGTTGTATGGGATCAAAATTTGAGTTTTTTTTATAGTTTGAGGACACAGTAACAAAGAATTATCAACAACAAAATAAGAATAATGTGCAACCATTTTCGAATTCGGGGTCCAAATCTTTGCAAGTCCAATAATTATTCTTACTTAATTGTTAATAATTCTTTGTTACTGCGTTCTCAAACTACAAATAATGAAAAAGTTTGATTCGACACAACCGTTTTTTCTTAAATAATTTTCAAATACGCTTTTCCTTCACTTAACCAGTAGCCGTGTGAATATAGGGTGTCCCTCTTATCTCTGCCACCCGAAATGACTCGGTAATTATCGACGTCACAAAAAAATGTTCCAGACAAAAGTTGTACGGTGTGAAGGGGTTCATCAAATACAACCATTTTTTATTTCGGTAGAGGCGCTGACACATTGAAGGTCACCTCCACTTTTTTAAACTGAATAAAACATTTTTTTTCATCCATCTTGTGGAGCGCCTCAAGCCGCATAAAAGACATTAGGGGGTCAACGTCGTTCAAGGTCATTCAAGGTCAGTATCGATGATACAAATCTAAATATCTCGAAAATAGTAGGTAGTGATCCGAGATATTTAGATTTGTATCTCATTTTAATAGGTGACCTTGAATGACATTGAACGAGTTTGACCCCTGATGTCTTTCATGTGGCTTGAGGTGCTCCACAAGATGGTTGGAAGAAAATGTTCCATTCCATTTTAAAAAGTGGAGGTGACCTCCACTGTGTGTCAGCGCCTCAACCGAAATTTAAAAAAATGGGTCGCATTTGATGGCCCCCTTCACACCGTACAACTTTTGCCTGGAACATTTTTTTGTGACGTCGATAATTACCGAGTTATTTCGGGTGGCAGAAATAAGAGGGACACCCTGTATGTATATATACACACACACACACACACACACACACACACACACACACACACACACGCGCGCGCGCACACACACACACACACACACACACACACACACACACACACACACACACATATATATATATATATATATATATAGAGGGTGTCTCAAAATTGCCTGACATTTTAATTTATTAATGAAACGTGTTATTTATTTCAAAAGTACGAATGATTTCATTTTAAGGTAGAACGAGCGCGCGCTCTTGATTTCTACAGATTTTGTTCAATTTTTAACCAGGCATTGTTCATATTATTATGCATGTTTGAGTGAAATTTCAGAACACTCGACTATTTCGATCGGGAGATAATGGGTTTTAAAATTGCAACTTTCAACACTGCAGGGTCTGCATTGAAATTTAAAGAGAATCATTTTCCGTACAAAATATTTGTCCCCCATAATAAGGAGACATATGGCAATACCGCATCGTATCGAATGACGTAAGTTTGCGCGGCGTATTAAAGTTATCAAATCGAAATATCCAAAAGAGAATACTTTGAAAGGCATGATAACGCCAAGATGCCCCAGGCATCTAAAAGTTGACGAAACGACATCCAAATGGTATAAAAAAGTGCTATCGAAAGGATATCTAGTTATTGGCGATATATATATATCCATTTTTTATCAAAATCAACTTAATAATAATCTAGAATATTTAATATAGCCTAATATTACCTTATTTACGTATTACATGGTAAACGTTAATAAAATGTTCTACTTGAACGCATATTTACAGGTACGTAAATTTGAAGTTCAAATAGAAACTTTTATTAACGATGTTTACCATGTAATAACCGAAAATAAGTAATATTGGGCTATATCAAATAATCTAGACTATTAATAAGTTGATTTTGATATAGAGAAAGATAAGCTAGTGTTATGTCGGTTTTTAAGTGGGTTGTAAATTATATATTAGCTAGTTAATTAAAAGTGAAATATCATTTAATATTCCAAAAAAATACATTTATGAATTTGTATCGTCGTTCCGGGGATACCTTCTGTCGGCCGCGAGAGTCCCAGCATTTAGTCAGTCGCCCCTACGGCGAACCAGTCCGACTTTCGATTTTCCCGCCTTTGACTTTTGCATCGCGAAACGAGCTTCGTACGACCTCTGAAAAAGAAAATGAACAAATATTATGAATAGGATTTTATTTAACGTGTGGTGAGGTAAGCTTTCAGAATACAAAAAATGCAGAGTAAAAGTGGGATAGTTGTAGGGAAATAGATGTCTCGATAGTATCCCGACATATTTAAAAACACGCATTGACACGCTGCCTCGTTCACACTGTGGCTCGGGGGAGTAGGTCTTTCCATATTATAGCATTAAACGTGTCAATGCGTGTTTCTGAATATGTCAGGGTGCTATCGAGCATCTATCCCCCTACAGCAACTATGCCACTTTTGCCCTACATTAAACATGCATATATCTACTCACAGAGGCTAATAGGAAAATGTATCAGAGGCATATATACTCACGTGTACATGTCTAAACACTTTTTCTTTTTTTTTTATTAATTATTTGTTCACACTTTGCTCGTCGGTGATCGGAATAATGGCGCACTAGGTACTCGAGCCGGTGAGAGTATAACAGTCGTCCGTTAAGAGGGAATGATACCTCATCGCGGTCGGTATGGTAGAACAATTATAGATTCCCAAAAATCTCGAAAACGGCTCTTCAGATCCCGTCGAAACTTTGCCAAACGACGTCAAATAGATAGACGAACAGCTGTCTTCCCCTCAAATTTTCTGAATTTGAGAAAAAAAACTAGATTTGCTTATGATAAGCCAATCTACATTTTTTTTTCTCAAATTCAGAAAATTTGAGGGGAAGACAGCTGTTCGTCTATCCATTTGACGTCATTTGGCAAAGTTTCGATGGGATCTGAAGAGCCGTTTTCGAGATTTTTGGGAATCTATAATTGTTCTACCATACCGACCGCGATGAGGTATCATTCCCTCTTAAGGCAGTCGTGCACAAACCTCCTCATTGGAAAAAAAATGATTTTTTGTATGCTGTAGTAGAGACATGAAAAATGACGTCCGCGAAAACTCTGCAGGCCTTACCGACTATATACAATAGTAATTAATTCACGAAATCAATGCATTTAACCTGCACCATGTAGGGAATCCGTGCGGATCAAACTTTGGAACGGAAATAATAATAGTTCACGGTTAGATCAAAGCTATGCGAAAAGCGACGAATAACAAGAAAACTGTCGCGGTCACGTATGTTCCATAAAAAATATAGGTTATGGGACATTTCGAGCAGATATCATCGATTCAATCGACTCATTTTTGCGTTCCCTAGCCGCGTCTGCCATCTCTCTTGTTACATGCACATCACACATACACTACAACACACGATTAGACGAACCCAAACAAACACATGCTTGACATGTATCGAAAGCACCTGAAAACAGCGTTGCCACGGATATTGCTAGAATTATGAAATGGCGGCCTGTAACAACTCAAGTCAAATCTGATTGCGATTTTACGTAACTAACCAAACTATAATACAAACAGTTATCACATGCACGTCTCAAATAATTATTTTCTGTATCATGGTTATCATTATACCCGAATACAATATATTATGCTTTTTTCGGATTCGATAATTTATAGATTTTCTGTTGACTAGTCAATCCGCTAGTACTACCTTAAGGTAGTTCTGTAGTTTTGGTCACATCTTAGGAATTGGCTGAAATCTAAGTGTGGTGTAGATATGACCTTCATGGGCTGATGCCTAAAAATTCAATTCGATTCACCGTTTAGTTCATGAGATAATTGCAATTGAATATGGGTATTTTTGTACGCGATCCCTATACCAAACACGTTAACCGATAGGAGTTTGCTCGCATTTCTCGATATAGGCTCTAAACGGATCTTAGGATTTCAAAATAAAAACACACGTGTACGCAGTACTATTGTGGAATTGATTTTTAACAAAATGACAAACTTCGACCGTTTAGTTTCGGAGATATCGACTTATGAAACGTCGTCATTTTATTCCACACCGAACTCGGGCCCAACCATCTGTAACGGAATGGCAACAGTGTACGCTGCAGCCAGTTGATCGGCGCGTGGTCTAGGAACGCGAAGCGTGGTTTTTTCCCCGAGTTCTAGTAATTCTGAGATGGATGTAAAATAAATTTATTCTGCAAACAAATTTAATTTGTTCAATTTATGCATGTATTTATGCATGTATTTGTCTTTGTAATAGCGAATACAATTTAAACTGTCAGCAAGGTGTTGTAAATCCACGATCCGACGACCTTCGACAGCGAATTTTTGTCGCTGATCGTTGAGGTTATGGTTGTTCTCATCGCGTTTAGCCGCGTTTGCTTGACACATGGCTGCCACAGCTTTCATTCTTTTAGCAAGCGCCTTTTTTCTTGTAAACTTTCCTTTGTATCGCATTTAGGTTGACATTTTCACGCTTTCTTTTTATTTATATAAAATATTTCGCGAAAGAGAGATCGTAGGAAGCTCAACGCTATGACTGCAGGAAAATTGCGCTGTTGCCACGATTACAGCGCCGCTCTCTATACGAGTATGAAACCTAGCTATGCATGAGGTGCGAATGTGTGGGACACATAGAGGGTACAAGCTCTGTCAAAAATTCACAACCAACAGCATCGTATAGACATTGGATGTTACTATACGGTTCGACCGAAACTTTTGGCTCATACGTGTACCTACAGAACTACCTTAAGTGTCTTCTTTCGGACAACATTTGGATGCCTTTTCACTATCTCCGAATTCCAAATATGTCAAAACACGGAGTATTACCGACACGGTCTTATATACAGGTCTGGAAACTCCTTGAAATTTACGGTGGTGGGGGAAGGTCTGCTAAAAAAATTTTTTATTTCTCAATGCTGCCACTACTTGGCGCTGTACGAAATAAGTGCCCGAGCGCGGGTAATAGATATAACCTATTCTCCTTCTCCGTGTTACTGCGTGCATGAGCAGCTCCCTGTGTAAAATTTATTGGCTCACCATGCCGAAATGTATTCGAGCTAACCCTCGACGAGGTTCTAGAAACGTACACATTCACGTTTCCTTGCACGGCACACGCTTCTGAAATTCTATCCTATGCAATCGTATATCATGTAAGACTCAGAATGAGACAGAAAACCTACCAAACAAATGTGATAACGAAAAAACAATTCGTCGTTAAAAAAAATCACCAAATTGTGCACACAATAAAAATTCGATGCAAACAATTTCAAAAATATTGTCGTTTTTCTTGTTGTAATTTTCTCCAATTCCCCAACTTATTAATAAAAAAAATGTTACGAACGCATCATCTGTGTATCTTTTTCCATATATAAAAATTTGGTTATATGCCTTAATTTAGGTACCTGCAGCTAATGTGCAGCTAACCTGCAGCTATGTGTAAGTCTTCAATCCGAATCTCCTGGCGTTGTTTTAATACTCTATTGATTAAGAAAAACGGTTTGTTGGTTTTTGAAGTCGCTTTTAAAGTAAAGAAAAAGCACAAATGTAGTAGTAATGGGATCGCACATATGAATATATTTTGAAAAAAATGATTTATTTTAAAATAAAAAAAACGCTATTTTTTAAATGTGGGCTGAAGGTCATTGCAATATTTATCCAATTATATCAAAATATCTAAAACCAAAAGGACAACAACAAACCCCGAAATTGCGCACTGCATTTTGTTCAAAATATATTTACATGTGCGATTTCATTGCTCTCGAGTATATATATATATATATATATATATATATATATATATATATATATATATATATATATATATAGTGAGAATAGATATTTATGTATATACTGATATAATATAGTACTCGCTCAGAGATATTACACATTTGGGGTATGGTATTGGAGGTTGGGTGCATTCGAGGATGAATTAACAATATGAAGTATGTACTCCGGTATTGCTTTAAAGTGGTAAGGTGTTTTAATTCGCAAAATTCGCTTAGAGACCGACAATCTGTTTCTGTCTCTTTCAGAGCACCGATCTACCAGTAGCGCCCTACTGGTGGCAGCTACAAGAAGGATTTTTTTTTTAAGCGAACCATCCATATCGTCGGAGTTTCCAGACCTGTATATAAGACCGTGATTACCGATATCCGAAAGATATCATGAAAAAGACATCTCGTGTGATTAGTCTTTAGGACATCCTTCGGGGAACGTTTAACTAGACACACTAGATAACAGCAGACAGATAACTTTCCGATTGCTGAAGATAGTCATCAATTGAATAACAGTTTGTGTTACCTTACATACATCCGTTTTCACCGCCAAAAGATACAAAAAAGATAACATCACGACAACATCAAACGGGATGTCGAAAAGTTAGCTTACGGTAATGTCTTTAAGATAACTTGAAAACGGCAACTTATCAGCGTCAATTGGACATTTATGCTACCTGTAGCACGATTCTGTGACTCATTATAACTCGGTAGCGACAGTTTTCGTTATCGTTAGCTAGCAACAGCCAATACGAGGGCCCCTTTCTTCTGTGATCGTATATGCGATTGGCTGTTACTATTTATCGATAACAAAAACTGACGCTACCGAGTTATAACGAGTTACAGAATGGCGCTACTCTGTGTGAGTGGCTCACTCGACACAGTCAGTTAACGCGGTGTTGCCACGTTTAAGGGTTTACATACACCTGAGACGCCTAAAAGTAAGGTTATGTTTAAGCATTTTTTCGTGTGTATAAAACAAAATTTTATGCAACAATCATGATATACATTTTGAAGTATGACATTTTATCTACATTGTGTGAAAATTTGGTCAAAGAATTCCAAACGGAAAAAAATTACAGTCGTTTTCCTGGGACGTGTTTTTGTTGACAATGTTTGCGGTGCCAGACATGCCTCTGTCATTTTTTCATAAAAAAAAATATTTGTTTCTTGAAGTAGATAGATAAAAGTAGTACTTATGGAGCCGGAAGTGAAAAATTTAATTTTTTCGGATCACGGCAGTGATTCACTGGAATTAAACAGGCGACCTTTCGCCTCAAAATTGCTCAGTACTTATGATGAAAAAAAAGATGCCAGGTATTGAAAAAACGGCTCGATAAGTACTAGATTATTGTGTGAAGCCTAACTGTGCAAAACTTGATCCCGATCGGTCCAGTAGTTGCGGCGATATTTTTGGTACTGATTTTGAAAACACTGTTCCGAGTAAAAGGCGTTTAATGTTTTGAGTGCCTGCCCCAACCGCTAGTGGTTGCTCACCCGGTCAGTTACAAGACGCTATAACTTCATCATTACTGCCATGGAGCCTAGATACCAGGAGGTTCAGCGAGGCCTTTCAACTCGTCCCCAAAACGAGAACGAGAAAGGATGGCGCTGGGGTGCTCCGCAACCTATATGTATATAGATATACGCTAAACAGGTGTGATCTAAGACAGATCACAGATGATGTACCTAACCCTCATTAGTGTTAAGGGATAACACCACTCTAGGACTTTGGAAAGACGTTTTCTTTCCTAAAAATACTTTGGTGTCATAAAAACAATATGCAATTGGTCCTGTAGCAAATTTTTTTATTTAAAGGTTCAATTATCGATTTGGCCGCAGCGCCTTGGACCGCGCGCTGAGTTGCTCGTACAACTTTAAACGCGTTTTTCTCGAAACCACTTTTTTCGATCTCGGAAGACGGATCACTCGACCACCTTTGCATGCATCGATTTTGATAGCACTTTTTTCGATCTCGGAAGACGGATTACTCTACCACCTTTGCATGCATCGATTTCGAGGTTGAAATTTTGATGGCAGCTTCACAATTATATTCTTTATGGGAGTACGTACCCGTTTTTTTTAATTAAATGTAAACTTCTTTTTATAAACAATTTACTGCTTTTTTGGCAAAAAATCGATTTATTTCCTTCAAAATGTGCTGTTTTTGCAAATCTGAAAGCAAATTTCTAGGTAGTCTCATAGCTAGAAATATATAAATTATCATTTTTGTTGGTTTTTATTTCAGGTCTTATATTTTACGAGAAAACCGTTCTCCCGTGAAGCTATATGTTAAAAAAACACGTTTTTCTAGATGGGCTGTATCGCCGCCATTTTGAGTTTGAGATCGTTTCTCGCTTTTGCGTTTTTTTTTTCCGAACCGTCATGAGGAAATTATGAATCGGCGGATATTTCGACGTTTGATGTCACGATCGGTCTGTCGTGAGGTTAGAAACTCATCCGATCACTTTCACCTCGTTGACCAATATATTACTATATATGTCGGTCGCGCTGCACCCCAGCGCCATCACTTCGGGACATTTTCGGGGACGCTTTTTTCAGCGCCTTTGCATTGCCGCTGAACCTCCTGGTATCTAGGCTCCATGATTACTGCGAATTTCCTTGGGAAATGTTCAGGGTATACACTCAAAGGATAGTACTTTCGAATGAGCACTTGTTTTTTAAATCGATCTTTTTACCTACCCAGCAGGCCTATTCTGTAACTCGGCAGCGACAGTTTCACTATCGTTAGCCAGCGACAGCCAATCGCATGCACGATTACAGAAGAAAGGGAGCCTCTTATTGGCTGTCGCTAGCTAACGATAACGAAAGTTGTCTTTACGAGTTACAGAATAGGCCTACGTAGGCCTATTCTGTAATAACGATAAAGATAACAATAGGCCTATTCTGTAGTAACGATAACGAAAGTTATCTTCACGAGTTACAGAATACAGTAGGCCTATTCTGTCATTCGTAACGACAACTTGCGTTATCGTTAGCTAGCAACAGCCAATAAGGGGCTCCCTTTCTTCTGTAATCGTGCATGCGATTGGCTGTCGCTAGCTAACAATAACGAAAGTTGTCGTTAGAAATGGAGCCTCTTATTGGCTGTCGCTAGCTAACGATAACGAAAGTTGTCGTGATGAGTTACAGAATAGGTCTACAGGTGTATGTAAGCCCTTAAGGGGAGTTACCCGAGTAAACGGGTAAACTTTGGGAATTTTTATCTCAAAAACTAACGTTTCGATTGGATCCGGGGTTTTTTATTGGGAAATATGTACATTGAGGTATGTTTAGGAACTTTTGAAAATAAATTCGTTGACTGGAAGCGATTCAAACGCGATTGTCTCGAACCATAGTTTTCAAAATCGGTGCCGGATGTATCTCGAAAACGGCTTGTCCGATTTTGTCCAAATTTGGATACATTATTCTTCGATAGTTTTTCTCGTTTGCCAGGTAGGCGTTTTTCATTTGATTGAACCATTGCTTTTTTTATGCAATGTGTATGCAATCCAAAATCGTCGGAAATTGCGAACGAAAAACGAATGTTAAATTAAAACGGTCGAAATCCCGTCAAAAATTAAAATAAAAAAAAATCGTACGTGGCAAAAGAGAAAAACTGTCGAAGAATATTGTATCCAAATTTGGACAAAATCGGACAAGCCGTTTTCGAGATACATCTGGCACCGACTGTGAAAACTATGTTACGAGATAATCGCGTTTGAATCGCTTCGAGTCAACGAATTTATTTTAAAAAATTCCTAAACATACCTCAATGTACATATTTTCCAATAAAAAACCGGATCCAATCGAATTAGTTTTTGAGATAAAAATTCCCGAAGTTTACCTGTTTTTCTCGCCGTTTACTCAGGTATCTCCCCTTAACCTACAAGTTTCGTTAACGTCTGAAAACAAAGCGTTCGGGCCAAACATATCTTTTTCGAGTCTTATTTATGTAGGAGGTAGAAAAACTGCTTAACTTTTTGACACGACATTTCCAGTACTATAATCACGGTTTTCTCAGTTTTTAAATTTTAATCGAAGTTGTACTTTCGCTCCTACAGCCCTATAACTAGTATTTACAGGGTGCCATGTCCAGCCATGTCCCCATGGCTGGAGAGAGTAACCAAATGGATAAACGTTCAACGTAAACATTAAAAATCTTCGAAATTACGACGTGAAACGGATTCATTTTTGGACAGTTAATGCATCCTAAATTAATCTTTCGATTTCACAAAAGGAAATAGCCTACAAGCATTTCGATTTGAGTCTCAAAACTCCACAAGTGAGGAAGAAATCGCCATTCCAATAATGAAATGCCCCTACGGAAATTATAGGGTTAACAGGGTGAATGAGTTAACACAACTCCGCAAATTATATGAACAGTAATGAATGCTAGTAACTTTTATTACTTAGTTAAACAATACTCTTAACCTTTTCCTGAGATTATTGGTAAAAGGCGATTGGAGCGCCGCGCTAGGGCGAAGACGCGAGGCACAGTGCCAGCGACGCCACACCCCGTGCACGTGGCGCGCCATCTTGCTTATCGCGTTAATACTTCTATCCCGATACGTTTCACTCGTTCGCCGTAAGGCAGCACTGTGCGTCAAAATTTGCACATATGACAAGTAGACGTTCTCCCATGCAAAATCGCGTGTAACAGCGTGTACAACGAAATCTTGAATTACATTAAAAATTTGTAACCGCGACGTGCGATGCGTTTGTGCGCTGTGTGCTGTGTCAGCCGTCGAATAGTGATAACCATTTACACGTAAGATGGAACATTAAACGCGGTGTTCAATTGCGTAGAAAAGAAAAACACTCAAGTACGTAAATCCTTTAATATCGCTTTTTATTGCCAATTATTTGTATTTTTATGATAATCAGTACGCTTCGTAATATCATTCTCTCGTATTTCCTTTATCTTCATTATTGTTTTCAATAAGATCGAGTCGATTTCAAGTTTTGACGTAACCTAATGAATATTAGGTTACGTCAAAACTTGAAATTGACATTACTAGTTCGTACTCTCAAACGCGAGAATATTCTTGTGTTTAGAGAGTACGAAAAAGTAACGAACAATAATAATTTGCCATACGTAACTTGTTTCCTGTTTCATTCGGTCTATTGTCATTCTTATTAATATTCTTATTAACCCTCGAACAGGACACTATTTTTCCCCACCGTCTAACGGAACACATGGGTCATTGGCGTCCGCGACATATTTACCAAACTTAAATATTACAAAAAATTATGAAAAAAATCACACGTGTTCTTTGTTCTTTTAACTATAAGTTCAATCGATAATAATATCGTAACATTAATTTTTTAACGTTAATTTGGTCATAGAAAAAAAATGCAAGAAATCCACAGTAATGTTGAAAAATTCGTAATTTTTGTCTAGTAACTTCTTTTAAAAAGCCTTTGAGTTATTTGTACTCAAGATGATGTACTTTCAGAAAAAAAATATGGCAGGCTTCGAAAATAAAAAAAAGAGGATCAACCCTTAAAATGTTTATTTTAAGGGTTGAATATCGCTATGTGGTATGGATACTTAAGGAAGATAAAATTAATAATAAATGTAAAATATTGATGGATAAATTGACAAACTTTCGAATCGGAAAACTCATCGCACTGTTTCTCTTCTTGATGATCTTCGATACAATCTTCATCCTTGGAATTTTCTCAGCCGAAATTTTCCATTCGTTTGTGAGGACGAAGGTATGCCCTAACCCCTTTGTTGGTCCTCACATCCATTTTTGCTTTTGTTTACTCTGCACCTTCTCGAAAATGAATATTTTGAATAAAAAAAAACAGAATCAGAGAAAAAAATGTTTTCGTGAAATCGGATTTTACATAAGTTTCCGGAACACATGGGTCGTTTGCGTCCTCGACAGATTTTTACGGCTTTTCAGCTGATTTAACGGCTTTGGAGCTGATTTAACAGATTCCGGCGGGTCTGTGGCAGTGAACTATCCCAAACTTTTTTTACTGAACGATACAAACGACCTATATGTTCAGTTCGAGGATTAATATGGATTATTAATAATATCGTTATTTATACTAAAATTACATACTATTATTCTTATTACGGTAGAACCTCGATTATCCAAATTTCCAATTATCCGAACTTCGATTGTCCAAATTTTCGATTGTCCGAAACTCGATTATGCAAATTTTCGATTATCCGAGCCTGGATTATCAAAATTTTCGATTATCCGAACCTCGATTATCCAAATTTCCAATTATCCGAACTTCGATTATCCAAATTTTCGATTGTCCAAACATCGATTATTCAAATTTTCGATTATTCGAATTTCCATTATCGAAATTTTCGATTATCCAAATTTTCGGTTATCCGAACCTCGATTACCCAAGTTTTCGATTATCCAAACCTCGATCATCCGAACCTCAATTATCCAATCTTTCGATTATCCTAAACTCAGTTATCCGAATTTTCGATTATCCCAACCTCGATCAGCCAAATTTTTAATTATCCAAATTTTCGATCATCCGAACCTCGATTATCCAAATTTTCGAGTATCCGAACCTTGATTATCCAAATTTTCCATTATCCGAACCTCGATTATCCAAATTTTCGGTTATTTGAACCTCGATTATCCAAGTTTTCGATTATCCAAACCCCGTAGATCCGAAACTCAATTATCCAAGTTTTCGATTACCCAAACCTCGATTATCCAAATTTTCGGTTATCTGAACACTTCAGCGCCGTATCTAAATCCAATGATGGTATTTTTTTCTCAGTTAAGGTATCGCCCAAGGTATCCACCTTTTTGCTCTAATAAAGCTTACGGTAGAACCTCGATTATCCGAATTTTCGATTATCCGAACCTTGATCATCCAAATTTTCGATTATCCGAACCTCGATTATCCAAATTTTCGATTATCCAAGCTTCGATTATCCAAATTTTCGATTATCCGAACCTCGATTTTCCAAATTTTCGATTATCCGAATCTCGATTATCCAAATCCGAACCTCGATTATCCAAATTCTTGGTTATCCGAACCTCGATTATCCAAGTTGTCGATTATCCGAACATCGATTATCCAAGTTTTCGGTTATCCGAACACTTCGGCGCTGTATCTGAACTCAATGATGGTCTTTTTTTCTCAGTTAAAGTATCGCCCCAAGGTATCCACCTTTTTACTCTAATAAAGCTTAGGGTGGAAGCTTACGGTAGAACCTCGTTTATCCGAACCTCGATTATCCGAATTTTCGATTATCTGAACCTTGATTATGCAAATTTTCGATTATCCGAACCTTGAAACCCAACCAGAAAATAGTTCTCCACAGCTGCTGTTCTTGAAACGAATTTGAGACTTAGCGGCCAAGAAATGTGCAACTACTATGAGGCAACCAAAAATTGATCATTATTTTAACCCGCAATTGTGATTTAACTGCGTAAGTAGTGGTGGTATAAAAATTGAAACTTTCTTCATTGTTAATTGCCATCAAATAAAAAATTCAGGGTCGTTGGATCAATAAAGAGAATTTTTTATACTACTTCTCTTGTATAAGTTGATTTTTCCGGAAATCCGAGATACGAGGAATTCTCCGTCAATTCAGCCACTTTTTTCCCACCATCTCAGATCTGCCCCATAATTGGTTACATCAAAGTACTACTAAAAGGTTCAAAGTTACATCAAAGTACTACTAAAAATTCACTATGTGAATTTTTTCAGATTTTTTAATTCAACATTTTAGAAAATGCCGTTTTTTTCAAATAAATATATCTCGGAAACTAGAAGTAACTGAAAAAAATCTCTGTACATAAAAGTTGTAGGTTTGTGTTAGCTTTCGCGAGGACGACTTGAAATAATTTTTACATTCCGGTAATGCTGATTTTTCACCAAAAAAGGGGGGAATATTTTTTTTATTCAAAAACAGCCGTTTTATTTCAGCTGAAAAAATTACCGAGTCTTCCAGTATGTCTGACGATATCGCAAAAAAATCGTCAGAGTGGCACGGAGCGAGGTTCCGGTATAAAAAAATTAATTTGTGTGGTTTCATTTTTTTACCCCAGAACCTCGATCCCTGCCACTCTGGCGATTTTTTTGCGATATCGTCAGACATACTGAAAGACTCTGTAATTTTTTCAACCAAAAGAAATGGCCGTTTTTGAAAAAAAAAATAATAATTTCCCCCTTTTTTGGTAAAAATTCAACGTTACCGGAACGTAAAAATTATTTCAAGTCGTCCGCTCGAAAACTAATACAAAACTACAACTTTTATGTACAGATATTTTTTTCAGTTATTTCTAGTTACCGAGATATATTCATTTGGAAAAAACGGCATTTTCTAAAATGTTGAATTAAAAAATCTGAAAAAACGGTCGAAAAAAAGTGGCTGAATTGACGGAGAATCCCTCATATATTTTAGATTATCCGAATGACGTCCGGTCCCAATTAGTTTGGATAATCGCAGTTCTACCTTGACTACTTTTGTTACTATTGTGGACATTTAAAAAATTGTACTCTACCTACCCGTAACTTTGCAGGAATACGTGACGTTTTTTTTTTTTATTTTGTAAAATGTGCGACAAGACAAGCAGCAATCCGTTCGCCGCGCTTTTCTCGCCGATCGACATAGTTCAGTCGTCGGAGGAATCAGCAGCGCCGGAAGCTTTTGTATCTGCGAAAGACGAACACTGCTCTAAGAGCGCCATAGAGGAGGAACTTCTCGCGGAAGTGTTCGGTTTGACGCTAAAATCGAAGCCGGACGCACGACGCAAAGAATGTTTGGTTTACGTGGAGGCAGATACGGCGGAGGAGGCGATCTTCGATCGTCTGACGCTGGAAGACTTCAAGCCGAGATTGGTCCGCGGTTGCGAAAAGGCCGTCTTCGACGATCACACGACGGAGAAAAAGATCATGCTGTACTTGTTCGAGAGCTTCCGCAGATTGAGGAAGAGGAGGAGGACGAAGCAGCCGGCAGGCTCCGAAGAGACGAGGGAAAATCTGGAGAAAGTAACCCTGAGGAACGTCAGTACGGTTCTTCAAGTGCCGGATTTTTTTCCCGGACAAAAGGTTAACGGGGACCAATAATTCTTAAGGGATAACAACACTCTAGCGGCAGAAAATAAGACTTAACTTTAACCATTTATTGTGGGAGTATGAAAAACGAAATAGGGTTTCTTTTGAGAGGATTTATTTAACTTAAGTATAAAAAAATTTAGTATAAAAACTTGAATATAAAAAAATGTAATTAAAAACAAAATTAAGTATAAAAAAATTTAACTTGAGTATAAAAAAAAAATCTATTATAATTTTCATACAAAATTGGCGGCGACAGAGCCCATCTTGAGAAACGTGTTTTTTTTACAAATAGCTTCACGGGAGGACGATTTTCTCATAAAGTAACAACCTGGAACAAAAACAAAAAAAATATATAATCTGTATATTATTAGCTATGAGACTACGTAAGGATTTTTATAAATTAAATTTTGAAAAAATGCCGCACTTTGAAAGAAATTAATCGATTTTTTACCCAAAAATAAGCAGTAAATTGTTTATAAAAAAAAGTTTACGTTTAAGGGCGGGGTAAAGTTAATCCGGCGAAAAAAAGGCATGTTTTTAAGATTTTTTGGCGTAACGAATAGTGTTCGTTTATTGAAAAATTTACATATAATAAAGTAACATTTGAACAACATTCTCCTAAATTTGCATTGCAAAATATTCAAAATTGAGCGAGTGAAAATTAAACCCCGGAGGCGCCTCGAAAAAAAGTTGGTTTGCGGTGTGCACGATAACTCGCAACAGAATCATCTGAAACACAAAAATCAAAATGCATTTGTTAAAGTAGATGTTTCTCGAGGTAATGACGGGAGGATTTTTTTTCTTTCGATTTTTCGATTTTTCGTAGCACTTGGGAGCCAAAAACCCGATTTTCGCTAAAAAAAATCGGCTAATTTGTTGTTGAAAAATTAGTAATTATTAAAAAAAACAAAAAAGCTCTCGACAATACCTGGTGAATTATGTGAAGAAGTACTGTGCAAAATTTCAAAGCGATTGGTCCAGTAGATTTTGAGTTATCGTGCACACGGACTTCAAATATGACAAGTCTCAGAAAAACGGTTTGAAAAACGCAGAAGAGTTTGGTCAGCATGGAGCAATAGACGCTCAAATACTCATAACTTCGTCAATTTTACTCCGATCGATTTGAAATTTTAACACAATATTCTTGATATATTATGCATTCATTTAAAAAAATTTTAAAAAATGAAAAAAAATTTAAATACTTTACCCCGCCCTTAATGAAAAAAACGGCTACGTACTCCCATAGAGAATGTAATTGTGAAGCTACGATCAAAATTTCAAATCGATCCATGCAAAGGTGTTTGAGTAATCCGTCCTCCCAGTTTGAAAAAAGTGGTTTCGAGAAAAACGCGTTTAATGTAATACGAGCGCGCAATCTTGTTCTCCATAGATTTTGTTCAAATTTTAACCAGACATTTTTCATATCATTATGCATGTTTGAGTGAAATTTCAGAACAGTCGACTATTCAGATTGGAAGATAATGGGTTTTAAAATTGCAACTTTTAACACTGCAGGGTCTGCATTGAAATTTAGATAGAATAATTTTCCGTAAAAAAATATTTGTCCCGTATAACAAGAAGACATATTGTTATAGCCAACACCACAGAACAGTATTGTTCAATATTTCGAGAAAAAAAATAATTATCGTGTTCCTAAAGTTAAAAATGTTGTCATAAAAAAATATTTGCATTATAAATATTAATATTTTATATTGTTTATGTTATCTTCATTAACAAATAAAAGTGTTACGTCATTCATAACTAATTAAAAACTTTGTTCGATTAAAAATTACTTACAAATAAAAATTTGTGTTACAGTATTATTTTAAATATGCCGCGCAAACTCACGTCATTGGATACGTGGAACGATGCGGTGTTGCCATATGTCTTCTTATTATAGGGCACAAATATTTTTTACGGAAAATTATTCTGTCTAAATTTCAATGCAGACCCTGCAGTGTTAAAAGTTGCAATTTTAAGGCGTTACCCCCACTTGTAGCGCAAAAACAAAGGCCTTTTTCATGAATTTTTTTAAAGAAAACTACAAAACTTTTTTAATCGATCAACATACCATCTTAAAGAACACATCTTGAAGAACTTTCAGTAATTTTTTTATTGAAAAATATTACATTGTTTAGTGGCAAATAGCCGTCAATGAAATAATGTTTTTATATACACGGTTTGCGGTGACCAACATTGCGGCGAAGTGGATCATCTGAAAAAAAATATGCGGATGGATTTAGTCAAATATAAGTATAAACTAGTCTTTGATCGAAGGATTTAAAAAAATATTCATTTTTCACAAAATGGCCGACAGTCAAAGTTAATGGTTCGATTTTAACGAAAAAAACGGCCGTTTTTTGGCTATAAAACGGCCATTTTTTTCGAAAAAAAAATCGAACGATTAAAGACTACATTTTTATGTATTAAATAAGCCTGCAAAATTTCAAGAAGATCGGTTCATTAGTGTTCGAGTAATCTTGGTCACCGACTTCAGAAATGCCATTTTGAGAAAAACGCGTTTAAAGTTTCAATTCCAGGTCGTTTACACAACGGATTCTTCTCTTTCAACGCTCATATCTCAGTCAATTTTGTTCGAATCGACTTGAAATTTTCAGGACATATTCTCAGATACTTATACTTCAAAAAAAAATGCAATAAAAAAAATCGATTTTTTCAAAATCGCAAGTGGGGGTAACCCCTTAAAACCCATTATCTCCCAATCTAAATTGTCGACTGTTCTGAAATTTCACTCAAACATGCATAACGATATGAACAATGTCTGGTTAAAAGTTGAACAAAATCTATAGAAAGCAAGATTGCGCGCTCGTACTACATTAAGGGGCCAGTCTACTGGAGCCACGAAAAAAGGCTATTTTCGCGATTTTTTTTTGAGGATTTTTGAGGATTTTATAAAAGATATGAATATAAAAGTTGTTGGGCTTGATAAATAAAGTCTTGAAATACATTTTAAAAAAATTTACTCATTTTTATTCATTTTTAAGTACAAAAACTATAGTTTAACGCAACGCCTCAAAAATAGGTGGGCTCGGTAGCTCCATCACAACTCGGCAACGGCTTGTCTGAAACAAACAAATCAAAGTCCAGTAGATTCAGTATGGCACCAGCTACAAAATGACTCTCGGATGTAAAGTTTTATCAAAAAATAAAAAAATGGCAGATGAAAAATGAAAAAAGTTAAAAAAACGCGTTTTTTCGCAGTTTTTCGCAAAAAAAAGAGTAAAAATCAAAATTTTCAAACCATCGAGGGTCATCTTGTTGCGAATTATGTTTACAATATGTGGTTCAAATTTCAAGAGAATCGGTTTATTAGTTTTAGAAATACGATGGAGCTAGATTTTGAAAACGTTGTTTCTAGAAAAACGCGTTTGGCCTTTATTCTATGAACCGGCCGAGCGCGCTATACGCTCAGGTAGACGAAATGAGGTCCTGACGTTCGGGTAAAAAAAAATACTTAGAGAGCTCGGATTTTCAGAAAATGTTGACACAATATTTTTAAATGTATGTACTTTCGAAAACTGTAAAAAAATCGATTTTTTGAAATTTTCAAAGTGGACTGGCCCATTAAAGTTGTACGAGGCGCCTGAAAGAAGTCCGAGGCGCTGCGGCAAAATCGATAATTGGACATTAAAAAAAAAGATCGCTACTGGACCAATCGCATATTGTTTTTATGGCCTCAAAGTATTTTTTAAGCAAAAAAACGAAATCAATGCACCAAAGTATTTTTTAAGCAAAAAAAAACGAAATCGAAGCACTCGCGAAGAACCGGAAATACATTTTATTTTTTATTTTCTCTGCATTTTTTTAACGATTGAAGATATCTTCGAAAAAAAAGCAGGGTGGGGGGACAAATGTCGAACGATCGATATGTAGATGGGCCAAAATGTCGAATTCGAAAATGACGAATGTTCGAATATAGATAGATCAATCTTACTAGAGTCTGTGAGGTCGAAAATAAAAATTACGAATATGAACATCTCGGAAGTTGATATGTAGCGAAAAACAAAAATCAGATTTAATAAAATATCGAAAAACATAAAATCGATGGGCCTGTATGCATAACACCAAATAATTCGAGACGACAATTCTCCGAATTAAAAAAATGGCGATGGTTCACAATGCAGAAAATCATTAAAGCGAACGGCCGAAAAGTCGAGTGGTTGAAATCGCGGAGGGTCAAAATGTAGAACGGCCCGAATGGCGAATCGAGCAATACGTCACTTGCGCCTCAGAGTGAAGCTGCGAGATGGCGCTGGCGGTCTGTAGGCTAAAATATCGTAAGACAGCCATCCCACGTGACGGGCCCCACCACGTTCGCCATTTTGGCCGTTCGACCTTTCGGCGTTCGACATTTCGGGCCATCGACATTTTGCGTTTCGATAAATTGCTTTTCGCCATAGACGGTATTACGCATATTAGGCACTCGTTATTTTCTATTTCGGAGATATGGGTGTTCTACAATTTTCGATTCTGTATTTTAATGTTCCGAATTCCAGACAATCTGAATATTCGTTTTCGAATAAATTACCTCTCCAATAAATAATGGTTCGATTTATAGTCATTCGATTTTTTTATCAGTCGAAAAATAAAATTTCGAATGATTTAACCTTCGTTATTTTGTGAGTTCATAATTCTGTCTTTTCGGAATCTTTGTCGTTCTATATTTGGTCATTCGACATTTTTACCCCCACCCAAAAAGGAGTCCTCACGGTGTACACGATTGTGGCCGTAAATATTATCTGAAACAAAATTTGTAAACAGATTATGAATCGGCATGAAAGCCGCTATCGTGATATGGAGGTTTTTTTAAAATCAAGATCGATAAATTGGCGGCGGTTTGAAAAAAAAGTCGAATTTAGCCTATTTTTTGGATAATTTTTCGTTAAGGGGAGGGTAGGGGTTTCAGCGTGAAAAAAAAACACTTTTTGCGAGTTTTTTTCATCTATATGGATAGAGTAAATTTATTGAAACCTTTTGTACATTGTTAAGTGTTCACGAACATTTCGCGTAAGTGTACGCGAAAATATCCACAAACGAGCCGGTGACAAAGCTTTTCCAAGAAGGCCTTTGGAAAAACACGATTTGCGGTGTTCACTGTATCTCAGCTAGAAATTATCAGAAATCAAGTACCATTAAAATTTAGTCAAAGTATCATCAAATCCTCGCCCCAACGGTACTTGATCGTTTTTTTTTTTTTTTTCATTTCTAAATTTTTGGTGGTCATGTAAAGTGAAAAGTGCTATTTTTCACGAAAAATTCCGTCATTTTGGGGGTGGAAAACTCCCTCAATGTAAAAAAAATGTCAAACTAACCGTTGGGGGGAGGTATTTTACAAGTAGAAAGTGTGTACCAAGTTTGAATCAAATCGGTCATGTAGTTTTCACATGGCAGTGAACACGGACTTTGAAAAAGTGGTTTCGAGAAAAACGCAGTACCGGCTTGTTTGTGGATATTTTCGCGTACAAATTTCACGGAATGTTCTCGAAATGACACTTAACAGTATACAAAAGGTTTCAATAAATTTACTCTATCCATATAGATGAAAAAAATCGCAAAAAAGTGTTTTTTTTTTCACGCTGAAACCCCTACCCGCCCCTTAAAAAAAATGAAGATTAAAAAAAAGCTTCCATAGCAAGATAAAGAATGGCGTGAAGAATGTTTTGTCAAAATTTGAGACGGATAGCTTGAAAACTCTTCTTTTGATAGTGTAAACCGTTTTGAAAAACGACATTTCGAGAAAAACGCATCCGTCCGCGCCTCGCGCAGCTGGTCGAATCCCTTTTTCTGCGAAAGGCTGTGGCAACCGGAATAATTCGAATTTCTTCCCAAAAATTGAACCGCATGATTATAACCGTCTATTCTATCGAATAATGCAGAAAAAAATCGATTTTTTTGTAAATTTTACACTGTGATTATCCCTTAAGGGGTTAGGCCACAATAACGGGTATAAAATCATGTGCGAATTGAACAATTTTTTTCGTATGAAAAAGGGATTCACTCATAAAATTAATTACACATCTGCTCAGTATGAATATCAGGCTGTTAGAAACAAAAAGAATTCGATGTACAAAATGGCCGACTACTAATATTTTTTTTAGGCGCTCCGCGGCGTGACATTTAACATCCACAATTTTTGTCCCAGAACAAAAAACAAAAATTCTCGTCAATCTACATTAGAATACCTAGAGAAGTACATAAGGAATTTAAAAAATATTCTTTTATTCAAAAGTTGTAGGTATTTGAATGAATTTTCAGTGAAAAATTTCGTACAAAACTGCTCATAAAATGAAAAGTTTTCGATTAATCAGAAATTCCGTACGTACGTTCTCTGCGAAATGCAATTAGGAACATAACTTTTAAATTTGAAGTGAATCGAGTGAAAAAGGGGGGGAGTTATTTGTCACGCCATTTGGAAGAAAGCTGTTTGGGGCCGTCCATATATTACGTCATTCTAAATTTGGGGGGGGGGGGGAGGTTCGTCTGCGGATGACGGTAAATGATGGATGAGGGGGGGGGGGGGCGTTTCGAAATTGACGTCATTCTTGTGATACCAGTGAATTCAAAATGTACAATAGTATATTGTACAACTAGAGTGGTTTCCCCGCATGAGTGATGAAAAATATTTCGCAAGTACCTAATGGTATTAATTATTGAACTCATTATTTATTTATTTATTACATAAGGTTTGTCTACATTATATTCGAGAACTTCAAATAACAGCGTACCTATGAAAATAGTTCGATCGAGCCAAAATAAATATGGGGAGGATACGGAGATATTACCCGTGATCCAGGATTTGCAAGAATGGGTGAAAACTCCGTGGGAGCTATCCAAAGAAAACTAAAGAATAGGGAAGAATATTATTATATTAATGAAAATTGCCAAAGTAAAAAATAATAAAAGATGATTCTATAACAAAATGTGGGAGCTATCCAAAGAAAACTAAAGAATAGGGAAGAATAATATTATTACATTAATAAACATTGCCAAAGTACAAAATAATAAAAAATGATTCTATAACAAAATGTTTTAATGTTACCCAATTTTTCTCAAATCCGCAAATGTTTTAATTTTGCCAAACTGGTAATGACGTCAGTTTTGCGAGGGGGGGGGGGGGGTCATTAGGAAATGACGATAGGATGATTGTAGGGGGGGGGGGGTGGGTCGAAAATCAGCAAAAATCGATGACGTAATATATGGACGGCCCCTTTCGAGAAAAACGCGTTTAAAGTTTTAGGTACTCTATGGCCGTGCCAGAGGTGGGCTTACGTTATACGCTCAAAGTCGGTGAAAAAAAATGTTCTTGCTATAAATCGAATAGTACCTTATTCTTACAATGATAAAGCACCGTTTTAGCGAGAAAAAAAAATCGATTTTTTGACAATTCCACTGTGGCCTTACCTCTTAAGGGAGACTTTGTTCTTGGAGTGCCATATTTCAAGTGTTTACATTTTATTTTTTTTAAAGGAAACGTGTAAAGCTTCTTGAGTGCGGTTTTTTTCTTGCTTTTATTCATGATATACAGAACGTTAAAAAAAAATTTTTTTGAAAAAAAAAACCAAAATGGCGGCCGTTGCAGCTCCGCGAAAACAGGTCCTCAAATCGCGGGAAGTAAACGGCTGACATCACTGCCCCCTCTTTGTTGATCTGAAACACAAATTCAAAGCATATTATCAATCTGTGACCCTTTGGTCATGGAATGACAGATGGGTTTTTCGTTTACTACAAATTTCGGAAAATGGCGGCAATTAAAAAAAAATCCAATTTTCGCGTTTTTTTTCGCATAAAAAGATAAATAATAAATGAAAAAATGTATCTATCGAAAAAACGATCCGTCATTCCGCGAAGACGTATTTTCTGAGTATGCTCTCCAAATTTCAGGTCGATATGTTAATTACAGCGGTCAGGAGAATGTCAGCCATTTTTAAAAACGTGTTTTCGAGAAAAACGCGTTTAAAGTTTTGTAATGTGTTTGCACAAATGTGTTTATAATTACCGCTAATCGGCAATGCCTGGTCCATAGAGGCATCCCTTCTCTTCTTCTAGCTGCTCATGTTGAGCCGCTAACATCTCCCGCTGCAATTTCAAGGACAAAGTCTCCCTTCAATATGGAAGATCTAATCATTTGGATGATAATTGAGAGAAGGATTCGATTGTCGTGAAATTATCGACGATTGTATCGGCGAATACGAGAAAATGCTTTATTATTTTCGTCCAGGTGCACGAGCAATTCGTGTCTCTGTTCGAGGATGGCGCAGCCACTTCGGAAGAGACGACGTACTTCGTGTCCGGCGTATTGGAGGAGCTCGAGGCGGCCGCGGGGCGCGACAGCGACGACGAAATTGTCACGGCTGCGATCACGCCGCTGCTCGACTCTGTGCGCGAGGAAGCGACCTCTCGTAATCTCTTCACCGCTTGCCGCTCCTGGTTCAACTTGTTACAAAAGTTCACTTGCTTCGAAAGACTCGCCAAGCTGATCATCAGACACAGCACTCCGTCGGGGGACTCCGGTCGAGCCTACATGGACACTCTACTCGGTACCTTATTCTCGTTTACTTGCTTGCCGGACGAGGTCTCCGATACGCTGGTGAATCTGTTCGACGGAACGCTGGAACAGGTACGGAAGAAAAGATTTATTCTACACGAATGGGTTTATATTATAGATATTGATGTAAAAGTTGTTACACTTAACGGCGGGGTAAAGTTAAGTCGGCGAAAAAAAGGCATGTTTTTAAGATTTTTTTTTGGCGTAACGAATAGTGTTCGTTTATTGAAAAATTTACATATAATAAAGTAACATTTGAACAACATTCTCCTAAATTTGCATTGCAAAATATTCAAAATTGACCGAGTGAAAATTAAACCCCGGAGGCGCCTCGAAAAAAAGTTGGTTTGCGGTGTGCACCATAACTCGCAACCGAATCATTTGAAACAAAAAAATCAAAATGCATTTGTTAAAGGAGATGTTTCTCGAGGTAATGACGGGAGGATTTTTTTTTTCGATTTTTCGATTTTTCGTAGCACTTGGGAGCCAAAAACCCGATTTTCGCTAAAAAAAATCGGCTAATTTGTTGTTGAAAAATTAGTAATTATTAAAAAAAACAAAAAAGCTCTCGACAATACCTGGTGAATTATGTGAAGAAGTACTGTGCAAAATTTCAAAGCGATTGGTCCAGTAGATTTTGAGTTATCGTGCACACGGACTTCAAATATGACAAGTCTCAGAAAAACGGTTCGAAAAACGCAGAAGAGAAGAGAAAGGCATGGAGCAATAGACGCTCAAATACTCATAACTTCGTCAATTTTACTCCGATCGACTTGAAATTTTAACACAATATTCTTGATATATTATGCATTCATTTTAAAAAAAAAATTTAAATGAAAAAAAAATTTAAATACTTTACGGCGAAGGCCGTTTTTTAATGCTTTTTTGGGGAATTTTTTTTTGACGAACCATTAAAATAAAATAATTTATAGATTATATTTCATTTTTATTGACATTTGAACAAACTTTGTGAATTTTTTAAAGTCATTATATAGAATATAGTCGCAGATAAACCGCCCAACAGGAACACATATAAAGAGGTGCTCCACTACTGCCATGATTCCGGCCGTTCTGCTTATCTGAAATAAAAAAACCGAGCGCAATTTTAATCGTGAGACTTGAGGCTCTACATGGAACTAACGTAACGTTAGAATTGCAAAAAAATAATTTTTTTTTACGCTTTAGAAAAAAAATGCAATTGGTCGAATTTTTTTTGGGGTCTATATAGCTGATAAAAAGAATACTAACGAAGCAATCTTAATTATTTTAGTTCAACTCGTAGTTATATATGTAGTAAAGATGCTGTATACATTTGAGCAGAATCAATCAAATAGTTTTTGAGATATCATGGCAGTAGTTTGAAAAAGATCGTGTTTTGAGAAAAACGCGTTTGAAAGTTGTATATAATTCATGATGAAAAAATAGTCTCACCATTAATCTGCTATGCCTGGACCAGGCATAGGCCTATGCTACAGTGACGGATATAAAATCATGTGCAAATTTAACATTTTTTGTTCGCATGAAAAAGTGATTTACTCATTAAATTAATTACATATCTATTTACTATGAATATCAAGCTGTTAGAAAAAATATATATATATATATATTAGGGTGACCGTTATTTTGGCTTCGGTAAAAAAATGTTAACGTCTAGCAAAAAAACCAATCAAGATATGAAAAAAAAATCTGTTTAAAATTTAGACGCGCTGGGATAAGGAGAACACGTGCCAGCGAGCAGTTTAATTTTCAAAGATACATGCATTTTTTTTATAGCCGCACTAAAATATTCATTAATCTCATAATATTAATTTAAAAATCTGGAATTGGGTATATTGATTGTACATATAAAGAGGTACAAAATATATTATTCACTGATTTTTTGCCTTTAATTATGTACAGTCAGGAGTAGATTGAAAAATTAATAGAAAATGTGAAAACGGACGTGGCAGTTAGTCACATTGTGACGGGAAATCGAAGCAGTGAATCAATTATCGAAGCGGATTTTTTATGCAAATAATAATATAATAATCGTGTATGGAATGCTTCAAAATGATATTTTTTTTCTTGAGCTTGCGAGATTTTCCAACTGTAGTGGCGATAATACAAAATATAGTGCAGACAAATAGTTCGAAATTTGGTCGTGGCGCTTCGTCCGCTCATTTTTACCGACCGAGCATTACCGACCGGATTGGTTTGCCATTGTTGGACATAGAAAAAAAATATAACACGTGAAATCTTTACGTTTCTGCAAATTTATTTCGATTTCACGCTGCGGTTCCAAACGGTATTAGGTTTTCCAGTCAGACTTTACTTTTCTGCTCGATAAAGACATTGATTTCTTTATTAGTCCCGAATCTATGGCGTTTTTTGAACGATTTAAAATTGATTGTACTTTTCTCGACACCGATTTATCTGTTTGGGACTCGAACGAGAGTTATCAAATGGGCGCGCAATTGATTAATAAAAAATAAGAATCTTTAATGATATAGCGGAGCGAGGGATCAAACTTATCACCGATTATAAAAATCGATTGACTTATGATGAAGATCAACTACAATTTGTTCTTCAAGTTGTCGCCGAATATCAAAAAAAAATTCCTAACGTAAACAAATGTACTCTACTCCAATCATTTCAAAGACGGACTGCTATTACTTATGTAATATTTCACGTAAAGGTACGAATTTGCGGTACGTGATTGATGGAAAAAAATCAGTAAATAATATATTTTGTAACTCTTAATATGTATAATCAATGTACCCAATTCCAGATTTTTTAATTAATATTATGAGACTAATAAATATTTCAGTGCGGCCATAGAAAAAATGCATGTATTTTTGGAAATTAAACTGCTCGGTGGCACGTGTTCTCCTTATCCTAGCGCGTCCAATTTTTGCACAGATTTTTGTTTTCATATCTTGATTAGCTTTTTTTGCTAGACGGTAACATTTTTTACCGAAGCCAAAATAACGGCCACCCTAATATATATATATATATATATATATATATACATACATACACAAGATGGCCGACTACGAATATTTTCTTTTATCTTTTTTAAGCGCTCCGCAGCGTGCCATTTAACATCCACAATTTTGTACGTAGAGAAAAATTCACGTTAATCTACATTAGAATACCTAGAGAAGTACGTACGGAATTTAAAAAATATTGTTTTATTCAATAGTTGTAGGGATTTGAACTTATGAAATGAATTTTCAGTGAAAAATTTCATTATAACTGCTCATAAACTGCTCGTAAAATGAAAAGCTTTCGATTAATCAGAAATTCATAACAGAAAATAACTTTAAAATTTGAAGTGAATCGAGTGAAAATTGTCGAAGTTATTTGTTACGCCGATTGGAAAAAAGCTGTTGCGAGAAGTTTTGAGTAGTCGGCTATTTTGCACATCGAAAGAATATATATATTTTCTAACAGCTTGATATTCATACTAAATAGATGTGTAATTAATTTTATGAGTGAATCACTTTTTCATACGAAACAAAATTGTTAAATTCGCACATGATTTTATACCCGTTACTGTGGCCTAACATGTTAAATACACAAATACACAATACAATAAATACACTTTCGAAATACTTTTTTTTATTATTTATTTAAGTCACTATCGACGAAAATTATAGTTAAAAAAATATCCTAAAAAAATTGTAAATCTGCGCAGTTGATGAAATCTCGAGATGGATCATCTGAAACAAAAAAATCAAACGGTTTTAGATTCCGTATGTGAATGGCTATAGCGCATATCATACGATTTTTGACATGCAAAAATAACAAAATGGCAGACATTTCTCGAAAAAACAAAAAAAAACGTTTTTTTTCACCGTCTTTGACAAAAAAAATTAGTAAATATTAAAATAAAAAAATCCTTGATATGCTCTATAGCTATAGTTGTAAAGAATATGTGGTTAAAGCTTCATGAGGATCGGTTGAGTAGTTTCGAAGATTTTATCAACAAGCCATCGAAAAACGTTGTTTCGAGAAAAACGCGTTTAAAGTTTGGTTGGGTTACATGAATGCATAACATTTTTTTAAAATGTATTTCGAAAGTGTCTTTATTAAGTGTAACAACTTTTATATGAATATCTATAACATAAACCTATCAAACAATTCATGAAAATAGCATTTTTTAGCGTCCAAAGTGACACCTCTTAAAGTTCGCTGGTTCGTGGAACTTATCTATGTACGCCCACAGCTCCCTTAATTTCGAGCAGATCGACTTGAAGTTAGCAGAGAATATTTTTTAAATGTATCTTGAAAATTCGTTAAAAACCAAACATCGATGTTATCAAAAAATGTCAACTAGGTATACGCTCTTAAGGGGTTATATACAGCCAGGAGGCCCAAAAGATCGATTTTTCAAGAATTTTTCTTGCGAAGACCTTTAAATCTATTAACGTAAAAATTTGTACACATATTATGGGAACTTTTAACTGTATTTTAACATTTTTTATTTGTAAAAATAATTATTTCGAAGGTCCGGGAGCACCTCTGAAAAAAGCGTCTTGCGGTGAGCACGATATCTCTGGACTGGACCGTCTCAAATGAAAAAACCAAAAATATTTCGTTAATATAATGGATTATCTTGTAATTGATCGAAGGAATAAGCAAAGTAACAATTTTTAACAAAATGGCGGCTTCTCAACAAAAAACTGATTTTTGACAAAAATTTAGGCCTTAAATTGTTTATAAAATGGAAAAAATTTATCGGTGAGAAAAAAACCTTCGATCAATTACTAAAAAAATATACTTGACAAGATTGTGTTCAAATTTGAGACTGATCGGTTCAGCCGTTTCCGAGAAATCTTGCTCACCGACTTTAAAACACACAGTTTTGAGAAAAACGCGTTTAAAGTTTCAAAAGCACTTTCGAACGCTCTGACACGTCGTTACAAATGTGCGTGTAACTTCGAGAATATTCGCCGGATTGACAAAAAATTTTCCGTGTTTGTACTTAAATATATGTACATTAAGAAAATTAAAGGCCATAGCCGGGTAAGTAGTGAAAAATTGCCCCCGCATTTTTTCCAGCGAAATTTGGAGTATATTCTGAGATATTAAAAAAAAACAAATTTTCTGAAAATTTCATGCCCGTCAACGCAATGGTTTTAGAAAAATGAATTTTTTTTTAAATATAAAAAAAAAAATTTCGGAAACGGTACAGTGGATCGATTTGATTTCTTTTTTTTACTTGTTCCGATCAAACGTGTTACGAAATAAAATTATAGAACATCTTGCGAAAGATTAAGGAGGTACGGCGATGACCACGCTAGTAAACTAAGAGTCTATTTTTCGCCATAATACCGCTACGTTTTAGACATATGTGTGTGGCCTATATTTCGAGAAATATTTTTTAAGTATTGAATTTCAAGCTACTTATTATTTTTATAATATGAAAACAAACGTAATAATCTACTACTCGACTTCAGTAGTACGCCATATCGTCGACGTTTAGCATCGTTGCATTTTCGATAGCTGTCATCGGTCCCACGCGCTCGGCTTATTATTTTTGGTAGCCGGTACACATGGAGAATGAAAATAAGTACTGTAGAAGTTTATCAAGAGAGTAACAGGATTGTACCTGAAGTCCAGTTTAGAGACAAAGGTAGTTTCTGTCGGACAAGAATTAGAGAGTGAAAAGATGATATTGCGAATGCAAATGAAAAAAGTCGCGTTGACGTTAACCACAATATCCAATGTCCAATCTGTCCGAAGTCAAAACATATTTCATCGATTGTTATGTTATTTTTCCCTTTCCTAATTTTCACAATATTTGCAGATATAAAAACGAACGTTCATTTTATATGACGGTTTTTCTATGCTGACTTTACATATAAATGCGTTGTATGCATGTCGCCAGAAAGATTGAGATGCCTTAGCTATACATAAAAGAACTTTGAGTAAATATCGACGAAAGGCCTTTTATAATCGATTAAAAAACGTACGGCTTCACACAACCATATTTTTAATTCGCGTTGAAAATATCCGATAGAAGAATCAAATTTGCGCGGGTATCCGGCGTTGCCACACTTCGAGCAAGATGGCTGCGGTTACGTCACGAGACGTCTCTCTCGCCGAATACTTCGGTTTTTCGCGACTTTATTTCTAAATTTATTGCTTATTTCTGCGGTGAGCTTTCCAATTCAAGTTGCCTTATTGATCACAACGAACCAACGAACGCAACCGTCAGTTTTTTTTACGCGTGTCTTGGCTCCAAGTAGCACAAAAAAATCGATATATGAGAGGACAGGCACATTTTGTCGTCTACGTCTGACTAATTGACCAACTTTAACAATTAATAACTCGGAAACTGCACGGTAAATCTCGTGGAAACTCCGCATACGCATGGACGAAGCTCTCGACAATGTTATTAAAAAAAATCGGGCTTTTATCTTGGACTCGCTCCAATCACCGTACCTCCTTAAGGTTTGAAAACAAAATAATGTTCTTTGTTTTATTATTTTTTACTATAATCCACTTGGGGTACAAAAGCGAAAATTTTTTCATATAATCTTTGGGCACCTTATTAGATTATATAATTTTTTCAAAGTGATCGGTTTGGTACGCCACAGTGAAAAAAAAAAAAGAAACACACTTCATTGATATATTTTAGTTATATAGATATATAACTAAAATATATCAATAAAGTCTGTTTCTTTTTTTTTCACTGTGGCGTACGAAACCGATCATTTTGAAAAATTATATAATCTAATAAGGTGCCCAAAGATTATATGAAAAAAAATTCGTTATTGCACCCCAAGTGGATTATAGTTGAAAAAAATAAAACAAGGAACATTATTTTTTTTTAAACCTTAATCTTTCGTAAGATGTTCCATAATTTTATTTCGTAACACGGTTGATCGTAACAAGTACCAAAAAAAATCGAATCGATCCACTGAAGCGTTTCGGGAATTTTTATTTTTTTTTATTAAAAAAAAATTCATTTTTCCAAAACCATTGCGTTGACGGGGATGAAAATTTCAGCAAATTTGTTTTTTTTATACCTCAGAATATAATCCTAATTTCGCTGGAGAAAATGCGGGGGCATTTCCCTATGGCCTTAAAAAAAATCGATTTTTCGAACATCTTTACTGTATATAACCCCTTAATAGCCAAAGAAATGAGACAGTCGTTACTAATATAAGTATCTTCAACTTTACAGAGAAAACCGGCGTTCGAGGGGGCGGTTTGGTCGGCCCTCGACGCCCTCGGCGATTCTCTGCACCGCGTGTTTCACGGACTGTTGAAATGTTCACCCGAAGTGCGACATTTGACATTGAAGTGGCTCGGTGATTGTCTCAAGGCGAACGCGAGTCGTGGAAAACTTTGGAACACGCAGAATCTCGCGATCCCGAACACTTCGACGGTTTCGGATGGTTTCATGCTCAATCTTTGCTCTCTTCTGCTTCGACTTTGCCAGCCGTTTTCCGCCAAAAACAAAGACCCCAGAGTTCTTCAAATCGATCCAACCTACTGCGCCGCCGAGGTGGGCAGAAAATAATCTTCGGGGTTGTTACGCATAAGGAAAACAGGATAAACAGGAAATTTCTTTTCTCCTGGAATAATGAGGAAAAAGTCAGGGAATTTTGGAAATTATCGGAAATTTTCTCGAATTTACTTTTTGCAAGAATTACGAAAAATTAAAACCGACTCGACAAAGAAAATTGAACAGTATAAAAATAAATATTTTTGTATATTTTTAATATTTATATTATTCTTCATTATAATACTCCAAGTGTCTAGTTTTCGGATCTGGCCATGAAATTTTTTTATCATGGACAGTTTCGGAGGAATCCTCAGACGACTAACGAAAAAAAAAAATTTCAAATTTTTGCCTCTCTTCAAAAAGGTCTACGGGGTTTGATTTTTTTTTTTGAAATTCCACCGCAAAGCTCTTTTAGAAAATTTAATACCCTTTAATTTGACGTCCTCAAAAAGTGTGTACGATGATTTGCTGCGGAGATATCGTCGATAAAAGCAAAAAAGTCCTTTTTAACTTTGACAATCAATAACTCGGGAAATAATGATCGTACAGGGAATCAAAGTAGGGCTTTGAAAAATGCAAAACATTCCCTATAAGACTCTGACAGTGGCTTTTGATGAAATGTTTTTTTTCGAAGCGATACTTTTGACTGAAAAAACTATCAAAATTCGCCTCTTTAAGGATATTTGAATAACTTGGTTGGTATAACTTTGGATATAATGGACGTACGAAGGATATCGTCGGTGATTTTTCAACCTTAAAGTGTCCCGGAAAAACCCTGAAAATTTCAAAGTGCTGCGATTTTTTTTTCTTAGTGCCCCGAAGCTTCAAATTATTTTCGCCGAAAATCACAATTTTGAGCAGTTTTTCGATTCTGATTAATTTTTCCAATAAATTTTTTTTTGCGATAATCCTTACTCTTTCGAACAAAAAAATTAATTATTGAAAAATTTGGAGTTTTTTACGATTTTTTTTTCACATTTTGTTTTTCTCAGCGACTTCACAATGTTTCATTATTATCGAAAAAAATTCACTTGATTTTTTTTACCGCTCTCTTTTACCGCCGGCACTAGCGTTACCCAGAGCGTACCACGTGGAGGTTCCGTTTTTTTTTTGTTGCTGTGCGACCGTTTTCTTCCGAGTTACAGCCTGTTGAAAATCACCCAAAAATTTGGAATTTTTTTTATCCCTTAATTTCTGTGAATAGTGTATTTGATCTTAAAAAAATTATGTTGTCCGGTTGAAAATAATTTTTCAATAGACGGATCTAATTGAGAATTTCCTTTGTTTTTTCAAGTCGGTTAAAAATGTTGTTTTTTTTTTTTTTTTTCACAAAAATGACCCATTGCTATTTCTGCTTACAGTAGAACCTCGATTATCCGAACCAATTTGGACCGAGACTAGTTCGGATAATCAAGAGTTCGGAGAATCGAAACGTGAGTTTGTTGGGACGAGATCATAAACAACACCTTTTTATATAAAAACAGTACACACATATATATTAAAATTTGACATGTTAACGTTGAAATATATATATATTAGACTGATTAAAAAAAAACATGATTTTTTTTCCTTCCGGATTCTCGTGCTATTGTTGGGCACTAATAAAAGAAAATTTCTCTAAAAAGATGGGCGCGGTCACTCAATTTTTAGAGGTGGCTATCTCGACTTTTTTGTATTTGAATTTTTTTTAACGAACGTATTGCATTTAAGCATAATCACGGCTTCGGGTTACGGATAAAAATCACATCCAGCAGCTATTTCGTAACAAAAATAAACTCTAACAATTTGAAAAGATTGCTACTCTCTTTATTCATGTAGATTTATTTATACGCATTAACATTTCGCACTTTTTACGAAAAATTAAATTATAAGCTTTTATTCATAAATCATGTATTTACATTTTCAAAATGCTACACTTATATTATCTTCAAACTCATTTATATTTCTTCCCAGCCACTGTACATAACATCGCGCATCGTGGTGTTGTTTTTTTTCAATGTGACTCAATTAAAGACAATTTTAAACAATGGCTCGGAAAAATGAAGACAAGACAATTTGGCTAATCGGCAAGGAAATTCCGAAAATAAGTACCCGTCATTTACCGTCAAATCGGAAAGTTTTGAGTTTGTTCTTTTACAAACATAACAGAGAAAAACTGACCATACGTCGAAGTGCACACGAAACGATGAATGAAGTTTTCGAACAATGGAAATGTGCTGAAATTCCAACACGTCGATTGGATAACGCAATCTTGAAATTAATAAAACTCCATCTAGTCTGGAAAAAACTTTTAAAAATCGGGTTTAAAAGAAGTTGCCGTCACAATGGAGAAATAATCGAAACGTGTGATAGCAAAAATAACCGCCCAAGTTCGTTAACATTTTGGGCAGAACGAAAATGTGCAACGTTGAACAGTTTGTCCAAATCTCTCTTAAATTTACTCTCCTTCAATATTTGTGAGGGCAAATTCTTTTAAACCCGATTTTTAAAAAGTTTTTTCCAGACTAAAGGGAGTTTTATTAATTTCACGACTGCGTTATTCAATCTACGCATTGGAATTTCAGCACATTTCCATTGTTCGAAAACTTCTTTCATTGTTTCGTGTGCACTTCGACGTATGGTCAGTTTTTCTCTCTTATGTTTGTAAAAGAACAAACTGAAAACTTTCCGATTTGACGGTAAATGACGGGTACTTATTTTCGGAATTTCCTTGCCGATTAGCCAAATTATGTTGTCTTCGTTTTTCCGAGCCACTGTTTAAAATTGTCTTTACTTGAGCCACATTGAAAAAAAAACAACACCACTTACAAATGCGCTGCGCCAATACAAAATGGCGCCACGGATGCGCAATGACTTGCGCAGTGGTATGCGCGATTTTATGTACAGTGGCTGGGAAGAAATATAAATGAGTTTGAAGATAATATAAGTGTAGCATTTTGAAAATTTAAATATACGATTTATGAATAAAAGCTTATAATTTAATTTTTCGTAAAAAGTGCGAAATGTTAATGCGTAAAAATAAATCTACATGAATAAAGAGAGTAGTATAGACGCCATTATTGATCTACCTGGATTTAAATTGTGAATATTGCAATCTTTTCAAATTGTTAGAGTTTATTTTTGTTACGAAATAGCTGCTGGATGTGATTTTTATCCGGAACCCGAAGCCGTGACTATGCTTAAATGCAATACGTTCGTTAAAAAAAATTCAAATACAAAAAAGTCGAGATAGCCACCTCTAAAAATTGAGTGACCGCGCCCATCTTTTTAGAGAAATTTTCTTTTATTAGTGCCCAACAATAGCACGAGAATCCCGAAGAAAAAAAAATCATGTTTTTTTTTGAATCAGTCTAATATATATATATATATATATATATATATATAATTGTTTATTTAATTAACAAATTACAATTGATAGCAGAATTTATATATATATATACACACACACATATATATATATATATATATATATATATATATATATATATATATATATATATATATGTATGTATGTATCTATGTATTTGAAACACCTGAAAAAAGTTGAATGCTTTTTTTATATTTTTAAAATAAAATCGTCCATTTTTAATTGACTAACGGCTGTAACGCGTTTTTGAGCGGCTAAGTCTCGCAGCGGTTTGAGAAAGAGAAGTTGCGTGGGTTGCTCATTGTTGCTCACGGCAGTGGCAGCGAGCAACAATGTATCTTTCGCGCCAACGTTCGGATAATTGAGAGTTCGGATAAACTAAGTCACCGTTCGGATAATTGAGGGTTCGGATGATCGAGGTTCTACTGTATATCATTTTTCCCGTATAGTTTGTAACGATTACAAATACTGGCATGGTTGAAACGAGAGTTAAATTGTGGTCTTTAACTTCGAAAAATATATATTTGATGAAGGCAAAGTGTTCTTTATTTGACCCTGATCTGGGTCATTTGTAAAACCTGGAAATTTTGCAAAACCTGTATGAAAATCCTGGAAAAGCCAGGAAATTTCTGACTCAATAATGCGTAACAACCCTGATTTTATATTCAATTATTACGTAGTACGACGAGCGGTCTCACGATGATTGGTCTAGCAAAATTGACTTGAGTCAAATATATCTCCGCGACTATCCTAATCAAAATTTATTTCAGAGTAATGTACCCAATATTTGGTTTTTCGATCGAGAGAAACGGCAACGTTGATTTAGGGTTGATGGGGTTTGTAGTAGCACTTGGAATTCCATAATACAAATAATTGTAATAATAATTGTAATTTCAAAAGTCAGTTTAGTAGGGACCAATTGTCCCGAGACTACTTGTCCTGGAATTTATATATGTTTAACATCATCACTATTAATTTATATTTTACCAGCTTTCCACCCACGGCTACGTTCGCTTCGCCCAATGCTCCTTAATGCAATGTGCTTCAGAAATGTTTCATTAACCCCTCGACTGTGAGTGCCATGCATAGGGGCAAAAAAAAGTGCCATTTTTGTGTCATGACACGTATAGGGGCATTTGAAAAACAACCTATTTCTACTGCATCGATTCGATTGTAATTTGTGGTACATCATGGTTTTTGGGGTCGCTGAATTTGAATTTGACATCAGATTTCCAAAATTCGAAATGGCGGATCCAATATGGCGGACGCAAATTCGAAAAATAGTTTGACTTTGACAAAAATGAGTACCTCATGGTTTTCGGCGTCCCTGAATTCGAATTTGAAATCAGATTATCAAAATTCAAAATGGCGGATCCAATATGGTGGACGCAAATTCGAAGAATGGTTTGATTTTTACGAAAGTGAGTACCTCGTGGTTTTCGGCGTCGCTGAATTCGAATTTCAAATCAGATTGTCAAAATTCAAAATGGCGGATCCAATATGGTGGACGCAAATTCGAAAAGTAGTTGGATTTTTACAAAAAATTGTATCTCTAGATGTTTATGGTCGCGAATTTCAAATTCGGATCCTGACTCCAAGTATGTGAAGCTCGGATACAATATAATGAATAAAAATTTGGCAAATCATAGTATGACAAACTATTCATAATAACAAATGTGAAAGAATACTTTTTTGGCGTTATATCCCGCTCTTAGCCGAACCCAGAGTCACCATAAGGTACTCACTTTCGTCGAGATGGAACCATTGTTCGTATTTGGGTCCGCCATATTGAATCCGCCATTTTGAATTTTCAAAAACCGATTTCAGATTCGGATTCAGTGACCCCAAAGACCATAAGATACTCACTTTCGTCGAAATGAAACCATTTTTCAAATTTGCGTCCGCCATATTGGATCCGCCATTTTGAATTTTGAAAATCTGATATCAAATTCGAAGTCGGCGACCCCAAAAACCTTTATACTGAGACTTTAAAGCATATCTATGAAATTTTTTTTCCAACACAAAAATGGCACGAAAATCTCATTTTCACCTCACTACGAAAGGGTTAAGGTAATCCTATTGCCAGGCTTCAATTCATAAGATTTTTATAATATTCTTTAAGCTTCTCTTAATATATTAATAATCGTTTCTGTAAAATTTCAGGGTCGGTTATCAACCTCCTTACGGAGAAAAAAAATTAAAATTGCGTATTTTTGTGAAGGGATTCCGAGATAACATACAAAAACTCAATTTCCGGTCGCTACAAAAGTGTATACAATAGTGGGAATCCGTCAGATTCTTAAAAATAATCAGATTTACATACTTAACACTTGTAGTAATCCAATGCTCTGAGAAAAAATTACGCTTATTGACCTAATTTTTATGTAATATCAAGTTTAATTTGAACTTCCGGTATTGGATTTATTACCACTTGCTACGATAAAGAGACGTGACAGCAAGGCAACAGCTGACCGTAGTCCTAACCTCATCTCACTCATTCGAATTTCCACACATATTTCATTTTTAACCGACATATTTCGCCGACACATATTTTCCACGCTTTTTACCAGTCGTAGCCCGAATACAATGCTTTATATCAAATTGATAAAAAAGTTTTGTCGCAATAATTGCAATATAATTTATTTATTTATATATCTTATACGAAACATTTCTAGTCAACAATATATTCGCCATCGGTTTTTATGACACGCGACCATCTAGTTGGCAACTCATTTATTCCCTTTGCCCAAAACTGCGACGGCTGGAACTCAAAGAAATTTGAAATATCCCTTCTGAGATCGTCGACGTTTTTCAAAGTTTTGTTTCTCAAATATGCCTTCAAATGTCTGAACAAATGGTAGTCAGATGGCGCGATGTCGGGAGAGTATGGTGGATGAGGAACGGTATTCCAGTGAAGCTCAGTGATTGTTTTGTGGGTTTCCTTTGCGACATGGGGTCTCGCGTTGTCGTGGAGAAGGTGCACAGTCGCGCGTCTTGGCCGTTTTTTTCTTATAGCTTTTGCCAATTCCTGGAGATTCTCGATGTATCGTGCAGAGGAGATCGTCTTACCTACAGGGAGAAAATTGTGAAACAGCATTCCCTTTGCGTCCCAGAAACAGGACAACAAAACCTTTTGTGAATGACGATCAGATTTCGGTTGGTGTGGCGGTTTTTCGCCGATAGGAAGCCAGTAGGCTAAACGCGTTCTGTTATCATACAAGACCCAGCTTTCATCTCCCGTCACAAGATCTTCTAAAAACTCCTTGCGATGGTGGCGAAGCAGGAGAGACTGGCAGATGGTTACGCGACAGTTCTTACTGTCGTCGGTGAGACGGTGTGGTATCCATTGAGCTGGAACCTTCCTGTATCCCAAGTTGTGTAAGTGATTGACTATTGACGGTTGGGTGCAGCCAAGTTCTCTTGCTAGCTCGTGCCTACTTGCTTCCGGTTTTTCTTTGATGCAGCGGAGTAATGCTTCATCATCGATGATCGACGGTCGTCCGGAACGTTCCTTATCTTCAAGGCTTGTGTCTCCAGATTTAAAACGATTGAACCAACGCTGGACTGTTCGATGAGAAACTACGTTCTCGCTGAATGCATCCTGTATATTTTTAGCAGTTGTGCTTGCGTTCGTGCCGCGCCCCCACTCGTAAAAAATGATCGCTCGAAGTTGCTCCTGCGAGATCGAAGCCATTTCTGTCCACTAGAACGCGCGCTCGTCCTTTTATACCCTGTCACGCGGAAGAGTAGAAAACGTTCTAGAATATTCTCGACATAGCTCGATGTCATATTGCGTCAATACGTAAAAAGACATTTTAAAGATTTTTGCGACAAAACTTTTTCATCAACCTGATATTTCCCGCGCCTGACATTGTTTTGAGGAATCGACGTTGAAAAACACGGAGGTTAAACTCGCCTGGTTGAGTAAAAAGAGACGGCGATAGAACCAATGTTGCCAAATATCAAACCTAGAAATACTGCGCGAATGGTTGGAAAAACTATTTTTTCATTTTTCTAATTAAATGTGAACATTCATTGAACAGTTTACACATGGAAAATGTTAATTATTACAAATAATTTTTTTGCATATGTTAAAAATATAAATTGTACAAGTCTGAAGTATGATCAGTGGTATGACTAGTGCGAAGCGATGGAATTACCTTGAGGAACACTTAGAATTGCGTTGAAGAGCATTAATACTAAGTTTCAAGTAAATCTGAACAGATATTACTTCTGCAATACAAACTTTGCTACCCTCTTTTCCCCTTAAGGATTGATTTTCCAAAAACGCTGAAATTTCACTAATTGTGTCTAGGAGCATAATAGAACGTTTTAAGTAAATTTGACACTTTTTGAATTTATTTTCCGTACAAACTTTGCCACCCCCTTTCGTTTAGGGGTTGAATTTCAAAAAACGCTAAAATACGCGTTTCGTTAATTGTATCGAAGAGCTTTAATACTAAGTTTCAAGTAAATCTTCTGACCAGATTTTTATTTATTTTACATACAAACTTTGCCACCTCGTTTTTCCCCTTGAGGGTTGAATTTCGAAAAATCCCTTTTTCGTGATGCTTACGTCACAAAAACAACCTACTTTCGAAATTTCAGCAACTAGTTACAGTGGTTTTGACTTGGCGTTGATGAATCAGTCAGGACATATTTTTTTATATGTATACATTATTGTATCGCAGAATTGTATTATTTTAAGAGATTCAAAAAGCACTTTTAACTGCGATTACGGCCAACTTTGCAGGAAAATGATGTTTAAAGCGGAATTGCAAGATGCGAGATGAAAATGTCCCGTTTTTCAGGCAAAGGATGAGGAGGAGAGTCGAAATCGTGGCTTACACATGCATGGAATGAGCAAGGAAACCTGCCTCGTACCAACGGCCGAGGGCGAAACGAGAAAGACCTCGGACAGTTACGGCTTCGTCACCGAGTGCTTCTTTCTCACCCATCACGCTCTCGATCTTGGCTATCGCATTGTATTCGAGAAACTGACGCGAGCCAATCACGAACTCTTGGTCGTCGTCAGAATGATCGGCGAGGTCAGAAATACGAACGGGGAACAGCTGGCCCTCAATTTGATGGATAAAGAATTTATGAAGTTAGTTATTAGGAATAAAAATTCTTCTGTTTTCTTTATCAAAGGCCATAGCCGGGTAAGTAGGGAAAAATTGCCCCCGCATTTTCTCCAGCGAAATTAGTGAGGTATAAAAAAGAACAAATTTTCTGAAAATTTCATCCTCGTCAACGCAATGGTTTTGGAAAAATGAAATTTTTTTAAATAAAAAAAAATATAAATTCCGGAAACGCTTCGGTGGATCGATTCGATTTTTTTTCGTACTTTTTACGATCAAACGTGTTACGAAATAAAATTATAGAACATCTTGCGAAAGATTAAGGTTCGAAAAAAAAATAATGATCCTTGTTTTATTATTTTTTACTATAATCCACTTGGGGTACAATAGCGAACATTTTTTCATATAATCTTTGGGCACCTTATTAGATTATATAATTTTTTCAAAATGATTGGTTTGGTACGCCACAGTGAAAACAAAAGAAACACTTTATTGATATATTTTAGTTATATAGATATATAACTAAAATATATCAATAAAGTCTGATATGTGACTAAATGATCGGCTTGGTACGCCACAGTGAAAAAAAAAAAGAAACACACTTTATTGATATATTTTAGTTATATAGATATACAGGGTGTCCCATTTTAATCTTACACCTGAATTTTCTCGAAAAATATTGCCCGGACGAAATATTGTGTGGAACAAAACTTCTAGGGATTGAAGGGGGACGTTTGAAAAAAATTTATTTGAGGAGCCAAAATTCAAAATGGCGGCGTTACAAAGGCTAACATGTTTTTTTCAAACGGAAACATAACTTTTTTTTATTGCCAAAAAATTTGTCAGCTGAAAACTAAAAACTTTTGTTGAAAATTTTTTTTGATAAAGTTCATAGTTTTCAAGTGAGAACATCATTTTCAATAATTTCAGATGTATCCAGGATTTGTGTGTGTGTGTGCGTGCGTGCGTGCGTGCGTGCGTGCGTGCGTGTGTGTGTGTGTGTGTGTGTGTTTTTCTACCCATCGTGATCAAAGTTCGTCAAGGATTTAAAGAAACACGTTTTTGGGCCTGAAAATGGCACAAACGCTATTAAAATGGAAAAAAAAATATTTTTCATCGATTTTCCTCCAAAATTTTCTCATGAAATATCGTCCAAATTTGAAAACAAAAAAACAAAAAAAAACCAAAATTTTCAACAAAAAAATTTGATTCATTTTTTGTTCAAGTGGTCATACATTCGAAAATACAACATTGAGCGGCTTGCCGTGAGACATTTAGTCTAATTGTCCCTACCACCGGCATTTGCGTTAGCCAAAGCGTAGGAGGTTGCATGGCTGATGGCATGAAAATGATGTTCTCACTTGAAAACTATGAACTTTATCAAAAAATTTTTTCAATAAAAGTTTTTAGTTTTCAGCTGACAAATTTTTTGGCAATAAAAAAAAGTTATGATTCCGTTTGAAAAAAACATGTCAGCCTCTGTAACGCCGCCATTTTGAATTTTGGCTCCTCAAATAAATTTTTTTCAAACGTCCCCCTTCAATCCCTAGAAGTTTTTTTCCACACAATAGTTCGTCCGAGCAATATTTTTCGAGAAAATTCAGGTGTAAGATTAAAATGGGACACCCTGTATAACTAAAATATGTCAATAAAGTCTGTTTCTTTTTTTTTTCACTGTGGCGTACCAAACCGATCATTTTGAAAAATTACATAATCTAATAAGGTGCCCAAAGATTATATGAAAAAAAATCGTTATTGTACCCCTAGTGTATTATAGTAAAAAAAATAAAACAAGGAACATTATTTTTTTTTAACTTTAATCTTTCGCAAGATGTTCTATAATTTTAATTCGTAACGCGTTTGATCGTAACAAGTACCAACAAAAAAAATCGAATCGATCCACTGAAGCGCTTCCGGAGTTTTTTTTTATTAAAAAAAACATTCATTTTTCCAAAACCATTGCGTTGACGGGGATGAAATTCTTAGAAAATTTGTTTTTCTTTATACCTCAGAATATACTCCTAATTTCGCTGGAGGAGATGCGGGGGCAATTTTTCCCTACTTACCCGGCTATAGCCTTTTTCTCTTTTTCCCTCGTACTTTATGCTAGATATCGAACGAAGACTTTTCGGCTTGATTCCCACATTCCAACTAAGCAAAAATAATCTTTTTTTTTCGTGATTAAGGGTCCAGTCCACTTTGGAGCCACGAAAAAAGGTTGTTTTCGCGATTTTTTTTGAGGATTTTATAAAAGATATGAATATAAAAGTTGTTGGGCTTGATAAATAGAGTCTTGAAATACATTTAAAAAAATTTAATTCATTTTTATTCATTTTTAAGTACAAAAACCATAGTTTAACGTAACGCCTCGAAAATAGGCGGGCTAGGTAGCTCCATCACAACTCGGCAACGGCTTGTCTGAAACAAAAAATCAAAGTCCATTAAATTCTGTATGACACCAGCTACAAAATGACCCTCGGATATAAAGTTTTATCAACAAAAAAAAAATGGTAGATGAAAAACGAAAAAAGTAAAAAAAAAACGCGTTTTGACGCAGTTTTTTGCGAAAAAAAAAGAATAAAAATCAAAATTTTAAAACCATCGAGGGTCATCTTGTTGCGAATCATGTTTACAATATGTGGTTCAAATTTCAAGAGAATCGGTTCATTAGTTTTAGAGATCCGATGGAACTAGATTTTGAAAACGTTGTTTCGAGAAAAACGCGTTTGAAGTTTATACTATGAAGAACTCTAACCTAAACTCAATCGGCAATTCCTGCACCGTACAAAATACCTTCTGATTGCTCATCATCGTCGATTTCTTCGAGTCTTGCTTGCTTTCGATTTTTTGATATTTTCAAAGTGGACTGGCCCCTTAAGCCTCCGTCGTCCGAAATAGGCATTGAAATAAACGCGCCGCACGAATTTAACGGGTCCACTGTTGACATCGTAACGCGAAGGAAAATCGCGTAAGATCGTTGGAATATACGAGAGTGGGGTGAAAAGTTTCCGGCCTGACCAAGAAAAACAATGTTTAAAAATTATTTTTTTTTGCTTTATTTTTCAACATAATCTCCATCAACACTGATACATTTCTCATAACGGTGTTCTAATTTAGTTATACCAGTCTTAAACGTAGATTCGTCAAGCTCCTCAAAATACTGATTTACAGCTTCGATAACTTCTTCGTTGCTCTTAAATCTTTTTCCGCCAAGCCATTTTTTGAGGTTAGGAAACAGGTAATAGTCACTGGAGGCTAAGTCTAGAGAGTAGGGAGGATGCGGCATCAATTCAAACTTCAATTCGTGGATTTTGGACATGGCAACAATCGACGAGTCCGCTGGTGCGTTATCGTGATGAAACAAAACTTTTTTCTTCGCCAAATGAGGTCGTTTAATTTGCACCTCGTGCTTCAAACGTTGCAATAACTCTGCGTAGTATTGACCAGTGATAGTCTTACCCTTTTCAAGGTAATCAGTGTATATAATTCCTCTCGCATCCCAAAAAACAGTAGCCATAACCTTGTTTGCCGATAAAGTTGTTTTTGCCTTCTTTGGGGTTGGTTCCCCTTTTCCAACCCACTGTTTTGACTGTTCTTTATTTACAGGAGTGTAGTGGTGGACCCATGTCTCATCAACAGTTATGAATCGACGCAAAAATTCGTTTGGATTACGCCTATACAGCGCGAAATTGTCGGTAGAAATGGTTTTTCGAAGCAGTTTTTGGTCGAGCGTTAGCAAACGCGGCACCCACCTTGCACACAGCTTTTCCATGTTCAAACGGTTGTGCAAAATATTTCGCACACGTTCAGCTGACATCCTACAGGTCTCAGCTATCTCATGCACTTTCAACCTGCGGTCTTCCAACACTATTTTATGGATTTTTTCAATCATCTCTGAAGTTGTGACTTCAACGGGCCGTCCTGAGCGAGGCTCGTCAGAGGTGCTCACACGACCCATTTTAAATTCAGAAACCCACTGCTCAATAGTTGAATATTATGGGGAGGAGTCTCCTAGTGCTGAATCCATCTCTTCTTTTATTTGTTTTGGTGTAAAACCTTTCAAATGGAAGTATTTGATGACAGCACGTTTTTCCAATTCTTCCATTTTTACGAAAACAACGGAAGCGTCTCGCGCAATGTGCTCTCAAACGCAAACTAACGTAGCGATTGGGCTGAAACTGTACATACAAGCTCGGTAGGAATGGTACTGTAGGACGCTGCTCCAAAACTAGACCTAGTGGCACCATCTCTTGGTCAGGCCGGAAACTTTTCACCCCACCCTCGTATATACGACCGTGCCTAAGGCCTTGATAAGAAAATGAATGCTCCCTCGCTCTTTTCTCGTCTTCGCTGCTCCTAATGAAAAACCCGTTTCAGATACATGTCCGTGCACGCGAGCCTTCACGCGCCCGATACGCTGAATCTTTTGGCGAAATTTCACGCGACCACGGCGCACTGGCTCGTTCAGGTTAATCTCGACCTCGACGACGGCGAGTCGTCGGCCGAGGAAACTTCGATTCCACGCAAGGATTACACGCTGAGGAAAGAGAGAACGGTGACGTTTCCGCTACCCGATACAGTGCCCGATACCGTCAAATGCATTCCGGAATTCGTGGTGGAAAATATGATCGAGTTTGTTTGCTTTCTCACACGTTCGTCGCCGGATGTCTTCGAGAAACAGGGCTCGAGTTTTCTCGGTCTCATTCTTACCGAGGCAAGTGAAAATATATTGACACCAAAACTGTAGCGAAACATTCTCGAGCTCAATAGGGTATTTGATTAAATTAAAAATATGCTTCATTCTCTTGTCATCCTAACAGAATATGATGCTCAAAAAGCATTTTCTATCATTTTATCAAAAAAATATGCATTATTTTCGTTGATTTAAATTTTTTATTTACGAGTAATGAGCGATTTTCTAGTCTACTTTACTGGCATATGACGTCACAGGCGTCACGTGACTACATATCTGACAACGGGGGCGTTTTGGCGGTCTGGTTGAGTATTTAAATTTCATTGCCGGTTTGTGTCGTAAATATCGATATTTGCGAAGATAAAAAAAATATTGTGAGCATAATATAAAATAATTAACCAATTAAGGCATCTTCTCACTTTAGACGCTAAAAAAGGCTATTTTCACGAACTTTTTTGATAGGTTTATATTATAGATATTCATATAAAAGTTGATACACTTAAGGCGTTAGGCCACAGTAACGGGTATAAAATCATGTGCGAATTTAAGGGAGACTTTGTCCTTGGAGTGCCATATTTCATGTGTTTACATTTTATTTTTTTTAAAGGAAACGAGTAAAGCTTTTTGAGTGCGGTTTTTTTCCTGCTTTTATTCATGATATACAGAACGTTAAAAAATTTTTTTTTTGAAAAAGAAACCAAAATGGCGGCCGTTGCAGCTCCGCGAAAACAGGTCCTCAAATCGCGGGAGGTAAACGGCTGACATCACTGCCCCCTCTTTGTTGATCTGAAACACAAATTCAAAGCATATTATCAATCTGTGACCCTTTGGTCATGGAATGACGGATGGGTTTTTCGTTTAGTACAAATTTCGGAAAATGGCAATTAAAAAAAATCGAATTTTCGCTTTTTTCGCATAAAAAGATAAATAATAAGTGCAAAAATGTATCTATCGAAAAAACGATCCGTCATTCCGTGAAGACATATTTTCTGAGTATGCTCTCCAAATTTCAGGTCGATATGTTAATTACAGCGGTCAGGAGAATGTCAGCCATTTTTAAAAACGTGTTTTCGAGAAAAACGTTTAAAGTTTTGTAATGTGTTTACACAAATGTGTTTATAATTACCGCTAATCGGCAATGCCTGGTCCATAGAGGCATCCCTCCTGTTCTAGCTGCTCATGTTGAGCCGCTTGAAGTTTTTGAAAATTTCAAGGACAAAGTCTCCCTTAACAATTTTTTTTCTTATGAAAAAGTGATTCACTCATAAAGTTAATTACTCATCTATTTAGTATGAATATCAAGCTGTTAGAATTTTTTTCGAAATTTTCACTCGGTTTACTTCAAATTTAAAAGTTATGTTCCTAATTTTATTTCGCAGAGAAGTACGTACGGAATTTCTCATTAATCGAAAACTTTTCATTTTATGAGCACTTTATGAGCAGTTTTAACGAAATTTTTCACTGAAAATTCATTTCTTAAGTTCAAATACCTACAACTTTTGAATAAAACAATATTTTTTTAATTCCGTACTTACTTCTCTAGGTATTCTAATGTAGATTGACGAGAATTTTTGTTTTTTGTTCTAGGTATTGGGAGTACAACTTTGCAGTGACCGTTTTTTCAAAAGTTTAAGGCTTTATTATAAAAAAGTGGCTACATATTTTTTAATCAAAGTACTGCCCGTCGCTAGCTACGACCTCGGCCCATCTTTCAGGTAGCATTCGAATCCCGCGTCGATAAAAGTCTTGGTCCTTGGAGGCAATCCAGGAATCGACCCAATTTTTGACTTCTTCGTAAGTACCGAAGTGCTGGTCAGCCAAATCGTGTGCCATTGACCGGAACAAGTGATAGTCGGAAGGGGCAATGTCTGGAGAGTACGGCGGGTGGGATAAAACCTCCCATTTCAGCGTTTCCAAGTACTTTTTCACGACATTTGCAACATGGGGTCGGGCATTGTCATGCTGCAGTATCACCTTGTCGTGTCTTTCGTTGAATTGTAGCCGTTTCTCTTTGAGTGCCTTACTCAAGCGCATCAACTAACGTCGGTAGAGTTCCCCTGTGATGGTTTCGGATGGTTTGAGCAGCTCATAGTACACAACGCCTAGCTGGTCCCACCAGATACACAGCATCACTTTGGATCCGTGAATATTCGGTTTGGGCGTCGATGACGGAATATGACCAGGCAGTCCCCATGATTTTCGGCGTTTAGGATTATCGTAGTAAACCCACTTTTCATCTCCAGTCACAATCCGGTGCAAAAATTCCTTCCTTTGTTGTCTTTGGAGCAGTTCCCGCAAATGCTGAGAATTCGGCTCGTAGGTTGCCATGTTTGAGTGCCAATAACTTTATAATGCATACACGTATCCGTTAGCTTTTTTAAATTGTTTACATTGGCAGAGCCTCTAGTTTAAAATGCCACTTTTTTATTGAGCTAGGGCCACTACTTCGGCCGCAGTGGCTCTCTAAGTAAAACGGTCACTGCAAAGTTGTACTCCTAATAAAAAAATTGTGGATGCTAAGTGTCACGCCGCGGAGCGCCTAAAAAAACGATAACAAAAGAAAATATTAGTAGTCGGCCATTTTGTACATCGAAAAATATATATATATATTTTCTAATAGCTTAATATTTATATTAAATAGATGTGCAATTAATTTTATGAGTGAATCACTTTTTGATTCGAAAAAAAATTGTTAAATTCGCACATGATTTTATACCCGTTACTGAGGCCTAACGTCCTAATAAATACACTTTCGAAATACATTTTTTTTAAAATGTAATGTATTTATGTAACCCAAACAAACTTTAAATGCGTTTTTCTCGAAACAACGTTTTTTGACGACTTGTTGATAAAATCTTCGAAACTACGAACTGATCCTTATGAAATTTTAACCACATTTTCTTTACAACTATAGCTATAGCGCATATCAACGATTTTTTTAAATTTTGATATTTATTAACTTTTTTTGCCAAGAACGGCGACAAAACCCGTTTTTTCCGAAAAATGTCCGCCATTTTCTTATTTTTGTATATATAAAAAATCGTATGATATGCGATTCAGCTATTAACATACTAAATCTGAAACCGTTTGATTTTTTTGTTTCGGATGATCCGTCTCCGAGATTTCATCAACAGCGCAGACCTACAGTTTTTTCAGGACATTTTTTTAACTACCATTTTTGTCTATAAGTAGTGACTTAAATAAATAATTTATTTTTTAAAATGTATTTCGAAAGTATAACAGCTTTTGTATCAATATCTATAATATCAACCTATCAAAAAAATTCATGAAAATAGCCTTTTTTTAGCGTCTAAAGTGAGAAGACCCCTTAAGGTGATTTCCATACAACAGTCAAATACTTATTGTCAATTCATTTAAAGAACGACGGTGTGAAATAGCGCATATCAAATTATTTATGAAAGGAAAATAATGGAAAGCAAACGGCTGGACGTGGCCGTATTCTCTCAAAACGAGAGATATGCATATTTTGTCTAATTTGTGCGTTGCCTTTGTCACTCAGATACTAGTGCTCATGGGATCGCCGGAGAGACTTTACAATCCCCATTTACGCGCCCGGCTTGCCAAAGCGCTCCAAGCGCTTTCACCGTCCAACGACGACAACGAGATTCATCCCCAAGCGACGCTCGGCACGCTGAATAGAAAGCTCTTGTTCACCGAACACGAACACAGGCACCAGGTCGGGTAACGTTTTAAGCGATCATCGCGGATTTTCCCGATTTTTTTTTCGATGATTGAAATACGCTTATCATAATAATCAGTCTGATTATTTTATGTCAAATCAAAGCACTTATGAGGAACAGAAAATGAATTTCCAAACATTTATTTTTTACATTTTTTCAACGGTTGAAAATGCCCTCGAAAAAAAGGAGCCCTCACGGTGTACACGGTTGTGGCCGTAAAGATTTTCTGAAACAAAAATTGCAACAAGATTATTAAGGTAGTCCTATCGCTTCACACTAGTCATACCACTGTTCATACTTGAGACTTGTAAAGTTTACATTTTTAACATATGCAAAAAAAGAATCAAGAATAAATCATCGCTTTCCTGTTCAAAGGATACTTTGATATTTTTACTTTCGAAAAATCACCCTTTAAATTATTTCTAAATGATTTCAAATGAAAACAAAAAGAATAACGATGTGAAGCGTGCAAATGTCCCAATTATTGAACACTGGAAGTGCCTGTGTCCCTAATATTGAACAGGCATGTCCCGGTTATTGAACACTCTCGAGAATTCTTTTTACGTTCTGAAAATATTATTTTGGGTACAATATTAAGAAATAAAAGGAAAATCAAACACTTAAATAATCTTTTATTAATCATGTAAAAATACAAAAATATATATTTAGTCTCTCTTGACAGGTTTTTGGTTCATTCGCATTTGGTTTATTTTTGCTTTTCAACTCGAACTTTATTTTATTTTTACTTTCAGCTTCCTCGTTTTTATGTTCTGTTTTTGTTTGATTTTGTCGCAGCTTGGCTCCCTGAAATATCGGAGAGCAAAAAATATTGAACATTACATTCGTATTTTTAGGTTACATTTAGGTTATATTCTCTTATTACTTTTCTTTTTGTGTTTATTGCACGAAAATACAAATAAAAAATATATTTGACGATTTTAGAGTTATTATTGAAAGAATAAAGGTAAGTTTATTCAGGAACTTACAGTTTTTGTTTGAATAAATCCGATTCACACGATCTGTCACACGTTAACTGTCTCGATGTTTTCATGGGTTTAATGACGCCATCTTGGAGAATTCGAGTGTTCAATAATTGGGACACACTGCATTTTCTATGTCCCAATGATCGAACACCGTATTTTTTAACAAATAATTCATTACATTTTTTAAAAAATTGTTATTTGTAAGAAATTTTCTGAGGAACCTGAAACGCCTTTACTTTTTGAGATGCGACAGTTTTTGAATTTTTTATGCCCTTACGCATGAAGCTGCGCGTCTTAGCAAAAACGATAAGCAGTTACCACGAGACGTCAAATCGAGTCACCGTTGCCCTGATGGAAATCCGCTTATTGGAATTCGTCAGATTTTAACAAAAAATGTCAGATTTGATAATATTCCGTCAACTTTCAATGAGAAATAATGTCAGAATATGTCATTTATACGACAGAATCTGTCATATTATTTCGAGATTTGACATTTTCTGTGAGAAGTTCATGATTTCTGACCGGAAATTGGAACATGCTTTACAGAATCTGTCATATTTTATCAGAAAAGTAATGTTATAATTCAGTAATTTCTGTCAGAATCTTACATAATATGTCATATAATGTCGTAAGAGTTTTCCATTTTATGTGAGATTTTCGTCATTTAATGTAATTTTTTGATGGAATAAAATGGAATTCTTCAACATTCATGAAATTTTATGACCGAATCTGTCGAATTATATCATTCTTTCTTATTTTTTGTGAGATTTTCGTCATTAAATGTCATTTTTTAATGGAATTTAATGGAACTCTTCAACATTTATAAAAACCCAAAAATCAAATTATGATAAAAATTATCGTTTTCTTGCATTTTTTGTCATTTTTTTCGATGCAACAATATGTCAAAAAATGGAAAACTGATTTATCATTTTTTGTTAAAAGATGACATTTTCCGACACAACGATGACAGAAAGTATCAAATTCTGTCATTTAATGACAGCTGAAATCTGTCAAAGTTCAATAAAAATGTGACAACAAATTATGATAAAAATTATCGTTTTCTATCATTTTTTGACATTTTCTGTCATTTTTTTCGATGCAACAATATGTCAAAAAATGGAAAACTGATTTATCATTTTTTTATTAAAAGATGACATTTTCCGACATAAAGATGGCAGAAAGTATCAAATTCTGTAATTTAATGACAGCTGAATTCTGTCAGAATTCAAAAAAAATGTGACAACAAATTATGATAAAAATTATCGTTTTCTATCATTTTTTGACATTTTCTGTCATTTTTGTCGATGCAACAATATGTCAAAAAATGGAAAACTTATTTATCATTTTTTGTTAAAAGATGACATTTTCCGACATAAAGATGACAGAAAGTATCAAACTCAGTGATTTAATGACAGCTGAAATCTGTCAGAATTCAACAAAAATGTGACAACAAATTATGATAAAAATTATCGTTTTCTATCATTTTTTGTCATTTTCTGTCATTCTTTTCGATGCAACAATATGTCAAAAAATGGAAAATTAATTTTATCATTTTTTGTTAAAAGATGACATTTTCTGACAAAAAGATGACAGAAAGTATCGAATTCTGTGATTTTATGACATTCCGTAAAGTTAACATAATATGTGAGGTTCTGTCCGATTTTCATAGATTATTTCCGACAGAATCTATCAAAATATGTACGATTACATCAAATTATGTTAGAATCTATTCATTTTCACAGTTCCTGACATTTTTTAACAGATTTCAACATTATTTGTCGAATTTCAATAAGCGGATTTCCATCAGGGTGCTGATTAAATTTTTTTTTCTCTAATAATTAAAGCTTTTTTGCACAAGTAAGGTAACATTTCGATAGCTAAAAGTTCCATATATGTAATGAAATTTTTATAAATAAGTAAATGCATGCAGGTGAATGAGAAATAATAAAAATACAAGATAGTGTTCAATAATTGGAACATTTACCTCATGTCGTCTCGAAATTCCTTCACAAAAACACGCAATTTTAATATTTTTTTTACTGCAAGTAGGTCGATAACCAACCCTGAAATTTTATAGAGACGATTACTAACGTATTTGGTGGAGCTTTGGTGGAGCTCAAAAAAAAATTATGGAAATCCTATGGATCGAAGCCTGGCGATAGGATTACTTTAATCACTATGAAAGCCGCTATCTTGCTATGGAGGTTTTTTAAATAAAAATTGACAAAATGGCGACGGTCTGAAAAACAAACGTATCGAATTTAGCCTATTTTATTGACAGTTTTTCATTAGAAAAAAATTAGAGATTTATAGAAAAAAAGCCACCATAGCATGATTAAGAATGTTGTGTCAAAATTTGAGACGGATAGCTTGAAAACTCCTTCCTTTGAGAGTGTGCACCGTTTCGAAAAACGACATTTCGAGAAAAACGCGTTTAAAGTTTCGAGTGCGGAATTTTCATATAAATTGTCTACTTACGTTCATGCAAGTATATGAACAGCATGTTTATAACCGTCTATACTATCGGATAGCGCAAAAAAAATCGATTAGAATGCTGTTACGGCCTAAAGAAGCGTCTAATTTCAAAATGCGGTTTGTAGAAGAAAAACAAACTAAGCATCCGATCAATCGGCGATTCTGCAATGTATTGACGTATATTATCAAAAGCTATTAGAATAATTGAAACATCATCATGAATATCGCTTTGAGAGGGCACCGAGCTGCTGATTTTTCGCCTTTTCCGGAGGTGCGAATGGGCTATCCCGTAACTTTTTGGATAATCTGGAACGAATAAAAAGCAAGCTTATTTTTGTAAACTACATTTTTAGTCCCAAGCATCAACGGGATCATTTTTCCGTTTTTTCGAAAAATTGCATATTAATAGCGTTAAAAAAAAATATTTTTCGCCAACATCGCCCATTTTTTAAAACTCCATCATCCTGTGATTTGTCCAATAATCGTAGGGTCGCTCCGTTAAGGCGTTACCCCCACTTGTAGCGCAAAAAAAGGCCTTTTTCTTGAATTTTTTTTAAAGAAAACTACAAAACTTTTTTAATCGATCAATATACCATCTTAAAGAACACATCTTGAAGAACTTTCAGTAATTTTTTTATTGAAAAATATTACATTGTTTAGTGGCAAATGGCCGTCAATGAAATAATGTTTTTATATACACGGTTTGCGGTGACCAACATTGCGGCGAAGTGGATCATCTGAAAAAAAAAATGCTGATGAATTTAGTCAAATATAAGTATAAACTAGTCTTTAATCGAAGGATTTTAAAAAATATTCATTTTTCACAAAATGGCGGACAGTCAAAGTTAATGCTTCGATTTTAACGAAAAAAAAACGGCCGTTTTTTGGCTATAAAACAGCCATTTGTTTCGAAAAAAAAATCGAACGATTAAAGACTACATTTTTATGTATTAAATAAGCCTGCAAAATTTCAAGAAGATCGGTTCATTAGTGTTCGAGTAATCTTGGTCACCGACTTCAGAAATGCCATTTTGAGAAAAACGCGTTTAAAGTTTCAATTTCCGGTCGTTTACACAGCGGATTCTTCTCTTTCAACGCTCATATCTCAGTCAATTTTGTTCGGATCGACTTGAAATTTTCAGGATATATCCTCAGATACTTATACTTCAAAAAAATGCAATAAAAAAAATCGATTTTTTCAAAATCGCAAGTGGGGGTAACCCCTTAATGCTAAGTTGTAAAAGTATTCGACAAAAAGGAGAAAAAATGACTTTTGGTTCAAGTAATCTAAGAAGGAAAACCTCTCGGACCTCTGAAAAAAGGACCAGCGATATTTGTAATGATTTTGTAATTACTATAATTGTCCTGCCTTTTTTCATATAATATACTTAAACGCAGTGCAGAAGCGCAAATTGATCGAATGTTGTGGTTTTTTTCTACACACCGCACAAAGAAACGGAAAATTCTGCGGGCCATTATAGGAATCTTTTTCTTTAAGGGGTTTTATCACTTTAGTCATTAAAAAAAGCTATTTTCATGATTTTTTTCTCATAGTTTTAGATTATAGATATTGATATAAAAGTTGTTACACTTAATAAATACACTTTCGAAATACATTTTTAAAACAAATTATTTAAATCGTTATTTATAGACGAAAATGGTAGTTAAAAAAAGCTCTAACAAAGTGGTAGGTCGGCTCTTGATGAAATCTCGGAGATGAATCATCCGAAACAAAAAAAATCAAATGGTTTTAGATTCAGTATGTTGATGGCTATAGCGCATATCATACGAGTTTTGATATATGCAAAAATAACAAAGTGAGGGACATTTTTCGAAAAAAAAAAAAAAAAAACAAAAAGATGCTTTTTGGCAAAAAAGTAGTTAATATCAAAGTATTAAAAAATCCTTGCTATGCGCTGGAGCTATAGTTGTAAAGAATATGTGTTTAAAATTTCATAAGGATGGGTTCAGTAGTTTCGAAGATTTTATCGACAAGCCGTCGAAAAACGTTGTTTCGAAAAAAACGCGTTAAAGGGGCTATACCACTATGAACGCTGAAAATTTGGGTGATTTTAGGGAATTTTTTGGAAAAAAAGTACTTAATCAAATGTTTCGGAAAATTAAGGGGAGTGAATTTTTTCGAGGCAAACTATGTAAATTTCGGATTGGGGTTTTAATTATCCAAAAGTATATACATTCAAAAATATGTTTAATTTTCTTTATTTAAAAATATAAAAAATATACAAGGTATTGCATGATCCTTGGAGGGTCGTAAAAAAATCTGCGTATACGGTACCCACTGGCGTTTCTTCAAAAATCATCTGAAAAAGAAAAACCAAAAAGATTATTAAATTAGATACTATAATCTAGTACTTGTCATAGCCGATTTTGCAAATATCGATTTATGACAAAATGGCGGACGTTTGAACATAAATAGTGATTTTTGGGCCAAAAATTAGTCATTATTTTGCCTATAAAACAAAAACTAAGTAACGGGAAAAAAATCCTATGACAAGTACTAGATAATGGTGTATAGAATAACCACGAAAAACCTCAAGGCAATCGGTTCATTGGTTTTCGAGAAATTTTGGGTACCGATTTGAAAAACGTGGTTTTGAGAAAAACGCGTTTGAAAATTTGGGAATGAATAAATCATGAAATTTGTCAACTTACATGGAATCATCGATACCAGGCCCATGGTGTAGGTCTTCTAAGGTCGACGGAATGTTCATAGCTTCTAAATCCTCGATCTCGACCATCTAGGTGTATATCTCCCCTTAAGAATATATTTGGCTATATTTGACCTATATTATATAATTTTTTCATAGAAAAATATTGAGATCCAAGCGACTTATGCGCTGCCTTCAGAGGCGCCAAAAAAAAGTTCCTCCACTGCTGACATAATTCCGACGGATTGAGTAGCTGAAACCGAAAAAGGAAAAAATGTCGTTAAACTGGAAGGTATTTCCTGTACAATGACGTAGGATTTTCGAAAAATATCAAAATCTCACAAAATGGCGTAGTTATGAAAATAAAAGTCTGTTTTCTTGCCTATAAAATGGTCGCTTTTTTCAATGCCAAATCGTCAATTTCCATCCAATCAAAAATATCCTATGTCATTGTAGAGTAAATATACAGGGTGTCCCATTTTAATCTAACACCTGAATTTTCTCGAAAAATATTGCTCGGACGAAATATTGTGTGGAACAAAACTTCTAGGGATTGAAGGGTTTGAAAAAAATTTATTTGAGGAGCCAAAATTCAAAATGACGGCGTTACAAAGGCTGACATGTTTTTTTTCAAACGGAAACATAACTTTTTTTTATTGCCAAAAAATTTGTCAGCTGAAAACTAAAAACTTTTGTTGAAAAAATTTTTTGATAAAGTTCATAGTTTTCAAGTGAGAACATCATTTTCAATTATTTCAGATGATCCAGGATTTGTGTGTGTGTGTGTGTGTGTGTGTGTGTGTGTGTGTGTGTGTGTGTGTGTGTGTTTTTCTACCCATCGTGATCAAAGTTCGTCAAGGATTTAAAGAAACACGTTTTTGGGCCTGAAAATGGCACAAACGCTATTAAAATGGAAAAAAACCATTTTTCATCGATTTTCCTCCAAAATTTTCTCATGAAATATCGTCCAAATTTGAAAAAAACAAAAAAAAAATTTCAACAAAAAAATTTGATTTTTTTGTTCAAGTGGTCATACATTCGAAAATACAACATTCAGCGGCTTGCCGTGAGACATTTAGTCTAATTATCCCTACCACCGGCATTTGCGTTAGCCAAAGCGTAGGAGGTTGCATGGCTGATGGCATGAAAATAATGTTCTCACTTGAAAACTATGAACTTTATCAAAAAATTTTTTCAACAAAAGTTTTTAGTTTTCAGCTGACAAATTTTTGCGGGTCTCCGCATCGGAGACCCGGTCAGACGCAATCCAGCGGGCGGTCACGGTTAAATGTAATTATTCTTCTTTCGTCCGTAGATCGTGCCGACGTTACTCCACGTTTTCGTGAGCATCGAGATGACCGGACAGAGTGTCCAGTTCGAGCAGAAATTCAACTACAGGAGACCGATGAACGTAATTCTCGATTATCTCTTGGGGATTCGCGAGCACAAAGACATTGTCAAGTCAGTAGCCCATCAAAGACCGTTCGTTGCTTTCTTTCCTTCCCGCCCCAAACTCGCGCGATTATTCGTTATTTCCATTGAAGAAAACTGGCCGACGAAGCCGAGGCAAATATGGAAGCTGTGCAGCCACCGTTGTTCCTGCGATTTGTAAATCTTTTGATGAACGACGCGGTGTTCCTGCTGGAGGATGCTCTGACGAATATGGCCCAGCTCCGGCAGATGATCCAAGCGAGGTAAATTTATTTCCGTTGCACACGGCTCCGGCGAAGCTTGAGAACGAATTACGGCAAAAGCGAGCAATATTTAGGGAAGGCGGCGAGTGGGAGAGAATGCCAAGGGACGAGCGCAATCAGCAGACGGCTCACTTCCAACGGATCGGTATGATAGCCCGTTTCGACAATATTCTCGGCCGCGAGACGATACATACCCTCAAGATGCTTACGAAGGACATAAAATCGGTTTTCTGCCATCCAACGATGGTCGATCGTATGGCCTCGATGCTGAATTATCTCCTGCTTCAGCTCGTCGGACCCAAGAAGCGTAATCTCAAGGTGAGGAGACGGAAACGTTAAAATTACAAACTCGGCCATTGCTTGCTCATCGTTTTATTAAGGGCGGGGTAGAGTACTTAAAATTTTTTTTTAATTTTTTTTAAATTTTTTAAATGAATGCATAATATATCAAGAATATTGTGTTAAAATTTCAAGTCGATCGGAGTAAAATTGACGAAGTTATGAGTATTTGAGCGTCTATTGCTCCATACCGTTCTCTTCTCTTCTGCGTTTTTCAAACCGCTTTTCTGAGACTTGTCATATTTGAAGTCCGTGTGCACGATAACTCAAAATCTACTGGACCAATCGCTTTGAAATTTTGCACAGTACTTCTTCATATAATTGACCAGGTATTGTCGAGAGCTTTTTTGTTTTTTTTAATAATTACTAATTTTTCAACAACAAATTAGCCGATTTTTTTAGCGAAAATCGGGTTTTTGGCTCCCAAGTGCTACGAAAAATCGAAAAATCGAAAAAAAAAAATCCTCCCGTCATTACCTCGAGAAACATCTCCTTTAACAAATGCATTTTGATTTTTTTGTTTCAAATGATTCTGTTGCGAGTTATGGTGCACACCGCAAACCAACTTTTTTTCGAGGCGCCTCCGGGGTTTAATTTTCACTCGCTCAATTTTGAACATTTTGCAATGCAAATTTAGGAAAATGTTCAAATGTTACTTTATTATATGTAAATTGTTCAATAAACGAACACTATTCGTTACGCCAAAAAAAAAATCCCAAAAACATGCCTTTTTTCGCCGAATTAACTTTACCCCGCCGTTAAGGGGTGAGATGCAGTCAGAGGCGTGAAAAAACGAGCATTTTCAATAATTTTTTTTATAGTAATTAAGTTTGTTTTATAAAAGTGGTTACACAGACTTTTTATGTTATATTTCAACTTGACTTGTACAAATTTTCAAAGAAAAATATTGATTATTTATAAAAATATCGCCATCTTTGTCGGACCCCCGTCGGCGGTGCTTTGCGGTGACCATCATAAAATTCTACTGGATCATCTGAAATCGAAAAACCAAAAAAAATCATTAGTTTAATGATACATTTAGTCCTTAATCGAAGCTTTTTTTTCAAAAATTAACAAATGGCGGCTTCCGACCGATAACTTTCGATTTCCGACCAAAAAATCGCTCGTTTATTGTTTTAAAAAATATATATTTTCAACAAAAATGAAAATCCTTTGATTAAGAACTAGTTTTTAATGCTATCAATAAGCACACCAAAATTCATCAAAATTCATCGAGTGGTTTTTTTAATTATAGTGGTCACCGACTTGAAGAACATAGTTTCGAGAAAAACGCGTTTAAAGTTTTTCAATGTGGATACGGTATGATATTTTCGTAAAATTTTCAGCTCGAAGTATGAAGCTAAACTTTTTTGATGTATTTTGATCCGCTGAATCCGAATATTACAATTTTTGCTGAAAAGACGAGCATTCAATTGTTTATAGCCAATTGTTAAAACAATTTTTCAAAAAATTAAAGTTTTTCGAAAGGAATTATTATTTTTTAACATTTTGAGCAATTTTAAAATGAAAGTATTCTTTATATGATTTCGCTTAAAAATAATGAAAGTATTCTTTATATAATTTCGCTTAAAAAATAGAAATTTCAAACAAAAATTAAAATCCTTTGATTAAGGACTAGTTTTTAATGCTATCAATAAGCACACTAAAATTCATCAAAATTCATCGAGTGGTTTTTTAATTATAGTGGTCACCGACTTGAAAAACATAGTTTCGAGAAAAACGCGTTTAAAGTTTTTCGATGTGGATACGGTATTTATATGTTCGTAAAATTTTGAGCTCGATGGATGAAGCGAAACTTTTTTATGTTTTTTTGATTCGCTGAATCCGAATATCACAATTTTTGCCGAAAAGACGAGCATTCAATTGTTTATAGCCAATGGTTAAAACAATTTTTCAAAAAATTAAAGTTTTTCGGGATGAATTATTTTTTTCAACATTTTGGGCAATTTCAAAAACGAAAGTATTCTTTATAAAATTTTGCTAAAGTTCTTAGTTTTTGAGTAATACATTTTTGAAAATTTCTGAAAGAGTTTTACAATTTTACACTTGATTTATGTATAGAAATACTAATTAAAAAATTACTTACATCGAATCATTAATTCCTGGCCCATACAATAGGGCTTCTGCCGATGTGGAAGTTTCCAAAATATCAATTTACCTGCCATGGGGACCCGACGCCCCTTCACTAATTGCAGGATATCCCGGAAACTACTCATCGGATTGACTTGAAATTTTCAGGGAATATTTTCGAAACATACGTCAAGAAAATGTATTTAAAAAAATCGATTTTTTGAAAATCCCGACTGCATCTCACCCCTTAAGGGTCCGAGTATACAGGGTCAGAGTGGGATCAGTGGCTCATTTTTTTCAGAGGTCTATAGCTACCTAACCCTTCACACAATCTCAATGAAACCTTGACTAAACGTGAGGTGTGTTCAATGGCTGCATTTCATTAGAAGACACTAAACGGCTTAAGGGCAGGGTAAAGTATTTAATTTTTTTTTCATTTTTTTTTTAATTTTTTAAATGAATGCATAATATATCAAGAATATTGTGTTAAAATTTCAAGTCGATCGGAGTAAAATTGATAAAGTTATGAGTATTTGAGCGTCTATTGCTCCATGCCGTTCTCTTCTCTTCTGCGTTTTTCAAACCGTTTTTCTGAGACTTGTCATATTTGAAGTCCGTGTGCACGATAACTCAAAATCTACTGGACCAATCGCTTTGAAATTTTGCACAGTACTTCTTCACATAATTCACCAGGTATTGTCGAGAGCTTTTTTGTTGTTTTTTAAATAATTATTGATTTTTCAACAACAAATTAGCCGATTTTTTTTAGCGAAAATCGGGTTTTTGGCTCCCAAGTGCTACGAAAAATCGAAAAACCGAAAAAAAAATCCTCTCATTACCTCGAGAAACATCTCCTTTAACAAAGGGGCCGTCCATATATTACGTCATCGATTTTTGCTGATTTTCGACCCCCCACCCCTACAATCATCCTATCGTCATTTCCTAATGACCCCCCCCCTCTCGCAAAATTGACGTCATTACCAGTTTGGCAAAATTAAAACATTTGCGGATTTGAGAAAAATTGGGTAACATTAAAACATTTTGTTATAGAATCATTTTTTATTATTTTGTACTTTGGCAATGTTTATTAATATAATAATATTATTCTTCCCTATTCTTTAGTTTTCTTTGGATAGCTCCCACATTTTGTTATAGAATCATCTTTTATTATTTTGTACTTTGGCAATTTTCATTAATATAATAATATTATTCTTCTCTATTCTTTAGTTTTCTTTGGATAGCTCCCACGGAGTTTTCACCCATTCTTGCAAATCCTGGATCACGGGTAATATCTCCGTATCCTCCCCATATTCATTTTGGCTCGATCGAACTGTTTTCATAGGTACGCTGTTATTTGAAGTTCTCGAATATAATGTAGACAAACCTTATGTAATAAATAAATAAATAATGAGTTCAATAATTAATACCATTAGGTAATTGCAAAATATTTTTCATCACTCATGCGGGCAAACCACTCTAGTTGTACAATATACTATTGTACATTTTGAAGTAACTGGTATCACAAGAATGACGTCAATTTCGAAATGCCCCCCCCCCCCCCCATCCCCATCCATCATTTACCGTCATCCGCAGACGAACCCCCCCCCCCCCCTATTTTAAAATGACGTAATTTATGGACGGCCCCAAATGCATTTTGATTTTTTTGTTTCAAATGATACTGTTGCGAGTTATGGTGCATGCACACCGCAAACCAACTTTTTTTCGAGGCGCCTCCGGGATTTAATTTTCACTCGCTCAATTTTGAATATTTTGCAATGCAAATTTAGAAGAATGTTGTTCAAATGTTACTTTATTATATGTAAATTTTACAATAAATAAACACTATTCGTTACGCCAAAAAAAAATCTTAAAAATATGCCTTTTTTCGCCGAATTAACTTTACCCCGCCGTTAACCCAATAGATATTGAGATAATAACCATTTTTTCAAAAATGGAATTTGATCCACTGTGTACTTGGAGCTGTACACAGTGAAACATGCCTGATTTCACAGTCAAACAAAATTTCTAAATCAAGCAAAATTTGAAGAAATTTACCCCGATCCACTGTACACTTGTAGGTAATGGAGTGCTTTTCTCTATACAATGGGGAGTATTGTACAGTAAACTATTGAAAAATCAATTTAAAAAAAGACAGCATATTATGAGATCAATCACAATCATTTATTGATTATTAATCAACAATGAGTACCTACCTGATGAGGTAGTACCAGTACCTATCTAAATCACAACGCGAAAATATTCATATTATGACTTACCTCTGTGTACCTCGAAAAATTGAGCCACTGTGTACCGACCCTCTCTTCTTTTCTAAAGCGGCTACTGACAAGTTACTATTTTTGTTAGGTTAACAAACACAATGCTCAAATACCGCAATATAGCTGTATATTGCGGGAGAACAATGACTTCGAACCTAACTGCGATAGGTAAAGAAGCAAAAAACATACAAACTCAGCTGGTTTTTCAACTTTTGACACCAAAAATAATATAAAATCACCTCCCACAACCGAATTGCGCGGGAGCGACTCCCACACAGGTTCAAACCTATTGACATCCGAGGGCGGTTCTAATGTGAAAAAGACGCACATATATACATGTCCACTTCTGAGAAACAGAAAAAGATCAGTGTACCCACTGTTGCCACTGTTTCCACTTTGACCCTACACATGTTCCTACGATATATGTGCGTCAGTCTCATTTTTATTTTTAATGATACGTTAGTGTGTTAAATACAAAACTGTTTTTTTGCGACTTCTGTTAAGACGCTGAATGAGTTCTCGTTGTTTCTCAACAGATGGCGTTGCCAGAACTGCGTGCATGTAGTTTAAGATGGTAACGCATCTGTAAAGAAGTACTGTAAGCAAGCTTGAAATTCAGTGTATGTCATTTCACCAAAGTGTAAACAACTTTTTTTTCATAGTGTTAAGGCGTTACCCCCACTTGTAGCGCAAAAAAAAGGCCTTTTTCGTGATTTTTTTTAAAGAAAACTACAAAACTTTTTTAATCGATCAATATACCATCTTAAAGAACACATCTTGAAGAACTTTCGGTAATTTTTTATTGAAAAATATTACATTGTTGAGTGGCAAATGGCCGTCAATGAAATAATGTTTTTATATACACGGTTTGCGGTGACCAACATTGCGGCGAAGTGGATCATCTGAAAAAAAAAAATGCGGATGGATTTAGTCAAATATAAGTATAAACTAGTCTTTAATCGAAGGATTTTAAAAAATATTCATTTTTCACAAAATGGCGGACAGTCAAAGTTAATGGTTCGATTTTAACGAAAAAAAAACGGCTGTTTTTTGGCTATAAAACGGCCATTTTTTTCGAAAAAAAAAAATCGAACGATTAAAGACTACATTTTTATGTATTAAATAAGCCTGCAAAATTTCAAGAAGATCGGTTCATTAGTGTTCGAGTAATCTTGGTCACCGACTTCAGAAATGCCATTTTGAGAAAAACGCGTTTAAAGTTTCAATTAGTCGGTCGTTTACACAACGGATTCTTCTCTTTCAACGCTCATATCTCAGTCAATTTTGTTCGGATCGACTTGAAATTTTCAGGAAATATTCTCAGATACTTATACTTCAAAAAAATGCAATAAAAAAAAATCGATTTTTTCAAAATCGCAAGTGGGGCTAACCCCTTAAACATGTCAAATTTCGTGGAAAAATAGAGTATTTGCGGGGAACTTTACTGCACTGCTTTATTTTAAAAAATCTGCAACTAAAGCACACAGAATTTTTGTTGAGACTTACGGCGACCATGCTCTGTCGGTAACAACATGCAAAGATTGGTTAAGGAGCTTCGAAAATAATGATTTCGATGTCAGACGTAACTGAACTTGCAGAATCATTAGAATTTTATCACACGACAGTTTTGAAAACAAATTTCCATTAATAAAAAAAGGAAGAATTTTATTTACTACCGAAACTGTAAGTATTATCGCTTTTCTGTACTTTCTATGACTTTCAATGACCTTATGTTATAGGTCATTAAACTCGTTTTAAGCTCCTTTTTCACGATACGGAAAAAAACATAAGATCCATTTAAAAAAAAGGAGTTGACCTTCAAATGTCCGAAGTACCTTCACCGGCAAAAAAACTATTATCGCTGTCGGGTGGCCCCTTTCGTACTGTGCAATTTCATTTCAGCAAATATTTCTGTGAACCTTATAGTTTTCAAGATATCCAAGGTGCTAATAGTTATTGATCCACCCTGTATATACAGGGTGTTTGGCGTATGGAACAACACATTTTTTGGGGCATTGGGAGGGTCATTTCCTAATTTTTTCACCCTAAGACCTTACGTCCTAAGTGTCACGATAATTGAGATATGATTTTTTTCTTTCGTTTTTTTTAATTACGCGAAATTTCGCCTTTAAGTCGTCATAATTTTTTTTATTTGCGGTTGTAATAGCACGAAATAACTTTTGTTGTATTGTGCAATGTATGTTTGTTATAAATAAATCATTATTTGGTACAATTAGTTTTAAGAAAGTGACTCTTGAGATTCCAGTCTTAAAAATGTATAAAGGAAAAATTTCAACGCCTAAATTCATTATAGAAAAAACTTATTCTCTTTATTTTTACCACATAATGAATTATTTCTATGACATGTAGCATACCGTTGGAAAGGGTATAAACTAGAGAACTTTTCAAAACAAAGCTAAGTTCAAAGTAGCTTTTAGTTTTTTTTTGTAGTGAGTTTAGAAGTTGACATTTTTCATACATTTGAGCATTTTTGAGATTTTGGAAGCTGATGAGTCATTTTTTTAAAACCATTATTGTATCAAATAATGATTTATTTTGAATAAACATACATGGCAGAATACGACAAAAGTTATTTCATGCTATTAACCCTTGGTCTGCCTCGGGTTTTTTGGCACTTTCGGCCTGCCTAGGGGGGTCGTTGGCGTCCTGACGTTTTTTCAACCTGTTTAAGTGGGGCTAAAAATCTGAAAAAATTCATGGAGTTTCTTCAAACCTTTAAGTTGAAGTATCGATCATAAAATTATAAACAATTAAATTTTTTAATATATTTTTTATCAAAAAAATGATTAAAAACGGGGTCAATGCATTTGTTTACTCAAAAAATCATAACTTTAAGACAAATAAAGATATCGAAACTGCCAAAAAAGAATATTAAAGGAGAAGATTGTCGCTTTCGAGAAAAAAATGAGCCGCGTCCAATTTTTGTTAAATTAACCTTAAGTTTGGGACCTGAAAATTGGCAATAATTTAGTCGAAAACTTCGGAGTAAAAAGGCAATAAATGTGTATTAAATACAAACTAAGTAATAAAATCAATAATAACTCAATCGTTAAGTGTCACAATATGTTTTTATTGTAGAAAATAGGAAAAAAGTTTTATAAACACAAATGAAAAAAAAAAAATCCGTTAAGCGAGTTACACGAAGCATCCCGGGCAGAGTGTAATCCGCCATTTTCACAAATGAACTTAAAAAAAAATTTGAAAAAAAAATTGAAAAAAACCGAATTTTTTTCTTCACGCCCAAATTTTTTGTGGCACTTTTATAGCCTCAATAAAGACTTTCAAGCGAAGAAACAAAAAAAATAAAATTACTTACGGTTTTGACAACCGCCGTCTGCCTAGGGGGGTCGTTTGCGTCCGGAGCGAAAATCAATTGCTCCTTAGAACAGCTGGGGAAGGTCTAGAACAGCGCCACTTCTCAGGTCGGTCCTAGAGGGGCCTAACTTTTTTTACATAAGCCTAGCAGCGCCTCCCGTGAGCGGATTTAGGAGTTACACCGACATTTGATTTTCGCTCGGACGCAAACGACCCCCCTAGGCAGACTAAGGGTTAAAACTACAAACAAAAACGTTGTGACGATTTAAATATTACCCTGTATGATGCGCGCGTGTACTGTATTTCTTCAATTCCGAGCAATTCGAAATCGCACTATAATCCGGAAAAAAACTTCTTCGTTGCTCTCTCGAAGGTGAAGGATCGAAAGGAGTACGAATTCGAACCGGCGACTTTGGTCCTCAACATCTGCGAGATATACATAAATCTGAGCGAAAACGAAAATTTCACGCTCGCCGTTTCCCAGGATGGTCGTTCCTACACCTCCAACCTCTTCGATCTCGCTGAAGACGTATTGGGTAAAGAAAACGCCTTCAAAAGCAAAAAAACAATCTTCGTTGTCAAAAACATGTTTTCACCGATGTAAAATCATTGTCTCTTCATTTTTCAATCCGAACGAAGTTCAAAATCGATTGAGTGGATTTTCTTTCGTTCCTCAGTGCGAATAGGTGGCGGTGGAATTCTCAGCGATCTTGCAATTTTCGCAAAACGCGTCAAGGCGGCTGCCAACGTGAAGAAGGAAGAGGACGAGTTGTTGAACAAGGCGCCCGACGATTTTCTCGATCCGATAATGTCGACTCTTATGCTCGATCCCGTTGTCCTGCCCTCGTCAAACGTCACGGTCGATCGTCAAACCATAGCACGGTAAAAATGGCTCACCAGATTGAGAACGTGTTCGTCATTTTTTTTTGCTTTGTTGCTCCAGTTTAAGGCGAGAAATTCCTTCAGGAGCGTGAAAAATAGGCATTTTTCGGGAATTTTGTTGCAGGGGATAAAATAATCTGATCATTTGCAAATTTGGACATGAGTTTATCGTAACTGTCAGGTTAAAAAAAAATGTTGGGATGACCAACAAAATGGCGGCGTTATTAAGGGTCTTCGGACGCCTCGTTTCCGCGACATCGAAAAGTGCTTCAGTTGTCACTCTTTTTCTGTTGATCTGAAAACATTTAAGGGACAACACCACTGTGACCCCTTCTTTTTTTACCATTTTTCAAGAATTTTTTTTTGTGGGAAAAAAAAGAGATATTCGAAATTTTTTTTTTTTTGTTTTGTTCATTGTTTATTGAAGATACATAAAAAAAAATTGTCAAATTTTTAACGCCCCATGGTGACGCTGGGGAAGCTCCCGCGTCAGGTACTGTTGCCTCTGCAGTGGTTCGCGGCACGCAGCAGAACTCTCTTCAAAGTCGATCTGAAAAAAAATACCGAGTGTTTTCGTTAATAATATGATATTTTGAAGAGAAGTACATAGGGATTTGAAAAAATATTAATTTTTAAAAAATAGGCACGCTTTTGAAATTAAAGGACGATTTTCGAGCAAAATTCGTCGAAAATAGGCTATAACTTTTTTTATTATTGAGATATCGAAAAAATCCTATGTACTTCTTTAGATAATCTAGTTTTATTGATGCAGTCCAAATTTGAAGTCGATCGGATAAAAATTGCTCGAGTTCTGCTGCGTGCCGCACTCAAAAAAGTGGTTTTGAGAAAAACGCGTTCAAAGTTTTAGGTTTGTTAATTTATGCGATAAATTGGAAAAAAAAATTTTTACCTTTAACCAGCGATGCCGCCACCATATAGCTGGCTTTCAAGAAGCAAATCATTGTCCCTAGCGTCTTTTCTCGAACTTGTAGAGGCTCTTCTTGCCTCTTTTGCAGCGTCTGTGAGCGAGCGCTCCCCCAGCTCGATCCGCGCTGCGTCGGTTTCAACGTAAAAATTGAAACAATTTGGGCCGATAGTTATCCCCAACGTCTCCAAAACTTTCATGAGGCTTCTCAGGCCATCATTGAATAATAATACCGCGATATCAGCTGCAATATCGACGATTGACGATTGACGACTTGAAATTTTTTAAATTATCGCCACCTATGGCTTTTTTTCGAAACTATATTTATAACAATAGCCGGTTTTTGTGAAGGGAGACAAAAGAATACCTGGGAAAGACCCGCAGGACCTGGGAAAGGCCCGGTATACCTGCCGACCCTAAGGCGCGCAGCTGCGCGGGACCCCGAGCGTCACGGAGCGCTGCACCGCTCCACAAAATATTCAATATCTCCGAAAATAATTATTTTTTCGACCTGGGTCTAACGGCATCTTAATCTTAAATGTATTTTAGATTTTTCTAGATGGTTTTCAAAAAATCGATTTTTTGAAGCCGTCACAGTGGTGTTGTCCCTTAATAAGTGTCATTCGTTGTGACATATTAAGGGGAAGTATATACCTAAAAAATGATGAAAAAGTGCAAAGTTGAAAATTTGGGAGCCTTTTTACTCCAAAGTTCGAATTTTCGACCATTTTTTCGACATATTTGACCTCAAAAAAAATTATTTATTTACACGCTACCTTTCAAACTTTAGGTACATCCTTCCGATAATATTACTCAGAGTAACCTCCCAAAATATCATCCAAATCGGTCGATAACTTTTTGAGCTACAACACGAGCAGTTTTTGAAAAAGTAGTTTCGAGATAATCGCGTTCAAAGTTTACTCGCTACCTGACCCCATGCTGTCCCCGCGCCCTAGACTATATGCGATAACTCCGCAAATATTCAATATTTCGAATTTTCCTTTGGTCAGTATATTCTTTGTGTATTATACTTCTGAAATATATTTAAAAAGATCGATTTTTTGAAAATTCTAAAGGGACTTCTCGCCTTAATTTATGTAATGAACTCGTTCGATTTCAACGTTCAAAGTAGTCCTATCACCAGGCGTCAATCCATAGGGTTTTCATCATTTTTTTTTTTAGAGCTTCACAAAATAAATTAATAATCGTCTCTGTAAAATTTCAGGATCGTTTGTCGACCTAATTACAGAGAAAAGGAATATTAAAATAGCGTATTTTTGTGACGGAATTCCGAGACGACATACAAAAACCCAATTTCCGGTCGCTACAAAAGTGTATATAATAGTGGGAATCCGTCAGATTCTTAAAAATCATCAGATTTACATACTTAACACTTGTAGTAATCCAGTGCTGTGCGAAAACATTACGCTTATTGACCTAATTTTTCTATAATATCAAGTTTAATTTGAACTTCCGGTATTGGATTTATTACCACTTGCTACGACAAAGAAACGTGACAGCAAGGCAACAGCTGACTGTAGTCCTAACCTCATCTCACTCATTCGAATTTCCACACATATTTCATTTTTAACCGACATATTTCGCCGACACAAATTTTCCACGCTTTTTACCACTCGTGGCCCGAATACAATGCTTTATATTTCCCGCACCTGACGATGTTCTGACTAATCGACGTTGAAAAGCATGGAGGTTAAACCTGGTTGAGTAAAAAGCACGGTCGTATGTACAGGTCTGGGCACTCCCGTATGTTCCGTATACCCCAAAGCGTGCCTCTATCTGACGCCTCTCTTTGCGGAACTGGCCGCAAAAGCGTGGAGCGCTGCTATCTCGGAGGCATGTGCGACAGAGCGCGATGTATGCGCGTATGCGAATTGTCTTTCCCTTCACGTTGCTGTGATGAAAAATTAATACATCCTAAATAATTAGTCGAACACAAAAACTAAAAGCGTAAACCGAAAATATGAGCGATGAGCCATTGGGGCCGTCCATATATTACGTCATTCTAAATTTGGGGGGGGGGAGGTTCGTCTGCAGATGACGGTAAATGATGGATGAGGGGGGGGGGGGCGTTTCGAAATTGACGTCATTCTTGTGATACCAGTTACTTCAAAATGTACAATAGTATATTGTACAACTCGAGTGATTTCCCCGCATGAGTGATGAAAAATATTTTGCAAGTACCTAATGGTATTAATTATTGAACTCATTATTTATTTATTTATTACATAAGGTTTGTCTACATTATATTCGAGAACTTCAAATAACAGCGTACCTATGAAAATAGTTCGATCGAGCCAAAATGAATATGGGGAGGATACGGAGATATTACCCGTGATCCAGGATTTGCAAGAATGGGTGAAAACTCCGTGGGAGCTATCCAAAGAAAACTAAAGAATAGGGAAGAATAATATTATTATATTAATGAAAATTGCCAAAGTACAAAATAATAAAAGATGATTCTATAACAAAATGTGGGAGCTATCCAAAGAAAACTAAAGAATAGGGAAGAATAACATTATTATATTAATAAACATTGCCAAAGTATAAAATAATAAAAGATGATTCTATAACAAAATGTTTTAATGTTACCCAATTTTTCTCAAATCCGCAAATGTTTTAATTTTGCCAAACTGGTAATAACGTCAGTTTTGCGAGAGGGGGGGGGGGGTCATTAGGAAATGACGATAGGATGATTGTAGGGGGGGGGGGGGGTCGAAAATCAGCAAAAATCGATGACGTAATATATGGACGGCCCCATTAGTTAATGATACTCATCGTCTTTGACATGGATATGCCGATTTAACTATCGCTCAATCCAATTACATTTTTTTTTTTTCGTTTACGGAAAAGAAGAACATTCGAAATTTACGTGTAGCACGCATTCCTTTCATTAGTAGTAGTAGTAGAAAAGTAGTAGAAAGTATCAGTAGTCATCATTGGGAATTTTAAATAATGAGACGTGCTCCGGGTTATTTATGTATCCACTTCTGCATCCCGGAATCATGCACCGCTTTGGCATCGCAATATATAGATACTTCATCTTTTGTTATTCAGTATTGAATAAAAACCGTGGCTACGATACACTCGAAATCACCCCGCCAAAACGAGGTTAGGCCACACGTACATACAACCGTCACCATAGCAACGAGCATGCCATGCCCCGTAAACGCGGTATAAACAAAAGTGCCTCCCCTTCACTAGCGCCGCGGTGGAACGCGCAAATAGAGGCGTCACTTAGAGCCACGCATTTTTGAACGGAGTGCCCAGACCTGTTTATACGACCGTGGTAAAAAGAGACGGAGATAGAACCAATATTGCCAAATATCAAACCTAGAAGTACTGCGCGAATCGTTGGAATAACTATTTTTTAATTTTTCTAATTAAATGTGAACATTCATTAAACAGTTTACACATGCTAAATTTAGTCATTACGATTTTTTTTTACATATGTTAAAAATATAAATTGTACAAGTCTCAAGTATGATCAGTGGTGTGATTAGTGTGAAGCGATAGGACCTTAAACAGCAATGTCCAAACGTTATTTTATCTTTTTTCGCTCTTTCGCTCAAGGCACTTGCTGAGCGACCAAACTGACCCGTTCAATCGTTCGCCACTCACTATGGACATGGTCAAATCGAACACGGAGCTCCGCACTCAAATTGAGGAATGGATACAACAGAGAAAGGGTGAAAAATCATCGCCCTCCAACAGCGAGACTGATCAGTGAAGCCGTTTAGACCATTATAACGTAATTATTTAATAACGAGAGAAGAAAGCTAATATATTATATTGATACCCAGGACGGTGAACCCTCAGGAAAAAAAGAATTTATATTATATTGTGAAACGATACGCGAGTCATCGGAAAACCTTATAAAGAGATTTCTCATATCTCACACATGTATATAACACGGCGGTCAATATATATATATATATATATATATATATATATATATATATATATATATATATATATATATATATATGTCATGTTTAGGACCATAAAAAGCACGTGACCCGCGCCCTTACTTTATCTTCCTTTTTCTCAGTTGTTATCTCGATGTCATGATGCAGAATGTATTTAAAAAAGAAAAGAATAAGATACACCTACAAAAGAAACCGTCGTTTTGTCTCGAGTAAGAGGAAAAATATATATTATGTATATATTAGGTGAACCTGTACTTTATAAATACATCAGTGTCTCGGCAAAAATCAACATTTATGCTTTCAAATAATAGTATTAGGTATTAAAAAATATGAACTATATGCCATCTACCTAACTCAAGTTGTACCCTTTGACAGCTGACGGGACATGTGCTGTCCCTGTCTGGAAAAAATTTGCAATTACGGCTGGAACGTTAGGAGATGCGTTATGGAATGTTATGCGTCGTTATGGGATCGTTTGTGCTGTATTAAAAGAGTTAAACCCTTTCGCCGTATTGAAAGATATAAACGCCGTGTTAAAAAGGTTAAGGCCATGTAGCTCACGCTGCGACCACTTCGCAATTTCGGACCCGAATTGCGACCGAACGATACAACCGATTGAGATGAAATTTATTGTGCACATGCGTCATTGCTGCAGTATGGGCGCAACAGACGACATTTTTCAAAATTTGAAGAAAAAAAAACGTTTACAGATTGTTACCATACGATGAATTGTGAATTACTGACTAGTGCACCGAATTCACGCACATTCCAAGACCGTTAGGCTTTAGAGGGTGGAAAAACACATTTTGATCGTTGTTTGAACTGATTTTTTCGACAAATGACAGAGAAATTGAGGTTTAGAGTTTTTTTTGCATAGAACGAGCAAAATTGTAACAACGAAGCCCAAAATATTGGGTGTAGAACTTAATTCGGTCCTTTTTTGCTTGAAATTCGCACTTTTAGTAGAACCTCGATTATCCGAACCAATTGGGACTAAAACTAGTTCGGATAATCGAAACGAGGTTTTTTTGGGACGTGATCATAAACAACACCTTTTTACATAGGAACAGTACATATATATATATTAAAATTTGACATACATATAAACTTTAATATATATATATATATATATATATATATATATATATATATATGTATATATATATATTAGACTGATTCAAAAAAAAAAACTTATTTTTTTTCCTTCGGGATTCTCGTGCTATTGTTGGGCACTAATAAAAGAAAATTTCTCTAAAAAGATGGGCGCGGTCACTCAATTTTTAGAGGTGGCTATCTCGACTTTTTTGTATTTGTATTTTTTTTAACGAACGTATTGCTTTTAAGCATAGTCACGGCTTCGGGTTACGGATAAAAATCACATCCAGCAGCTATTTCGTAACAAAAATAAACTCTAACAATTTGAAAAGATTGCAATATTCACAATTCAAATCCAGGTAGATCAATAATGGCGTCTATACTACTCTCTTTATTCATGTAGATTTATTTATACGCATTAACATTTCGCACTTTTTACGAAACATTAAATTATAAGCTTTTATTCATAAATCATGTATTTACATTTTCAAAATGCTACACTTATATTATCTTCAAACTCATTTATATTTCTTCCCAGCCACTGTGCATAACATCGCGCATCGTGGTGTTGTTTTTTTCAATGTGACTCAATTAAAGACAATTTTAAACAATGGCTCGGAAAAATGAAGACAAGACAATTTGGCTAATCGGCAAGGAAATTCCGAAAATAAGTACCCGTCATTTACCGTCAAATCGGAAAGTTTTGATTTTGTTCTTTTACAAACATAACAGAGAAAAACTGACCATACGTCGAAGTGCACATGAAACGATGAATGAAGTTTTCGAACAATGGAAATGTGCTGAAATTCCAACACGTCGATTGAATAACGCAATCTTGAAATTAATAAAACTCCATCTAGTCTGGAAAAAACTTTTAAAACATCGGGTTTAAAAGAAGTTGCCGTCACAATGGAGAAATAATCGAAACGTGTGATAGCAAAAATAACCGCCCAAGTTCGTTAACATTTTGGGCAGAACGAAAATGTGCAACGTTGAACAGTTTGTCCAAATCTCTCTTAAATTTACGCTCCTTCAATATTTGTGAGGGCAAATTCTTTTTAACCCGATTTTTTAAAAGTTTTTTCCAGACTAGATGGAGTTTTATTAATTTCACGATTGCTACGCGTTGGAATTTCAGCACATTTCCATTGTCCGAAAACTTCTTTCATTGTTTCGTGTGCACTTCGACGTATGGTCAGTTTTTCTCTCTTATGTTTGTAAAAGAACAAACTGAAAACTTTCCGATTTGACGGTAAATGACGGGTACTTATTTTCGAAATTTCCTTGCCGATTAGCCCAATTATGTTGTCTTCGTTTTTCCGAGCCATTGTTTAAAATTGTCTTTACTTGAGCCACATTGAAAAAAAAACAACACCACTTACAAATGCGCTGCGCCAATATAAAATGGCGCCACGGATGCGCAGTGACTTGTGCAGTGGTATGCGCGATTTTATGTACAGTGGCTGGGAAGAAATATAAATGAGTTTGAAGATAATATAAGTGTAGCATTTTGAAAATTTAAATATACGCTTTATGAATAAAAGCTTATAATTTAATTTTTCGTAAAAAGTGCGAAATGTTAATGCGTCTAAATAAATCTACATGAATAAAGAGAGTAGTATAGACGCCATTATTGATCTACCTGGATTTAAATTGTGAATATTGCAATCTTTTCAAATTGTTAGAGTTTATTTTTGTTACGAAATAGCTGCTGGATGTGATTTTTATCCGGAACCCGAAGACGTGACTATGCTTAAATGCAATATGTTCGTTAAAAAAAATTCAAATACAAAAAAGTCGAGATAGCCACCTCTAAAAATGGAGTGACCGCGCCCATCTTTTTAGAGAAATTTACTTTTATTACTGCCCAACAATAGCACGAGAATCCCGAAGGAAAAAAAAATAATGTTTTTTTTTGAGTCAGTCTAATATATATAGGGTGTCCCATTTTAGTCTTACACCTGAATTTTCTCGAAAAATATTGCTCGGACGAAATATTGTGTGGAACAAAATTTCTAGGGATTGAAGAGGGACGTTTGAAAAAAATTTATTTGAGAAGCCAAAATTCAAAATGGCGGCGTTACAAAGGCTGACATGTTTTTTTCAAACGGAAACATGACTTTTTTTTATTGCCAAAAAATTTGTCAGCTGAAAACTAAAAACTTCTGTTGAAAAAATTTTTTGATAAAGTTCGTAGTTTTTAAGTCAGCACTCCGCAAAGTCAGACTATGTCAGTAGTACCAATCATGTTTTCTTCAATTTCGCTTACCTTTCAGATCTTGATATTAAAAAACGTAATCGCGAGAAGAGTTCGGGCATGTTTAAACATGAATGGAGGGATATTTGAACATCTCTAGAAAGGGATCACAATACACTTACAAGGAGGGTTTGGAGTAAAAAAATATTACGGTAGTTACGAACCGCAGAGACCTAATACTTGTGAGTGTTCCACACGCACGCACATGCATACGCACACACACACGCGCACGCACACACACACACACACACACACACACACACACACACACACACACACACACACACACACACACACACACAAATCCTGGATACATCTGAAATAATTGAAAATGATGTTCTCACTTCAAAACTATGAACTTTATCAAAAAATTTTTTCAACAAAAGTTTTTAGTTTTCAGCTGACAAATTTTTTGGCAATAAAAAAAAGTTATGTTTCCGTTTGAAAAAAACATGTCAGCCTTTGTAACGCCGCCATTTTGAATTTGGCTCCTCAAATAAATTTTTTTCAAACGTCCCCCTTCAATCCCTAGAAGTTTTGTTCCACACGATAGTTCGTCCGAGCAATATTTTTCGAGAAAATTCAGGTGTAAGATTAAAATGGGACACCCTGTGTATATATATATATATATATATTAGGGTGGCCGCTATTTTGGCTTCGGTAAAAAAATATTAACGTCTAGCAAAAAAAAATAATCAAGATATGAAAAAAAAAATGTGTGTAAAATTTGGACGCGCTGGGATAAGGTGAACACCGAGCAGTTTCATTTTCAAAAATACATGCATTTTTTTCTGGCCGCACTGAAATATTTATTAGTCTCAGAATATTAATTAAAACATCTGGAATTGGGTACATTGATTATACATATTAAGAGTTACAAAATATATTATTTACTGATTTTTTTCCATCAATCACGTATCGCAAATTCGTACCTTTACGTGAAATATTACATAAGTAATAGCAGTCCATCTATGAAATGATTGAAGTAGAGTACATTTGTTTACGTTCGGATTTTTTTTTTATATTCGGCGACGACTTGAAGAACAAATTGTATTTGATCTTCATTATAAGTCAATCGATTTTTATAATCGGTGATAAGTTTGATCCCTCGCTCCGCTATATCATTACAGATTCTTATTTTTTTTTATCAATTGCGCGCCCATTTGATAACTCTCGTTCGAGTCCCAAACAGATACATCGGTGTCGAGAAAAGTACAATCAACTTTAAATCATTCAAAAAGCGCCATAGATTCGGGACTAATAAAGAAATCAATGTCTTTATCAAGCAGAAAAGTAAAGTCTGACTGAAAAACCTGATACCGTTTGGAACCGCATCGTGAAATCGAAATAAATTTGCAGAAACGTAAAGATTTCACGTGTTATATTTTTTTTCTATGTCCAACAATGGCAAACCAATCCGGTCGGTAATGCTCGGTCGGTAAAAATGAGCGGACGAAGCGCCACGACCAAAATTCGAACTATTTGTCCTCACTATATTTAGTATTATCGCCACTACAGTTGGAAAATCTCGCAGGCTCAAGAAAAAAAATATCATTTTGAAGCATTCCATACACGATTATTATATTATTATTTGCATACAAAAACCGCTCCGATAATTGATTCACTGCTTCAATGTCCCGCCACAATGTAACCAAACCGCCACGTCCGTTTTCAAATTTTCTATTAATTTTTCAATCTACTCCCGACTGTACATAATTAATGGCAAAAAATCAGTGAATAATATATTTTGTACCTCTTAATATGTACAATCAATATACCCAATTCCAGATTTTTTAATTAATATTATGAGACTAATGAATATTTTAGTGCGGCCATTAAAAAAATGCATGTATTTTTGAAAATTAAACTACTCGGTGGCACGTGTTCTCCTTATCACAGCGCGTCTAAATTTTACACTAATTTTTTTTCATATCTTGATTATTTTTTTTGCTAGACGTTAAATTTTTTTTACCGAAGCCGAAATAACGGTCATCCTAATATATCAGGTGTACCGGAAAGTTTTTACCGGATTTTTAAATGAAAAGACACATAATTAAAAAAAAAAATTTAAATGGTATTTATTCAAAGTATTGGCCATTCGATTCTACACACTTTGTCCATCTTTCTGGCAAATGATGAATGCCATCCCAAAAGAACTGCTTGTCCTTTGAGCGGAACCATTCAACGACCCATTTTTCGACTTCTTCGAAATTTGCAAAGTGCTGCTCAGCCAGTGCGTGCCCCATTGATGCGAAAATGTGATAATCGGACGGAGACAGGTCCGGAGAATACGGCGGGTGTGATAATACGTCCCATCCAAGCGATTTTAATACGTCTTTCACCGGTTTTGCTGTGTGTGATGGTGCATTATCATGCAACAAAATCACTTTACCGTGTCTTCGGGCCCATTCTGGACGTTTTTTAATCAATGCATAATTCAAATTGATTATTTGTTGTTTGTCGCGATCAGTATTTACTGTTTCACCAGGTTTTAGAAGTTCGTAATACACCACACCACCCTGGTTCCACCAAACACAGAGCATTGTCTTCTTTCCGAAGCGATCCGGCCTTGGAGTTGATGGGCCAGGTTGGCCAGGCGATAACCATGATTTTTTACGTTTTGGATTTTCGAAAAAAATCCATTTTTCATCACCCATCACAATCCGATGCAACAATGACTTTCTTTCGTACCGTTGAAGCAGCATTTCACAAATGGTTTTTCGATTTTCCATTTGCCTATCATTCAGTTCATGTGGCACCCATCTTCCTAATTTTTAAATCTTTCCCATTGCTCGTAAGCGGTCGCTAATCGTTTCTTGTGCCACATTTAACCGTTCTGCCAATTGTTTTTGAGTTTGGGTTGGGTCTTCGTCCAATAACTCCTGCAATTCCGCGTCTACAAATTTTTTTGGTCTACCCAAACGTCTACTGTCTGTTAAATCAAAATCCCCATTTTTAAATTTTCGAAACCACGTCTCTCACGTTTTTACGCTTGGAGCATGCTCTCCGTAAGTTTCTACCAGCAAACGATGAGTTTCAATGGCCTTTTTCTTTTGATGAAATAAGACAAGCAATGCATGCCGCAAATGCTCTTTGTCAGGTACGAAATTCGACATATTCACAGAGCTACAACACTATGACACTATTATTTAGTCAGAATGAAAATGCGTAGTTTTTGAAGGTTAATGACAGTAGAATAAAATGACATATATGCCAAATTACTTTATTCCATACTGACGGCTAGCGGCATCTGTCAGAAAAACCAGTAAAAACTTTCCGGCACACCTTGTATATATGTATTTAAAACACCTGAAAGTAGTCGAATGCCTTTTTAAAATATTTTTAAAATAAAAACGTCCACTTTTAATTGACGAACAGCTGTAATGCGTTTTTGCACGGCTAAGTCTCGCAGCCGTTTGATAAGGAGAAGTTGCATTGGTTTGCTCATTGTTGCTCACGGCGGTGGTAGCGAGCAACAATGTATCTTTCGCGCCAACGTTCGGATAAACTAATTCATCGTTCGGATAATTGAGGGTTCGGATGATCGAGGTTCTACTGTATTTGAATGATAAAATTAATGAATACATTAATCAAAATATTGTCCATCGCTAGCCACTACTTTTCCCCATCTTTCTGGCAATTTGTGAATTCCATCGCGGAAGAAGCGTTCATCTTTTGAAGCCAAGAATGAATCGAGCCAATTTTTGATACCCTGTTGTGACGTGAAGCGTATTCCAGTCAAAGCGTTATGCATCGATCGAAACAAACGGTAGTCGGAAGGGGCAAGGTCTGGGCTATAAGGCGGGTGAGCCAGAATGTCCCACCCGCTATTTTCCACATAGTTTTTAACCACAATAGCAACGTGAGGCCGAGCATTGTCATGTTGAAAGATTATGGACACTCGTGTCTTGTCGCATGTTCTGGACGTTTTTCGGCTACAGCTCGCTTTAAACGGATCAATTGTTGCCTGTAGAAGTCTGCCGTGATGGTTTGACCAGCATTCGGTGGGCTTCAGCTGCACTTTTCTTCCAATTGAAACAGAAAATCAACACTTCCCGCAAATGGCGCTTATTTGGGACGAAATTCGACATTTTCACCGCAGTAAAAATTAGACTTGATGCGCAAAACTCAAAGGTCTGTAAACGATATTTGGGTAAGAGATGTTGATACTTCACGATACAGCAAAAATCAGCTGTTGCCGTCAACCATCTATAACACCTAGAGCCATCTTTGGAAAACGGAGTGAACTAAGTTGTACACGTAATATTATCGACAATCCTGAAAATCTGGTACAGGAATTTTACCACTTGCGGCGATGGCGCATGATGAAAACTATGGTTTCTGCAATACCGCCGTGACCACCTCGAAATCTCGCAGCGTGTGATACGTGACCTTAAGTCGGTAAAAATCCTACTGCCAGGTTCCAGGAGTGGAAGGTGTTTCTTTTCTTTTTTCCAAAAAATCGACCATTTAGGAGAACACTGGGAATCGGAAAATCAGCTTTCTCTCTTGTACGGATGGCCGCTCGATCGGTGTGACACTGCACCTTAAGTTAGCTAGAGAATTCGTTTCCTCCTTTGATTTATACGGAAAGTTCGCTCTTTACATTCTAACTTCAATGACTCCCAACTTATTAATATTTGTCGAATTCGGTCGAAGATTCCTCAAGCGGCCTTTAAGGCGGGATATACATTTCGAGAGGAAAGAATAAGCAGTATTGAGGAATTTTTTAAACTAAGAAATAATCATTCTACAATTATAAAACTTTAGGTATACTTTAATAGTATATTTAAGGCCACTCTAGAGGTCGAAAAAATAGGCTTTTTGGGGATTTTTTTTTTTTTTTCAGAAAAACTACAGATTAAATCGAGATTCTAAAAAGGGTGTTTATCATACATATCAGTGACTGTATACAATAATTTTTTTAGAGCGATTAATTTCAAAACGGCGGCTGTGCAGCGCTTATCAAAAAACTGCATTTTTTAAGTTGGCCGGAAAAAGTACGTAGGATTTTTTTAATATTGCATACTTTGTTTGTTATTAACAATTATCTGACGATTTTTTGGGCAAATTTTTGGAAAGTGAAGAATTTCGTCAGATAATTGTTAATAACAATAAACTCTGCAATATTAAAAAAAATCCTATGTACTTCCATAGAAACTTTGGGAAAACATTCTACACATACGGTTCCATCGTTTGAAGAAGAGAAAAGAAATCGATTTATTGATCATTGTGAATGTATATCCCGCCTTAAACTGCTTATTTAAATTTCAATATCGTTATTTCTATGCAAATTGCATGTATTTGGTAAATGCAGTTTTTATGTTCGAAAAGAATACATTCATTTTTTAAATAGCTGCAGCTTACGTACGAATAATGTCATTGACATCAACAAGCTGTTTGAAGCCGGAAGAGTCAGCTTCGAGAATCTTTAGCCGAACGCGATAAACATCAACACGTCGTTGATTTATTCGAGTTCGAACATGAGGAGTGAAATTCTAAATCAAATGTGCAAAAAATGATTGTACGCTGCCACTGAACTTCCGTTAGCGAACTCAGATCAGGTATGTACTTCTATTATACCTAATACTATTTTTTGACGGGGTGTTTTTGTGACAGTGCCAGTTGATATTTTTCGACACATGCTAACGCGTATATATGTGCATTCGGTACGTAATCTTCGCGTATTCTTCCTTGACAATTTGTAGAAGGAAAATGTACAGAAAAACTTAGGATTCACGAAGTTTTTTTTTCTGAATCTAGCTTTTCGCTTTTGCATTATTGTAGAAGACTAAACTTGTTTGTACGCCGGCAGCAGAGCACGCGTGCGTCGGAGTGGGTTAGCCTGGGCTGATATTGGGTTGGTACAAAAATCTTGCAACACACAACACGAGTAAGAAAGAAAAATATTTTATTTTAACAATAAACGATTATTCAGTAATGTAGGTTCCCTCTGCATCTTCAACTCTTGCTCAACGCTCTGGTAGACTTTGCACGCCCGCAGACCAGAATTCTTTTGGTCATGAATTAAGAAAGTCGTCCACTGTATTTTTGAGATCCGACAGATGATCAAATTTTTTATCCCGTAAATAGTTCTTCAAAGCTCGAACCAGCTGATAGTCGGTAGGTGCTAAGTCTGGTGAACACGGTGGGTGTGGTAGAACTTCCCATCCTAGCTGCGAAATAGTTTCTTGTGTCATCTTAGCGACGTGGGGTCGAGCATTGTCATGGAGAAACCGAACTTGAAGACGTTTACGCCTTTTCTGTTTCATAATTTTAGCCACCTTTTGCAGTTGTGCAGAATAAATCTCTGCCTGTATTGTGGCATTGGTTGGCAGAAATTCGTAATAGAGCGTGCCCTCAGAATCCCACCAACAGAGTAAAACTTTCTTCATTTCACGGGGCCGTTTAGGGGTCGGTTCTGGTTTTTCCCCTTTCGGTAGCCACTGACGCTTGCGCGTGTGATTAACATACAACACCCAGCTTTCATCCCCAGTGACTATTTCTTGAAGAAAATCCTTTCTTTGCGGACGATGCAGGAGTGAAAGACAGATGGACATGCGTGTTGCTTTGTTTGATTCGCTGAGATTGTGCGGTATCCAAGACGAAACAACTTTCCTATATCCCATCTCTTGTAAATGTCGAAGGATCGTAGGATGACTGAATTTGAGTTTGTTGGCTAATTCTCATGACGACATACTAGGCTTGGCCTTTATAAGTGCTCGCAGTTATTCATCGTCCACAATCGATTCCCTGTCGGACCAAGCTTTGTCTTCGAAAGATGTATCGCCAGAATGAAAACGCTGATACCAACAGGAGACCGTTGAATAATTAACTACATTAGCCTTGAACGCACTGCACATATTACGGGCTGCGGCTCTTGCAGAATGTCGTTGCAAAAATTCGTAATATGCGATTGCTCGAAGTGCACGTTGATCCATCTTTGCTCATACTGACTCTACGGAACAACTGACTCGCTTATATATCCTGCGGCATGGAAGGTTCTAGACCATTCTTGTATTTCCTATTCTCGAATGTTCTGGAACTTCGTTATTAGGAAAAATATTTTAATTGAAAAAAAATGTTGCAAGATTTTTGTACCAACCCAATACTTTGCTGCAGTCTCGGATTTGCCAATAGGTTGTATATGCAGCGGCCTAGGGGCGACGAATATTGAAGGCACCTAAAAATACCTAGGTAAATAGAAGTGATTAAGGGATTAGGCCACAGTAACGGGTATAAAATCATGTGCGAATTTAACTTTTTTTCGTATGAAAAAGTGAATCTCATAAAATTAATTACACAACTATTTAGTACGAATATCAAGCTGTTAGAATTTGTTTTTTCGATGTACAAAATGGCCGACTACTAATATTTTCTTTTTTCTTTTTTTAGGCGCTCCGCGGCGTGACATTTAGCATCCACATATTTTTATCTAGAACAAAAAACAAAAATTCTCGTCAATCTACATTAGAATATCTAGAGAACTACGTACGGAATTAAAAAAACATTGTTTTATTCAAAAGTTGAAGGTATTTGAATGAATTTTCAGTGAAAAATTTCATATAAAACTGCTCATAAAATGAAAAGTTTTCGTTTAATCAGAAATTCCGTACGTACTTCTCTGCGAGATGCAATTGGGAACATAACTTTTAAGTTTGAAGTAAATCCAGTGAAAATTGTTGAAGTTATTTGTCACGCCAATTGGAAAAAAGCTGTTTCGAGAAAAACGCATTTAAAGTTTTAGGTACTCTATGGCCGTGCCAGAGGTGGGATTAGGTAATACGCTCAAAGTCGGTAAACAAAAATCTTCTTGCTATAAATCGAATAGTAACTTATTCTTATGATGATAAAGCACCGATTTAGCGGAATAAAATCGATTTTTTGAAAATTCTACTGTGGCCTTACCCCTTAAAATAGGAGGGGCGGCACAAAGTCAAGTGGCCTTAAGGGGTCTTCTCGTTTTAGACTCCAAAAAACGATTTTTTTCGTGAATTTTTTTGATAAGTTTATATTGTAAATAATATTGCTATAAAAGTTGTCACACTTATTAAATGCACTTTCGATATACATTTTAAAAAAAAATTGTTTTTTTAAGTCACTATTTATAGACAACGAGGGTAGTTAAAAAAATGTCCTAAAAAAATTGTAGGTCTGCGCGGTTAATGAAATCAAACGATTTTAGTTTCAGTATGTTAATAGCTATAGCGCATATCATACGATTTTTGATATATGCAAAAATAACAAAATGGCGGATATTTTTCGAAAAAACAAAAAAAAGTATCTTTTCACCGTTTTCGGCAAAAAAAATAGTAAATATCTTAATTTGACAAAAAAACCTTGATATGCGGTATAGCTATAGTTGTAAAGAATATATGGTTAAAATTTCATAAGGATCGGTTCAGTAGTTTCGAAGACTTTATCAACAAGCCGTCGAAAAACGTTGTTTCGAAAAAAAACACGTTTAAAGTTTGTTTGGGTTACATAAAAACATAAAATTTTTTCAAAATGTATTTCGAAAGTGTATTTATTAACGGCGGGGTAAAGTTAATTCGGCGAAAAAAAGGCACGTTTTTAAAAATTTTTTTTGGCGTAACGAATGGTGTTCGATTATTGAAAAATTTACATATAATAAAGTAATATTTGAACAACATTCTCCTAAATTTGCATTGTAAAATATCCAAAATTGAGCGAGTGAAAATTAAACCCCGGAGGCGCCTCGAAAAAAGTTGGTTTGCGGTGTGCACCATAACTCGCAACAGAATCATTTGAAACAAAAAAATCAAAATGCATTTGTTAAGGGGTAAGGCCACTGTAAATTTTTTGAAAAATCGATTTTTTTTTATTGGCTTAAAAAATAGTTTAAACCCTCTAGAATAAGAAAAAAAAGGTCCTGTGCTTTTCTTTTTTTAATTTTTTCCAATAAAAAACTATTCGCAAAACTTTAAACGCGTTTTTCTCGAAACATGGTTTTTCAAAATGGCACGCAGCATAACTCGAACAATTTTCATTTTTTTTACTTGAAATTTTAACCAGATGTGAACATTTACATTATCTTGAGAATGTCGATCGGAATTTTCAAGAACTTTATTTATTGATTTTTTATTAACAAAAAACTTGCCGTTTTTTTCGTCAAAAATCAATTTTTTTTTTTCAAACGCACGCCAAATCCACAAAAATTGATACTTTTTAAAATCCGATCGACATTCTCTAGCTATAGCCCTCTAGATTAATGGTTTTTTTTTTGTTCTAGATTCAAAAGTGCACCAGTGGTGCTGCGTGCCGCGGAGCCCTGGAAGCAAAACATGTCCCGGGAAGATAGCTGTGGAACCGCCATTTTGTTTTTTTTTACTGTAAAAAAATTTTATAATAAAGTTTAATGTATGCCCGATAACACCATTAAAAGTTTTTTTTCAAATACCTTCAATTTCGGGAGCAAAAAATTAGTGAAAAAACCTTTTTTTTTGGGCCGTTACAGTGGCCTTACCCCTTAAAGGAGATGTTTCTCGAGGTAATGACGGAAGGATTTTTTTTTTTTCGATTTTTCGATTTTTCGCAGCACTTGGGAGCCAAAAACCCGATTTTCGCTAAAAAAATCGGCTAATTTGTTGTTGAAAAATTAGTAATTATTAAAAAAAAACAAAAAAGCTCTCGACAATACCTGGTGAATTATGTGAAGAAATACTGTGCAAAATTTCAACGCGATTGGTCCAGTAGATTTTGAGTTATCGTGCACACGGACTTCAAATATGACAAGTCTCAGAAAAACGGTTTGGAAAACGCAGAAGAGAAGAGAACGGCATGGAGCAATAGACGCTCAAATACTCATAACTTCGTCAATTTTACTCCGATCGACTTGAAATTTTAACACAATATTCTTGATATATTACGCATTCATTTAAAAAATGTATAAAATGAAAAAAAAAATTTAATACGTTACCCCGCCCTTAAGTGTAACAACTTCTATATCCATATCTATAATATAAACCTGTCAAAAGAATTCATGAAAATAGCCTTTCTTTAGCGTCTAAAGTGAGAAAACCCCTTAATGTTTCCCCAATTTGGCGGTAACGTAGTCTTGGACTACGCAGTAAAAGTATTTTTTTCTCTCGTAGATACGGATAGTTGACATTTATTCGACAACATGATTGCTCCAGTAATTGTAAACTGAACCAGGTCGTCTTGCTAGAATCTTTCGTTGAAAACTTTGTTTACATTGTCCCTGTCTACATTTGCCTGTGAGCCTCTGAATATCGGTTTATAAATGAACTACATACTCGTCGAATTCTTAACGTGCAAATACTTATTTGAGTACGGAGTTTCTATTATTATTTAATCGTTTTTTTGTTACTCTTCTTTTTTCTGCCTTTGTACGAACGGGCATTTTGTCTGTTTGAAATGGGCTATCAAATAAAATGACGTGCCAAAATATCCTGCTTTGTTTTCGAAGCGTTATTTTCGAAAAGCGACGTGTACAAATACTTTTTGCACCCACTGCACGTTTTCCGTGTTTCTTCGTAAATCTTTGCGAGCTTTCACGAACCTATCCCCATCGTCTTTAATCGCACACTTGTCACTTCACTTTTCCCGGTTCCTGAGAAACATCCGCGCGCAGCGTTGCGCACTGATTGATCCAAAAATAATTATTAATTGTTTGTTAAATAGCACGTAAAGGCGATTCGTGGGAATTTGAAAAGAAAAATTGCACAGCAAAGTGCACTAAACGGTTTGGACGATGAAATATCTTTATACCCATACACAACCCACGTGTGCATTCATATATGAGGCATTGTTCATCAACTGGGCCACTTTTTTTTCAACCTCTCCATTTTTTTTCGAAATCTGCCAGTTTGAAATATTAGTCAAAAGGAACATCTGTGATTTAAATTTTTATTTAAGCGTCCATTCAGGATTTTCAATTTTTCATTACGAACCCTGTATCCGAAAAAATATTCATCAAACAAAAAAAAACATAATAATAAAAACAATTATTTTTTCCGCTTTATCGAAAAAAATCATAATTTTTCTGCATTGAGAAAATTGAAATTTGGCAAAAAAATGAGAATAACATTTTTTTAAACCTAATAAGACACTTTCGATTTCGGTACAAATTTTACAGGATGTCTGTCATTGGGTACAGAGTCTGCGGGAAAAAAATCAGAATGGGACCTACAATGGTTAGGATGAAAAAAAAATTAAACCCCTGCGAAATCTCATAACCGCATATATGCGGTATTTTTTTTATCCTAACCATTGCAGGTCCCATTCTGAAATTTTTTTCGCAGACTCTGTACCCAATGACAGACATCCTGTAAAATTTTTACCGAAATCGAAAGTGTTTTATTAGGTTTAAAAAAATGTTATTCTCATTTTTTTGCCAAATTTCAATTTTCTCAATGCAGAAAAATTATGATTTTGATTTTGTCCGATAAAGCGGAGAAAATAAAAAGTTTTCGTTCTTATATTTTTTTTTATTTGATGAATATTTTTTTCAGTTACAGTTTTCCTAATGGAAAATTGAAAATCACGAACGGACGCCTAAAAAATCTTTAAAAAATCGCAGACGTTCCTTTTGACTAATATTTCAAATTGGCAGATTTTGAAAAAAAATTGGAGAGGTTGAAATAACGAGTGGCCTAGTTGATGAAGAATGCCTCATATACAGGATGTCCCTCTTATCTCTGCCACCCGAAATAACTCGGTAATTATCGACGTCACAAAAAAATGTTCCAGACCAACGTTGTACGGTGCAAAGGAGGCCATCAAATGCGACCATTTTTTTTTATTTTGGTGGCGGTACTGACGCATAGTGAAGGTCACCTCCACTTTTTAAAATGGAATGGTACATTTTCTTTCAACCATCTTGTGGAGCACCTCAAGCCGTATAAAAAACATTAAGGGGTCAAAATCGTTCAAGATCATTCAAGGTGAGTATCGATGATGCAAATCTAAATATCTCGGATCACTACCAAATATTTGGTAGTAATGCGAGACATTTAGATTTGTATTTCATTTTAATAGGTGACCTTGAATGACCTTGAATGACCTTGAACGACTTTGACTCCCTAATTGGTCGCATTTTATGGCCCCCTTCACGCCGTACAACTTTTGTCTGGAACATTTTTTTGTGACGTCGATAATTACCGAGTTATTTCGCGTGGCAGAGATAAGAGAGACGCCCGATATATATGAACATTTTTTTCCGAATACGCGAAATGCATCGTGAGCGTGTTGACGTAATACTTTTCTCTCAACTTTTTTACCGCGTCTCGTCCGATTGCATTCTCAAAGCGTATAACTTTGATAGCAATCATTTATTTTGTCTACCAACTTCAATTTAAATTTTTATCTCTAACTTCTCTCAGTAATATTCTCGTTTCCTTTTGTTCGTTCCTCGACCAGCCAGCGGATCGAGTTTAGTCGCGTGTTGTTGTTAAAAAGGAAAACAACAACGACAACTACGAGAAAATAACAAAAATAGACGTCATCTGTGTAAAACTAGCGTCGCTTTTCTGTACATAAAACAATGCTTGAAAATCGTCACATTGCGTTTCTCAACTCGTCGAAGTCGGTGACGAACCAAGAGGCGCGTGATTTCACGCTCTCTCTGACCACGTTGCCGCCGTATCCTATGGAAAAACAAAAAAGTTACACAAATTTTCTCCGTGCTCTAAATTTCGGGAAGAGTTTTCAAAATAACATTTTAATCAAATTCTGGCAAACGAATTTTAACATTTCACGGCTACCAACCTGGGCAAATTTTATCAGTGTTA
>OZ023312.1:80679608-80852710 GCA_964007375.1 Ophion obscuratus | reverse complement strand
ACTCGTCGAAGTCGGTGACGAACCAAGAGGCGCGTGAATTTTCACGCTCTCTCTGACCACGTTGCCGCCGTATCCTATGGAAATAACAAAAAAAGTTACACAAATTTTTCTCCGGTGCTCTAAATTTCGGGAAGAGTTATTTCAAAATAACATTTTAATCAAATTCTGGCCAAACGAAATTTTAACATTTCACGGCTACCTAACTGGGCAAATGTTTATCAGGTGTTATATAGCAAAAATTATTTTTCTTGGTCTCTCTCTCCCTCTCTCTCTCCCTCCCCTCTCCCTCTCCTCCTCTCTCTCTCTCTCTCTCTCTCTCATCTCTCTCTCTCTCTCTCTCTCTCTCTCTCTCTCTCTCTCTCTCTCTCTCTCTCTCTCTCTCTCTCTCTCTCCTCATCTCTCTCTCTCTCTCTCTCTCTCTCTCTCTCTCCTCTCTCTCTCTCTCTCTCTCTCTCTCTCTCTCTCTCTCTCTCTCTCTCTCTCTCTCTCTCTCTCTCTCTCTCTCTCTCTCTCTCTCTCTCTCTCTCTCTCTCTCTCTCTCTCTCTCTCTCTCTCTCTCATCTCTCTCTCTCTCTCTCTCTCTCTCTCTCTCTCTCTCTCTCTCTCTCTCTCTCTCTCTCTCTCTCTCTCTCTCTCTCTCTCTCTCTCTCTCTCTCTCTCTTTTATTTCATGTTCACACAAAAAAGGGGAGATAAGATAAGGAAAGATTTTACGAACCGATAAAAGCATCCGCGGGCGGACAAGCTTCCATGTCCGTCGCTCCGTCCCCGATGTGAACGATACTTTTCAAGTTGTGCCTATCCTTCAATATCCTCAAGGCTTCCGATTTGCCGCCACTGCGCGACGTCGGCTCGGTCTCGTCGAAGCCCGCAAAATCTCCTGCGACCGAAGATCGAGAAAATGGAAAAAAATTAATGAACGCAATGAATGCAGTGAATCCATTAAATCGGAGTATCGTTTGATTCGTTTAAGGGGTCTTCTCACTTTAGACGCTGAAAAAGGCTATTTTCGTGCATTTTTTTGATAGGTTTATATTATAGATATTGTTATAAAAGTTGTTACACTTAAGGCCTTAGGCCACAGTAACAGGTATAAAATCATTTGCGAATATAATTTTTTCGAATGAAAAAGTGATTCTATCATAAAATTAAGTACACATCTATTTAGTATGAATATCGAGCTGTTAGAAAATATATATTTTTTGTCGATGTACAAAATGGCCGACTACTAATATTTTCTTTTATTTTTTTTAGGCGCTCCGCGGCGTTACATTTAGCATCCACAATTTTTTACCTAGAACAAAAAAGAAAAATTCTCGTCAATCTACATTAGAATACCTAGAGAAGTACGTACGGAATTTTAAAAATATTGTTTTATTCAAAAGTTGTAGGTATTTGAACTTAAGAAAAGAATTTTTAGTTAAAAATTTCGTTATAACTACTCATAAACTGCTCATAAAATGAAAAGTTTTCGATTAATCGGAAATTCCGTACGTACTTCTCTGCGAAATGCAATTAGGAACGTAACTTTTAAATTTGAAGTAAATCAAGTGAATATTGTTGAAGTTATTTGTCACGCCAATTGGGAAAAAGCTGTTTCGAGAAGTTTCGAGTAGTCGGCCACTTTGTACATCGAAAACAAAATTTATATATTTTCTAGCAGCTTGATATTCATACTAAATAGATGTATAATTAATTTTAAGAGTGGATCACTTTTTCGTACGAAAAAAAAGGTTACATGCGCACGTGATTTTATGCCCGTTACTGTTAAGGTCTTAACGGGTCATACACAGTTAGAAATTTTAAAAAATCGATTTTTTTATTGCATTTTCGGAATGTAGAAATATGTGAGTATAGAAAAAAGAGTTTTATTTGCACAACTTGTTATAAAGTTTTTTACAAAGTCTCTTTTCTTACAATCAATCTCATTCACGAACTTACACGTAACAACTTACGTCTAAAATTCTAACCTATATCCTAACCACTACTGATAGCTGTCGCTCTCATCTTTTTCCTCTTTTTTCATTTTTGCACGTAATGCCTCTATTTCTTTGAAGTAGCGGCAAATTCCCACATTTATTTTCCCGCTTAACATATTAATAATCTCCCCCTTTATCGCAACCTCAACTCCTTGTATCCACTCCTCCGCTTCTTTTCTTGCCTCTTTTGGCATCATTTCCTAGCCTTTTTTGCAAATTAGGAGGTGCTCCACCGTCTCAAATTTCTCCTCACAAATCCTGCACCGCCAATTTTTCTCCCCCTTCTTTCCCGCCCTCCATACATTTCCACATCTTATTCTTGCCCACAATTCTTTCTCCCTACCCTTCACTCCTTCCTCCTTCCAGTATTTCCATGGGCTTTCTTCGTTTTCCACCAAGTACTTGTATAAACTATTGTATGATGATTTTTGTACTCTTTCTTCTTCCTCCTCCAGTATTTTTTTCTTCAGGTTTTCTAATCCTTCTTTTACCTTTTTTTCTAGTTCGCCCTCGTCTGTCTCCTCTCTTATCATCCCTACTAGATCCTCAATTCCCATTTCCATTAATACTTTTTTTAAATCCTTTCCCCACTTCGAGGGGATTTCATTCTCAATCGCTCTTATCTCCTCTCGCAAACATATTTTTGGCCATCTCGACTCCCCCATCTTCACAACCTCTTTCAAATATCTCAGAGCCCTTTCTCTAATTATGTATTCCAATGTTGGCACTCCCAACTCTCTCCTCCAAATGTAATTAGAATATGTGAGTATATTCCCTGAAAATTTCAAATCGATCCAGCGAATATTCTCGGAAATACACACATATTTGTAAGGACGCTCGGAGCGCGTCTCCGAGCGTCCGAGAAACTTCAAACGCGTTTTTCTCAAAACGTTATTTTCAAAGTCGGTGAGCACGATTTCTCAAAAACGGCTCAACCGATCGGTCTGCAATTTTAACACAATCTTGTCAGATATTTTCTTCGGGTATTGATCGAAGGAATAAAATTTCCGATAATTATTTCTATTTTTTTTTCAACGATTTAAGGGAAAAAATTTGATCGAAAATCGAAATTGTTTCTTTCCAGAGCCACCATTTTGTCAAAAATGAAAATGTTGACTATTCCTTCGATCAATACCTGGATTTATCTATTCCCTAAAAGAATCTTTTTGGTTTTTTCATTTTAGATAATCCAAACCGGAGATACTTTGCTCACCGCCGGGCACTTTTTTTTCGGGGACCTCCAGGAGACTTCCTACAATGTTACATTAACAATTCTAATGAATATTTTTGAAAATAAAAAATGCCAATCTAAAGCCAAATGATGCCACTACACTGCCTAATACTTTTCGTTTAGCCCAATTGAAATCCTTTTCCAGAAAAAGTTCGTGAAAAAACGACTTTTTGGCCTTGCAACCGCGTATAACGCCTGAATAAATACACTTTAGAAATACATTTTTTTAAATTACATTTTTTAAGTCACTATTTATAGACGAACATGGTAGTTAAAAAACTGTTCTAAAAAAAATTGTAGATCTGCGCTGTTGATGAAATCTCGAAAACAAAAAAATCAAACGGCTTCAGATACGTTAATGGCTATAGCGCACATCATATGATTTTTGATATATGCAAAAATAACAAAATGTGGACATTTTTCGAAAAAACTTTCGAGAAAACTTTCGAAAAAACGGACATTTTTCGAAAAAACAAAAAAAAACGTGTTTTATCACCGTTTTTGGCAAAAAAAATTCGTGATATGCGGTATAACTATAGTTGTCAAGAATATGTGGTTAAAATTTCATAAGGATCGATTCATTAGTTTCGAAGGTTTTATCAACCGTTGAAAAACGTTGTTTCGAGAAAAACGCGTTTAAAGTTTGTTCGAGTTACATACATTTTTTTTAAATTTTTGTATTTCGAAAGTCTATTTATTAAATGTAAGAATTTTTAAATCAATATCTGTAATGTAAACCTATCACAAGAATTCATGGAGATAGCCTTTTTTTCTAGCGTCTAAAGTGAGAAGACCCCTTAAAATCGATACCTGTTTCAATAATAATGAGAATGAAATTGCTATTTTCGCAACGAACCGTTGAAGAAAAATTTCAGCCTGTTCGCGCAAACGTTCTCAGCCGGAATGTTCAATCGTGCCGCGACCGGGCCTATCAGGCAACGAAATCCACCGGAAACGAGAAATACCTTTTTGTTTCGTTTGTGCAGCTCGTCCACCAATTCTCTGCAATTTAATTAATGATAAAGCTCATTCAAATGCATTTAGATAAAAAAATAATATCCGAATTAATAATAGCAACAACAATTATCATCCTATTTGTGGGATAATAATTGTTTTTGTTGTCATCACTATTATTAATTCGGATATTATTTTTCTACAATCATAACTATAATTATATTTGTATAATTATAGTTATGATTATAATTATTATTTCTATTATTAAAACTAAAATAATTATAACAATCAATTAAATGTTATAATAATAATAATTATTATTATCACTGTTATTGTTGTTTCTATTCACGATATTCAACTAGTGATACTATTAATAATAATTAATAAATCAAAATCTATATTATGAAACGTGCTTAAGATATTACTGGATGGGCCGTCGACCAAAAAGTTAGTCCAAAATAGGCGAATCGTGGATTTACAAGTCTAAATCATGTCGTTCATGTTTAGCCTTACTAATTGTTAATTTAACAATAAATTAACACTTAGAAATGTTAATTTATCATTTTTAATAATAATTGAAGTCGAATTTGACGGTATTGGCTTGTGCTCGAGTGAGGTTTTGTCAGCGACTGTACATCTGTTTCAACTGCCCAACAAAAAAATTTCTCAATTTTTAAATTTAATTAACACAATCAGACCACCTTATTATTACCAATAATTACCCAAAAAGTCAATATATATTGAGTTTTCCAATGATTGCCGATTGATTCATCGTTAAAATAAATCTTTTACTATTTTATAAATTGCCAGCTGTACGCGACAACGCAGTTGTCTTTTTTTTTCATCAGTCGTGTTCGTTGCGTCTCATCATTTTGATACGAACAAGTGCGCATGCTCATAATGATGCGCAACGCGCAACTGTGCAATGAAACGAGCGCGTCATCGGTCGTGTTCGTTGGGTCTCATCATTTTGATACGAACAAATGCGCATGTGCATAACGATGCGCAACGCGCAACTGCGCAATGAAACGTGCGCATCATTATGCGCATGCGCAATCAAAATGATGAGACCCAACGAACACGACCATCAATTGCGCATCATTATGCGCATGCGCACTTGTTCGTATCAAAATGATGAGACCCAACAAACACGACCATAGTTGGTAACACTCCTCGACCTGCTTACGCATGCGTTGGGCTCTCCGCGTTGACGCTGCTTCGTGAGTAACAGTGAGTAAATCTAACCTCAAAACAGGTGGGGAAGCGTGGCTTCGGTGCGTTTTATCCTAATTGTGTTAAAAAATTTAATGGAATAAAAACCATTAACATAAATTAATCAGCAATCTTATTTATTAAAAATAATAAGCGACAAAAAAAAACTATGAATTCAACTTATGCTACGGATGAATTACGGATAAAATTATTCGGCAGATAAACAATGTTAAAGGTACAGGATATCTTGCGGATAATTTTGTCCAGACATGACGAAACCGGCCATTAGCATGGATTTACACCACGGTATAGCAAAGCGTTTCTACTGTACCGACAGAATAATCATTATACTGCTCTACAACGTTGCCACTTCAACGCAGCGCACTTTATAAAAAGGCGATTCTCCTCATTACTTTAATTAATTTCTCGACCAGTACTCAGTCGATTTATTTGGAACTTAGCATAATAAATCGCTTGATCCTAAATCTCGATGATATAATATTTTCAGATTTTACGGCGATTTAGTTCCATTTGTTTTGCAACCATTAACGTCTGCAGAAGCTGTTTTCCCATAAGCAACCGTGTTAAATTCATATGTCTATGACTACTAAATTATTTAGTGAAAAATTCTAAAATAATTCATGTGTTATAATTCTATCAAGAACTATCATTTCTTAAATTTTAAAGAATTTTGGCGATTTTTTAATATCCATCCAGTAATACCTTAAACGATAGTAGAAATAAACCGCATGATTTTGCAAAATCTATTTACTTTATTCCCGGTGTCAATTTGGGTGGATGATTTTTTATGAATTCTTTAATTTGCTCAACACTTGGTTCAATGATATTGAGCCGGACCGTGAGAGACTGCTGAAACGTCATGCTCCCTTGCATCGCCTGTTTTGTCCTGTAAAAACACAAAAGTTCCGATAAAACCAATCAATTGAAGATTACTCGAATATTATATTCGTGTGATTTTTACAAACGAGTATCAAGTTGAAAAAAAGGCATCGATCAATTATTGCGAAAAACCGAAGTGTCAGTCGTATCGTTGGAGGTAAAATAAATGTGTACGTGACCGCATCCTTGAGATGATGATATAATTCGGGTAATTAATAATTGTGAGTGTTGTTTGCGAACGGATTGATTAATTGATTTGAACATTTATTAAACGACTGTGGAGAGACATCGATTTTTAATCTCCGATAAAAATCGATAGTACGTCCGTTTATATAATTTATTATCTTCGTGTGTATGGCCATGCTTCCTTCATGTTTGTCTGTCCTTGTCGCCCCTGATAAAGAGCTCCAAATCGTAACTTCTGACTTTTTGAGATATTATCGCGTTACGTGAATACGATTTTAAGGGGTAAGGCTACTGTGAAAATGACGAACGTTTGTTCGTCGCTCGAGGCAAATCAAATTGAAGATGTTAAGTCCAACATAGCAGGAATCGCAGGTTGAAGGTAAACTTATGATTACAACGGGGGAACTGCTAATTTGACGTGAAACGCGTTTTTTTTCGAAACTGCGTTTTTCAAAACGGCGTACACATGAACGGATTGACTTTAAATTTGGTACACTTATTCAGTGTAATAGTAAAAGGTGTCTCAAAATGACCTGACATTTTAAATTGCGCGCCATTTTTTGTGGCAAAAATGGAGTACTGATCTTTAACAACTGGCATCATGAAGTATTGCGGTTTAATCATGGGGAATTACACGATCGAGCAACGCATAGAAATTGTTATTTGCTGCATTGTTACTGCATAGTTATTGCAGACAAAGTTTCATGTTCGTGTTATCTCGCGGCGATGTCAATTGGCCACCAAGATCGTGCGATTTGACGCCATTGGACTTCTTTGGTCTTTTCTGAAAGAAAAAGTGTATGCCAATGATCCACAGACTATTCCGGAGCTCAAGGAAGCAATTGGACGCACCATTAATGAAATTAGTCCGCAATTATGCCAAAATGTTATTGAAAATTTCGTCAAAAGAGTGAACGTTTGCCAACAGGGACGAGGCGGCCATTTATCGGATATTGTGTTCCACACATAACCTCCAAGTTTGTACCTCATATTGAAATAAAAATATGCGTACTTTTCAAATAAATAATACGTTTTCTTAATAAATTAATATATCAGGTAATTTTGAGACACCCTATACTTTTAGAACGACGTTTTTCTTCTTAACATTTATTTTCGTAACTTATTACGCTGCGGCTAGCCGTCCGGTTGTCGGACGAATGAGCGTATGATATTTGTCCGGATAGCGGCTCAGTTCACACAGTTCACGTTGTACAACGCCCCGACAAACATACCCAAAGAAAATTATAAAGAATTTAATGGGACGAATACGTGTAAATTATTCGACTGGATAGTTTGTTTAACAATTTAACACATTCTATCCGGACGATTATATATATGGTATTCGCCCGGATACTAGCTGACACTAATCACAATATGCACGCCTACTAAAAATACAGCGTGAACTGAGCCGCTATCCGGACGAATAACACGCTTATTCGTCCGATAACCGGACGGGGAGTCATTCTGAACTTATTAACAATAATGCTGTCAATGTTCCTCGAAAAATCGGGAAAAAATCAACATTTTTATGATTGAAACACGATAACGAGCTCGGTCAACTCTTATCCAGTATTATCTACTTTAAGAAAAGAAAACTCGTTTTTTTTTGTTTCGCATCAACCAAAATTAAGGACACCGTTGAGCCCCTCACGTTCAAAAGTCCTTCACGAGATTATTTATAATTGATTGAATTATAAATATTTTTTTAATGAAATTTGGTACACAACTTTGTTAACGGACTATACCAGTGTGACACTTTCAAAAAAACGTTTTTTTTTGCCTTTTTCGACAGTTTATACTTTCAAGAATATGAGACGAGATTTTTCAAATTTGCTGACATTGTAACTCGAAGAGCAATTATCCGATTGACTTGAAATTTGAACTGAGTACTCTTGAATATATTTACTCTACAATGACGTAGGATATTTTTGATTGGATAAAAATTGACGATTTGCCATTGAAAAAAACGACCATTTTATAGGCAAGGAAACAGACTTTTTTCATAAGTACGCCATTTTGTTAGATTTTGATATTTTTCGAAAATCCTACGTCATTACACAGGAAATACGTTCCAGTTCAACGACATTTTTTTCCTTTTTCAGTTTCAACTACTCAATTGGCCGGAATCATGTCAGCAGTGACGAAACTTTTCTTTTTGGCGCCTCCGAAGGCAGCGCATAAGTCGCTCGGATCTCAATATTGTTCTATGAAAAAATTATATAATATAGGTCGAATATAGCCAAACATATTCTTAATTTTCCGAAATATTTAATCAAGTACTTGTCTTCCAAAAAAAATTCCTGAAAATCTCCCTAATATTCAGCGTTCACACTGGTATAGCCCCTTAATGTAGATACAAATTAAACGTCTAAGCGATTTTTCCATCATCTAATGTATTCCTCCATAAATAAATGTTCTAAACAACCCTGATTTTCGAGTCGTCACAGTAGCCTAACCAAAAAGTGCAATATCAACATTTTCTATATACACGCTCAAATGCCAAATATCTGAAAACAGTGACTTTGAGTGCAAAAAAGAAACATTTTTTTTTAAACCTTTCAATAAAGAACAAATAAATATAAATGTCACTGTATTTCGTACAATTCGCGTACTCGCAATAATAATGAGAAATCTGAAAAACTTTCGAAATTTCGCTCGTAGTTACCCGCATTTTATCGTGTATTATCATTATTCCGATTTTCATATGGGTTTCGATAGAAACGTCGCGTTCAAAGCGGTTTCTGCATTGACCTCAGTTGTGCCATGGAAAATTGAAAGTAACAAAAAAGCGCCGCATTTTTTAATTTCAGTTGCTGATTTGACCGCATATCCTTTCGCTGCCCCGACGATGTATATTTAAACTTTGTCCTTCGTTCAAATCGGGGTATCGTTATTTTAATGACAAGTGTCGAAAAGTACTTTCACATATTATAATAATTTTTTACTTTCGTTTTCCGTATTCGACGAAGCTTCGCAATGATTATTCGAGCAGTACATCAAACGCTGTTCATTTTCTATTCTCTCTTCGTGCAGAATCTTAAATGTAATAATTATGCTTGCAGTGTCCGAAAGGCGGCCGTTCACTTACAGGTCAGCAACCTGATCTCCCTTGCCGCAGAACTTGGCCAACTCGTCGATTCCCTCCTCCTGTATAACCGTTGAATCAACATCGAAAGTTACTGCATCGGCGGTTCTCCAGACCGTCTTGACCGCCTCGCGACTCGTCATTCTCGCAGCGGCGATGTTACTGTCCCTACTGTTTCACTCGTTGAATAATATACATGTATTTATATATTTAAAGTGATAATGCGATAGTTGAAAGGAAAAATACGAAGAGCAAGAGAAGATGCGAGAAGAAAAATGTGGCGAAAAAGAAACGGACTAATCTATGGAACACGCAATTTCGAATGTCACGAGAGGACTGACTGAAACTGACACGCGGAGAGTTAACGAAAGCTCGTGAGCTCGTGTCGTGCTGACTGGGAAATATGACCGCCGAAGGGGGAATAGCCAATCATTCACGATTTACTCGCGCGCCCATATACGTATGAACACACACATACACACGCTCCGATGTCTATATAAATTTACGAACTTGGCACTCTACCATCCAGCTTCCACTTTTAATTCAGCGGTCGGCATGAACTTGACATTTCGAAAATATGATTTTTTCAGCACCCTAGTTTCATAGCCCAGGGATTCAACTTTAATTTCCAAGAATGATGGCGTAAAAATTCCAAAAACTCACCGAGTTCTTACGTTTTTTGTGAAGGGTCAGATCGCCTGCTACGGCCAATTGCCCCGCGGCCTTTGCTACCCTTTTTCACTTACGTATTTCTCAGAACTACTTTTGCGAAACGCCGCATGCCGTATTTTATATGGTATGACCCGATACTTTTTTTTATCTTTCTCCATTTGTTGATATCAAACGTTTACGTTGTTTTTTTTATCAGAAGTCGAACTTTTACTAGAGCTTGCCATTTTCGTAGTTTTGAAATTTTTTATATGTATCCGGTCATAGGAGAATTTTATTATTAAGTAAAATTAAATTTTTTTATTTTTCATTTCAGATCACGCTTGTTTCAAGAACCACCTATACTGAGCGGCCATGCAGCAACAGCGGAACTTTGCTTAAATGATTATGACTGTATTTTTTATCCGTTTTTTTCGATAAAACAAAGGTTCGATTTTGGCAAGACTATGATTCAATGGTAACCCCGTTCTGGTCATTCCAATGCTGTCATCGGAAAAAAAAATTGAAAACCAATGTGTTTTTGGGTCCCAACTCCCGTACGCCCAGCTGTGTCGGCTGTAATTACGAAACACCCGGTACATTGACTCATCGACTTCGCGAAATCGTTTTATTATACTTCACACGATTCCCCTTACCGCGGTCTAGCATTCAGGTCTTGAAAGGATGGTGGTGGGGTGTCCGATTAGTGTCCAAGGCACGGTCTTACATACAGGTCTGGAAACTCCGTTCGTTCACATGGTTCCTTAGCCGAAGCTCGACGCTAAAGGCGCTGCAATTGAGTAGTGTTGTATGCGACAGGGACAACAATACTCTCACATTCGCGTTATAGCGTAACCCGTGATCAAAACAAACACCCCTCGATACTAGCGACACCACAAATTCGGCTTCAATAGTCGAGTCACTCCCATTACCAAAATTTCATCGAGTTTCCAGACCTGTATGTAAGACCGTAGTCCAAGGTTCGTAAGTTCCGATTTACGCCGCAAGGTTCGCTCATGATGTCGGCGTGTCGTGTGCGACAGAGAAGGAATATAGTAATCTCGTAAGCTGAACTCTCGGACTAAACACTAACACGACGAATAACAACAAAATTATCACTAAGTGCTTTCCTTTCACAGCAACACACGAACGCGTTTTTTACTATGACGTTTTGGCCACGGTCTTACATACAGGTCTGGAAACTCCAGTGGAAGGGGTAGGTAGCTTATTGAAGAGACTTGGTAGTTCACAGGTCGCCACTAGGTTCGTTACGATCAGAATACCCGCTGCGGCGCGGTCGGGGGGTCTAACAGAGACAGCACTACTCGGTCATGCTTCTATCCCTCTATCTCTGCCCCACCTTCATGTTCGTTACACGGATACTTTGTATTAGTTTGAACACTGTTGAAAGGGCCAGGACAAGGCGTTAGTCCTGTCAGTTTCAATTAATACGATAAAAAAATATATGTTCCTAATCGTAATCAAACAAACTTTCTAAAGCCAAGCGAGCGTGATAAGCATATACATAGGATTTTCAAACTGTCACATTGAATGTGAACTTTGACGAAGTGGTTCCGTACTCGCCTCATACTCGCGTTGTTGTAGGTTCAAAGCCACTTGTCTCCACTTTTTTCGTCCATCCCTTATTCCCGTGTTTTTAATGTAATTTAATAAAAAATAGAAACGTAGAAAATTCTCTGATATTTTTTATTTTTGTACGTGAATTTGTTTTCATATCGAGGTAAGCAGAATGAATCCTTTCAAATTTGTTTATGTTGCCCCTTCATGCGCCGTGCGGCGCACCACATCACCATTTTGAAAGAATATGCTTTCAATTTATCGAAAACGTACTGTGTCCAAAACGCAGAAAAAACAACAATTATCAGCGATTCAGCGACACACGTTTTCAACTGCTCACTCCGTTCCTCGCCGTATTGAGGTTATGTGTGTCCGGATTTCGGAACCGCAGCGAAAACTAGTGGAGTCGCTGCGATAGAAATTTGCTACGCTAACTGATCCATCGGATCGCAGTTGCCAGCATTAGAGTTTCCAGCCCTCCATGTAAGACCGTGGTTTTGGCCTCGGTCTTACATACAGGTCCGGAAACTCCGTTAGTTCAAATGGTTCCTTTGTTGAAGTTCACCACGAAAGGCGCTGCAATCGAGGAGTCGGTGTGCGAGAGAGACAAAAATATTCCCTCTCACCCACCAATGCTTGCAAGCAGTACTTATCGGAGTTAGCAGTACACTATATATGGAGATAGCATTTTATATTACAGCGCAAATATAATTTCGCGTTTATCAATCATAAAATAACAATTATTTATCCCTTAGAATTCAAATAATAGCGTCTTATAATGGCAATAAGGAAGAGTTTTAGTCATTATCGTTCTGCAGGAAGGGGGAGGGGTGGAATGTACAAAATAACGAAAAAACCAAACCTTTATTTACTTTTTGTTGATCGTTCGTTCATTGGTTTGTCAATTTAGTCATCTTTTTTTTACGACAATTTTTTTTTTCATATTTTTTTGCAGGGTGTTTTGCCTCGTGCGCAACCTAATGTAATAAATTATCGCGTATAATAAGATATCCGAACCATGTTTTTAACATGGAAAGGAAAACTTGATCTCGTTATACATCTTCGAGTGTTAAATCAAACACGTTAACCTTTGAGGAATGCTTCGTGAAACACGTTTCAACGTAGTGTATTAGATTAAAGAATTTTGAATTGGCATGGATTAAGCCGTCACGAGATTTCATAGAAAGAGCAGGTGAGCTATTAGAACTCAAGCAGACCCCTTCGCAACAGATGACACAGGCATCATATCTCTTCAGAACTTGCTTGCATAAGTACCCTGAAAGTATGCACGTTATGGTTTTGTTAATTTATTGACAAACACAGAACATAAACACTGCGAAGTGCAAAAAATTGCATTCAAATCTAAGACTCTATTTAATTTTAACTTACGTAAACCCAGTAAAAAGGAACGCATCAAACGTGATAGACATAAAACCGATAATGTTAGATATATATTATTCAATGCAATTAATGTTAGATATATATTATCACCTGTAATTAATAGTAGCGAAAGAATTAAAAACAATTCTTTGTACTGGGATGATGATTTCGACGATTCTACCATCGTGCTATGAGAGTTGTTAGTTTATTCTACGGCTACCTACGTTGAGTTAATAAGAAGCCTGCTTCATGAAAAACTAGGTAAAATTTTTAAAAAACCTTCCGCGTAATAAACTATACAGTCTATAGCCAGAGGAAGGGTATAATCGTGATCGACAGGGTACTCGATGATATCGTCGGTCTCTCATTCTCCTTTATCTGAGACGGCGTTTAATTTTCGTCGAACTTCGTCACGATACTTGACTATTCTCGGTTCCGATTTTTCGCCACTCAAAGCTTTTAGATCGCCTAGCTATATCAAAATCTCCGGCTTAGGTCGTTCTGTAATGGTACAATTACCATATTTTGGAGGCTTAATCACGCTATATACTGACAGCAGTTTATATAGCTGAAAAACATTGATAGTTTCACTTTTAGGCTTCTGTAAGCCTTATTGCACTCCGGTACTAGGCAGGACTTCGGCATTACTTCGCGGTTACTCGACGACCATATTCAGGTAATGTGTTCGCTGTCAAAACTAACTCCTCAATACTAGCGACACCACGATTTCTGTTTCAATAGTGGATCCACCCCCACCGCCCGAATTTCATCGAGTTTCCAGACTTGTATGTAAGACCGTGGTTTTGGGTATGTTAGGTTATAGGTTATGTTTAGCGATCGTGGGCGCGGCCAAAGAATATATATTACATGGAAGCACCTGCCCCGTGTTAATATTTGGCACAGAAAATGTAGTATATATTTCCGCCGGTAGAATGCGCGCGACGTATCGGTGTGCCACGCACAAGCAAAGGACATATATTCTTTGGATGTGTTCGTGCACATCGATATTTCTGCCGACAATAAAAAAGTGACGAGCCAGCAGTCCACAAAAAATGGTTCAATAATAGATCGATGTTATTATGAAGAAAAAATGATCACTTTTAACCATAAACTTTCCGATTTATGAGTGCCGAAATTATGCAATCCGTGACGAAACGTGATCGGCCGAATGCGTTGATGGCAACGAATGCCTTGACTTGGCAACACTGCGAACCACGCGCGTTCCATGGACTGCTTTTTTAAAACTTGAGTCTTTACAAATTGTCTTTTATAGAGCAGCCGACTTTCCATTTTATTGAATGTGCTATTTGTACGCCGCACGAGTTGCAAGAACCGCACTGTCAACAACGGTAATAAGTATTCGCGATCCTCAAAAGGCTTGGTGCCTCTCACGACCTTAGGCAGAAGCTCCACTGGTATAAAAAACTTGGTCAAAATACATTGATAACAATGGTCAAATTAAAAAAAAAAACGAAGAATTACTCGAGATTCCGCTGTGTTCCAGAGTGCAAAACGGATAATAACAGTGAATTGTCTTTCCATAAGCCACCTAAAGATTAAGGTATTCCTTTCGCGGAGGGCCGTATTTTGTGGGGGCATAAGCAGGGCCTTCTGAATCGTCGGTAAATTACAATTGCGCTTAATAAAAAAAACAAGTTATAATGGATTATTATACACAACGATAAACTAGAATGACAAAATTCGCGCAAATTTAGTAGATTGAGACATTTTTACATTTATTTGAAACGTCACGGCTACAAAAATTCTTCTGCTAACCACACTTTTCCAAGTTTTAACATTAATATTTTCTTTAAACGTTCGGTGACCCTCTGTTTTTATTGTTGTTACGGAATCTTTAGACTTTTTTACACCTCTGAGCAGTTTGTATTAGGCATCTAGAGTTATTTAGTGTATAAATTATTAGAAAGACATGTGGCCAGCGTGACATGTCCATAAAGCGCCGTATAAGTGAGACGATTTTTAGGGCCGTAATTTTTCGTTAAAGGTTCGGTAACTTGGCTTGAAATTTTACCAGTATACTGGGATGTATTTTTACTTCATTATAGACGAAAATCAGTTAAGTGTAAAATATTTGGGTTCGTGAAAGGAATACCTTAAGTCTTTTGAAAAAAGTGGTTGTTGGCTCTGAAAATGACTCTCTTTAGGCCATCAAGGCGAGTTTGTATCTTGATAAATAAAAAATCGAGGAATATTAAACATTATTTCTGTTATATACAATATATAAATATCATTTCAGACGTCTCTGGTAGAAAGTATGCCTTGAAAAAAGGAATTACTTCTTTTCGAAACCTGCGAGTGACTCTCATAACCTTGAAAAATCTAAATCCAGAGCTAACAGAGCTAAAATAGAGCGCAAAATAAATTATTCACCGCAGTAGCATCTTTACAGTCTACCATGTAGGTAAATCCAATAACCACCTCGCAGGTAATCAAGACCGAAGTAATTAGTTTCGTTTGAGGCTGAACTTTGACCGGCCATATTGGAATATCGCTGCGCCACCTCTGGGACGAGAAAATCACGAAACGTTAGGGTAAGGCGTTGATTGTGCTCGCCAGCGACGTTGCCACATGTACGGACCGTATGTTCAGATGTTAGTATGCGAGCATACGTAAACGCAAACTTGCTAAGTGTTGGCATACCGTAAAACGGGATTAAACTGATATTAAGAGTTTAGCAGTTTTTGGGGCTACTTTGATAACGCCCTGAAATACGGTTTAAATGTACGCAGTCGGTATTGTTGTTCAAGCTTATTATAATGTTGCTAAAGTTGATTGCAATGTTGTTCGAGAATTTTGATCTTAATGATAATTATCAGACTGATTAAGTGCCTATAATAGTACCCTAGGTACTTGATATTTGTATGTAAAATGTTTCCTTGATAAACATGACAGTTTCATTGTAAAAATCGTTTTTTCCATTTAATTCCATGTATAATGCATAAAATATTAAATATGTTTATCAAAATGTAGTGAAAGTCACCCTTAATTTTTGACATAAGTTGCATTTCAATGCCTTGTCAAAGAAACCCCTAACTTGAGGTTACTTTGACACTAAAAAATATATAATATTGCGGGGGGGGGGGCTTGACTTTTTTATACATATGATAGCCAAAGTCCACATTGTTCTATTGGAGCAAAAAAACTTGGAATTTGGGATGTTAAAAAAAAGTTACCTACCAAAAGACATCAAAAACCTGTTCATAGTATGCCCATTTTACGGTATGTCCTGGGCAAGCCCTACTGAGAGTTTGCTACCACAAACAATATCGCTCAAAAACTTACTTAATCTACTATGCCATTTTTCAACTTGTAAATACTTAGATACTACCACGTTTGTAATTTGAAAGTAAGTCAATTCATTAGTTTTCAAAACTATTGCTCATTTAAAAACTTCACTGTACGTTTACTTTTAACCGTTCGAGTGCACACCTCCGCTGCCAACCTATAAGTACATCTTGGGTGAATCTAACCCAAGGCGTTTTCAAATCGTTGTATTCCGGTAAATATGCATTTTTTTGTAGAGACGTTTTTTGTAGTAAATTATCCATACTTTATGGCCCTTAATTTATTTTTTGGTAAAGACGAAAATTAAATGCCAAAACATTCGTTCAAAGTGGGGCATACGTTGAAAAATACATACTTGCACGAAAAAAATCACTGGGTCAAAACGACCCAGTGTGCACTCGAAGGCTTTTTCGCGTCCTTAGGCCACAGTAACGGGTATAAAATCATGTGCGAATTTAACAGTTTTTTTTCGTATGAAAAAGTGATTCACTCATAAAATCAATTACACATCTATTTAGCATGAATATCAAGCTGTTAGAAAAAAATATATATTTTTTTCTTTTTCGATGTACAAAATGGCCGACTACTCGAAACTTCTCGAAACAGCTTTTTTCCAATTGTCGTGACAAATAACTTCAACAATTTTAACTCAATTTACTGAAAATTTAAAAGTTATTTTCCTAATTGCATTTCGCAGAGTAGTACGTATGGAATTTCTGATTAATCGAAAACTTTTCATTTTATGAGCAGTTATAACGAAATTTTTCACTGAAAATTCATTTCTTAAGTTCAAATACCTACAACTTTTGAATAAAACAATATTTTTCAAATTCCGTACGTACTTCTCTAGGTATTCTAATATAGATTGACGAGAATTTTTGTTTTTTGTTTTAGGTAAAAAATTGTGGATGCTAAATGTCACGGCGCGGAGCGCCTAAAAAAAGATAACAAAAGAAAATATTAGTAGTACATCGAAAAAAAATATATATTTTCTAACAGCTTGATATCCATACTAAATAGATGTGTAATTAATTTGATGAGTGAATCACTTTTTCATACGAAAAAAAATTGTTAAATTCGCACATGATATTATACCCGTTACTGTGGCCTAAAGCCTTAAGGGGTAAGGCCACTGTAAATTTTTTGAAAAATCGATTTTTTTTTATTGGCTTAAAAAATAGTTTTCGCAATTTCTATATAATAGTTTTCAAAAAACTATATCGCACTTTCTATATAATAGTTTTCAAAAAACTATTCGCAAAACTTTAAACGCGTTTTTCTCGAAACATGGTTTTTCAAAATGGCACGCAGCATAACTCGAACAATTTTCATTTTTTTTACTTGAAATTTTAACCAGATGTGAACATTTACATTATCTTGAGAATGTCGATCGGAATTTTCAAGAACTTTATTTATTGATTTTTTATTAACAAAAAACTTGCCGTTTTTTTCGTCAAAAATCAATTTTTTTTTTCAAACGCACGCCAAATCCACAAAAATTGATACTTTTTAAAATCCGATCGACATTCTCTAGCTATAGCCCTCTAGATTAATGGTTTTTTTTTGTTCTAGATTCAAAAGTGCACCAGTGGTGCTGCGTGCCGCGGAGCCCTGGAAGCAAAACATGTCCCGGGAAGATAGCTGTGGAACCGCCATTTTGTTTTTTTTTAATGTAAAAAAATTTTATAATAAAGTTTAATGTATGCCCGATAACACCATTAAAAGTTTTTTTTCAAATACCTTCAATTTCGGGAGCAAAAAATTAGTGAAAAAACCTTTTTTTTTGGGCCGTTACAGTGGCCTTACCCCTTAAGGTAATCCTATCGCTTCACACTAGTCATACCACTGATCATACTTGAAACTTGTACAATTTATATTTTTAACATATGCAAAAAAAATAATTGTTAATAACTGAAATTTTTCATTTGTAAACTGTTTAATGAATGTTCACATTTAACTAGAAAAATAAAAAAATAATTATTCCAACGATTCGCGCATTTCTAGATTTGATATTTGGCAACATTGGTTCTATCTCCGTCTCTTTTCACTCAACCAGGCGAGTATGACCTCCATGCTTCTCAACGTCGATCTGTCTAAACAATGTCAAGTGCGGGAAATATAAAGCATTGTATTCGGGCCACGACTGGTAAAAAGCCTGAAAAATTTGTGTCGGCGAAATATGTCGGTTAAAAACGAAATATGTTTGGAAATTCGAATGAGTGAGATGAGGTTAGGACTACAGTCAGCTGTTGCCTTGCTGTCACGTCTCTTTGTCGTAGCAAGTGGTAATAAATCGAATACCGGAAGTTGAAATTAAACTTGATATTACATAAAAATTAGGTCAATTAGCGCAATTCCTTCTAAGAGCATTGGATTACTACAAGTGTTAAGTATGTAAATCTGATTATTTTTAAGAATCTGACGGATTCCCACTATTATATACACTTTTGTAGCGACCGGAAATTGGGTTTTTCAAACAAAAAAAATGAAAATCCTATGGATTGAAGCCTGGTGATAGGATTACCTCAAGTAGCGTCATGTTCTCGTTAGCATAATACTGAAGCATATCGCAACGCACGCTGCAGGGCAACGATTTCCACGTGATAGAAAATCACTGAAGAATTATGCTCAGTCAATGAATCAAAACCAACAATCGCAAAAAAACAATGTCCGCCGCAGCATCCGGCAAACGAAAAAAGTACCTGGCGTACCTTCACACGATCGCGGCATCGAAACGAAACACCCTGTACATCGAGTTCCTTTGCCGTATTCGTGCCGAACCGCCTTCTAATCGAACCGAAATAATCCGGTATATCAAAACTCGCCCTATCTCTTTCTCGCCTATCGTCCCGCAAAACAATAGTTCGTCAAGGACACGCATAACCAAAAAGATCAGAAAAAAACATTATTTTTCGGATCTGCCGTACGTGAACTTTCCATCTGCACACGCGTCATTGTCAGATTATTTGAATATCATCTCATTAACACGTCGCTCATCTGCCGCCAATTAGCCTCTATTTGTTATTTGAAGAGCGATTTTTGCCTCGCGTTCGACACTTCATTTGTCAGCACGGTGCCAAGGTCGCGAAATTCGGGGAATTTTAATAATCCTCGATATCTTAATTTCGGTGCAAACAAAGAAAAGGAATTCCTCGATGTGTAATTTTCAGATCGAGATTTATCCAGATCGCGCTACGTCATCGATCAACTCTTAGATTCCAATTGAAAGAAGAAAAATAAGTGTAGATCGTCGATATCGCATGTATACGCAAGTGTTGTCTACTTGCCATGCACACGCAATCGCGAGCGCTCGCAGGGGGTCTCGATATCCTACTTTTTTAAATTCTTTTTCTCGCGTATCCAATCACGCGATAAAGCCACGTGATTGTCTCAGCAAAATGCCGCTCGCTTGCGTGCGCTCGTTTCTTTTCTTCTTCCCCGAAAAAAACGGTGCTGCGTCGCGTACTCGTTTACCACGCGATTGCGTCATCGGTGGCTTGTTCAGCTCACGAAAAAAAAAAATAGATTCAAGGTCATCGATTTGTGGCCGAAATTCCATTGAAAACAATACGCGCTATACGTCCCCGAACTCCAGATTTATCGCGTTCTCAAGTATTTTCGTCGCCGCGGTATTATGCGCGGCGTGCGCTCGATCGATAATGCTGGGCGAGGTGAACGAGAAAAATAAGAGACACGTACCCGTTGGATGCCGCAACGAGACGCGAATATCTGAAGACCTCGTGAACGATTCGGAGCCTCATTATCTCCTTCGATCGGCATTTATTGATATCGATGACGAACGATTTATCATTACGCTGTAGAAATCTACGAAGGACGTCATGGAGCACGACTGATATGCTGCGGTGAAACGAATTTGCGTTTTTTGTGAGCGCGACAGCGCCATCTGTTGGAATACGGTGGGACTTTTATCTTCAAGGTGATACTCGTTTTCGAGATTCGGTAAGGAAGTTTTCTGCAATATCAGCTGCCGGCTATACGATCACGGACGTGTCCAACCGAAAACTGAAAATCCTACGGCCAAGTTTTCTCTTGGACGAATTACATTTCAGGCGAACGGGAGACGTTCGGAACGTCTATGGTGTTTCCTCTCTCTTTCCCGAAATATTCGGCCATCTCGAAGAGCTTTAGGGATCTGCATATCTCTCTCGCACTTATGGCCGATCAGTCGATGTTCGCCGTGCCATTGAACAACGTTTGAGGCGAATGTAACAGTTTCGCTGAAGCATAAGTTGATGAAACTAGAGCGGCGTCACTTCCGATAAATCGGTAAAAGTTACCGATCTCAATCGGTAAAAAATACCGATCTTAATCGACACAAATTCCTATATTTTAATTATTATCAATATACCTATCCTAAATTGACAAAACTGCCGATTTTAATCGGTAACAAATTACCGATTTTAATCGGTAACAAATTACCGATTTTAATCGGTAACAAATTACCGATTTTAATCGGTAACAAATTACCGATTTTAATCGGTAACAAATTACCGATTTTAATCGGTAACAAATTACCGATTTTAATCGGTAACAAATTACCGATTTTAATCGGTAACAAATTACCGATTTTAATCTGTAACAAATTATCGATTTTGATCAGTAACAAATTACCAATTTTAATCGGTAACAAATTACCGATTTTAATCGGTAACAAATTACCGATTTTAATCGGTAACAAATTACCGATTTTAAACGGTAACAAATTACCGATTTTAATCGGTAACAAATTACCGATTTTAATCGGTAACAAATTACCGATTTTAATCTGTAACAAATTACCGATTTTAATCGGTAACAAATCATCGATTTTAATCGGTAACAAATTACCGATTTCAATCGGTAACAAATTACCGATTTTAATCGGTAACAAATTACCGATTTTAATCGGTCACAAATTACCGATTTTAATCGGTCACAAATTACCGATTTTAATCGGTCACAAATTACCGATTTCAATCGGTAACAAATTACCGATTACCGGTCATTTGTTTCATTCGGTAAATTGCGAACTTGACTCGTCTGTTATGGAAGAGCGACCGGTTTAACATCAGTATCAGGAATATATCAGAGACTACTTGAGGGACCATTCGAGTGTAAATTTGTGTGAAAATCGTTTTTTTTGCATTATCCAAAAACATGGAACTTCATAAACATGCTGATAAATTTTGGTCGCGAAATTCGCATTATTCCGATCGCTACAGCCTTTCTTAGAAAAAGAGATTCGACCAGCTGCGTGAGACCTGGCGCGGACGGTGCGCCTTTTCTTGAAACTTCATTTTTTTCAAAACGGTGGAAGATTTTAAACGGAGAGTTTTCAAACTATCTGTCTCAAATGTTGCCGCATCATTCTTCACGCCATTCTTTAACGTCGTATAGAAGCGTTTTTTTTAAATGAAAATTTTACTTTTTTTAACGAGCAACTGTCAAAAAAGAGCCAATTTGACACCTCATTTCGAAATGGTCACCATTTTGTTATTTTTTTTCATACTGATTAACAATCTTTGGTTTTTTCTTTCAGATATTTTTTGGAGAAGGAGGACTTTACACCCTCAGGCGGTATTTTCTTTAGGTTTCATTTTGCAGTTGCCAACAAAATTATATAAAAAATAAAACTAAAACATTAAAAAATATTTTTATGTACAACATAAGTTATTTGAATAAACGAAAATCGGACTTATGATCGATTTTTTTTTAAATTATGAACAGCAGCAATTTTTAAGCCAGACACACTAGAATTTCGATCAACTTGATAGGAATATTCTACAGACTTCTTATTTTTGACTTGTCCGATAGTCGTATAACTTTTATTTCGGCTTATTATCCGAGTGATTATTTATTTCTTACTTCGAGCAGCTGCCGTAGAAAATTTTCATCCAATTTTAAATTTCGTGCAAAATTAGTGTCTTTATTCAATCTAAAATGAATATTCATAAGACTTTGCGAGTGTATCGTTTTTAGTGACTGATATATCGTCAACGATACTAGTATCACAATTTTCAATCGTGTTTATTCCGCAGCTCTTCGACTTTTAAACATGTCCTCGATTGATTCGACCGTCGAATGAATTCATTCAACGCGAGGAAGTCGCTCGTTTGACCGGAACTCGTAACCGTGGAAATCGACGATCCGCGCCCTCTGTGTCCAACCGTCGTCAATTGCTCAAGCTCCGGAGGGACATCGAAAGTTAGGTTAGGCTCTTTTTTCCGGTTTCCATAGCCGTGAGGTGCGTTGAATCCGAAGTTTTTCACAGTAATCTTTAAACATCCTAATAATCATTGTAGCGATAAGGATTGTTTAATAATCGTTGGAGAGCGCGAACTTTCGGGCCTCGTACGTGACTACGATTTTTCGACAATAAGTCTTTTAATATTGTGTTTACCCAGTGGGAAACACGACGGGATATTTCTCTCGCTCTGTCAACATGTTCGCACCACGGACAAACTTCACACGTACGAACGCGATAGTTCTCGTTCTTCATAGTGCCTCTAACGTTTTTTTTTCTTCATTCTCACTATTGCCAATTTACGTGACAGTGAATGTTAAAATTTCTCACCTTTTTTTTCGTCCCTAAACATGCGATCGTTCTCCAGCCACTGTACCCACGTTGATAGCTCAAAGGGGTTAAACCCGTGGTTGACCGAATTTCTTTTTCTTTGATTTGAGAAACCGAGAAAAAAAATATTCGTGCAAATCTACGAAAAGTTAAATATTTTCGACTTTTCAACCAACAAAACGACCTTGACCCTTTTGAACGAGTTTGCGATAATTTGACACGCTTTTACGAAAATGTTTATTTTCTTTGTTGCGCAGCTCGCCAAGATGGTGAAGATAATGAAAACAGGAAAAGTCGTGCTGGTCCTTAGTGGCCGGTACGCGGGACGCAAAGCCATCGTGATGCGTAACTTTGACGATGGAACGACGGAAAAGCAGTACGGACACGCTCTCGTCGCCGGCATCGACCGTTATCCCCGCAAAGTTCACAAGCGCATGGGCAAGGGAAAACTGCGCAAGAGGTCCAAGATCAAGCCCTTCGTCAAGGTAAGCCGGACTAAAGACGTCTCTAGAATATTTGTTTCGCGCGATCCGTAGTAACTCGCACGGGTTGGTTATTGAGAATTATGAAAACGAAGCGTCGATAAGGACTAAGGTAGTTCCATAGGTACACAAATGAGCCAAAAGTTTCCGTTGAAGCGTACAGTAAAATCCAATGCCTACAATGAAGCGTATAGTAAAATCCAATGCGTATAGTAAAATCCAATGCCTCCAAAAAAAAAGCGTGAAAATGTCAACCCAAAAGCGATACAAATGAAAGTTTACAAGAAAAAAGGCGCTTGCTAAAAGACTGAAAGCTGTGGCAGCCATGTGTCAAGCAAATGTGGCTAAACGCGATGAGAATAACCATAACGTCAAAGATCAGCAACAAAAATTCGCTGTCGAAGGACGTTGGATCGTGGATTTACATCTTGCCGACAGTTTAAATTGTATTCGCCGTAACAAAGACAAATACATGCATAAATACGTGCATAAATTGAACAAACTAAATTTGTCTGCAGAATAAATTTATTTGACATCTGTCTCAGGATTACTAGAACTCGGGGAAAAAAAAACAGGCTTCGAGTTCCCAGACCACGCGCCGATCAGCTGGCTGCAGCGTACACTGTTGCCATTACGTTACGGATAGTCGGGTCGGAGTTTGGTGTTGAATAAAATTACCACTTTTCATAAGTCGATATCTCCGAAACTAAAGAGTCGAAGTTTGTCATTTTTTTTTAAAACAATCCCACCATAGTACTGCATGCACATGAGTTTTTATTTTGAAATCCTAAGATCCGTTTAGAACCTACATCGCGAAATGCGAGCAAATTCCTATCGGTTTACTTGTTAGGTATATGCATCGCGTACAAAAATACCCATATTCAATTGCAATTATCTCATGAACTAAACGATGAATCGAATTTTTGGGCATCAGTCCATGAAGGTCATATCTACACCAGATTTCAGCCAATTCCTAAGATTTGACCAAAACTACAGAACTACCTTAAGGTCATAATCCACCAAGAGATGAGCGGAGCTAGGAAAAAACCAATAGATTTACCCCGCTCAGCTTTAATGGACGTGAATTCAGCATTTCATAACTTTCTCCGCCCTTACAAAAGAATAATAAGTGACCATTTACACAGTTGCGTGCAGAAGTTTTGGGCCATGCTATTTTTCAGGCACATTGCATTGAAATACAACAGTGGGGGAAAAATAAACGAGTTATGACAACATGTATTCACTTATATTTAAGGGGGGATTGTCTTTTTTTTTCGCAAAATTTACCGCTTTTTGGGAATTTTTTTGTGAAGAAAGTATACAACGGAAAACATGTGAAACTTGGCATATAGTTTTATTGGTCTGTTTACTACATACAAAAATTTTTTTAAACAATTTCATCAAAAAATCCACCTCCCACCCCCCTCGACGCGCGATGGTCCTTTTTTGATGGTGTGCACGATTACAGCCTTCACGTTCATCCTGCAACAAAAACCCAAAAAGCATTTTACTTTAGACACATATAGCTATCGTTCGATGAAGGGGGGAAAAAAAAATTGACGATTTGGTGACGTTTTGAACTTGAAGTATCGATTTTTCGAAAAAAATTGATCGATTTTTTGTTATAAATAAAAAACTATTAAACGTATTGCTTTTTTGCTTCATCAAACGATAAAAGGATGTCAGCTGAGCATTCTGTCCAAATTTGAAGGCAATCGGTTGAATAGTTTTTGAGAAATCGTGCACACCATCAAAAAAGGACCATCGCGCGTCGAGGGGGGTGGGAGGCAGATTTTTTGATGAAATTGTTTAAAAAAATTTTTGTATGTAGTAAACAGATCAATAAAACTATATGCCAAGTTTCACAAGTTTTCCGTTGTATACTTTCTTCACAAAAAAATTCCCAAAAAGCGGTAAATTTTGCGAAAAAAAAAGACAATCCCCCCTTAAGAACAATTAATTATATACATAGATGTTGTTCTTAAATAATTGATTTGTCCATCACTTTTTATGTAACGAGCAAAAGTATCGGGCCACATACTATTGCGTATAAGAAACAACAATGTTTTTTGTAAAATCAAACAAGATTGGACCTTCGTTTGACTTGGTATTTTGTTGCCATACCCTTAGCAGCGATAACTGTGGCTCATCGACGAGGCATGGATGCTATTAATTGTAAAATCCGTTCTTGTGGCAAGTTTCCTCACTCATGGCGTAAATGATTCCACAATTCTGCCTTGTTGGGTTTATTTTTTCTTCCAACACGATCTTTCAGGTCTTGCCAACTTGCTCAATCGGATTTAAGCCCGATGGTTGCAATGGCCAGGCGAGAAAGTACTTTTCATCTTTGAAGAAAATCTTTTACAAGACGTGAATCATGTTTGGAGTTATTGTGTTGAAAAACCCAACCACACGGCATTTTCTTGATTGCAAATGGAAGCATATGGTCCTGCAATATATTTCTGTAGATTGTAGCGTCCATATTGCCTTGAATTTCTACCAGCGGACCAACGCGGTCGTCAGAAAATACTCCCTAAACTTGAATGTTCTCGCCACCGCGTTTTACAGTAGAAATTTGATACCTTACGTTGAATCTGGTACCTGTTGGACGACTCACGTACTTCCGACCATCACTCCCGAATAATTGAAATTTGGATTCATCGGAAAAAAGCACTTTTCGCCCATCTGATGCTGTCCAATACTGATATTTTTGCAAAATTTAGCTTGGCCTTTTGATTCTTTTTACTGACGAGTGGCTTTTTTTACACCAATGCGTCCGATCAGTCCTACAGCCTTCAGACGTCGGGATACTGTACTTCGACTAATGTCGGCACGATTCTCACTACGTAATTCTCTCGAAATGGCTGCTGCAGTTTTTCATGGACCTATAACATACTTTCTTTTTATAATTTTGTCAACGTATTCCGTAGTTTTTCGCGGTCTACCACTTCGACTTTTGTCACACAACGAATTTGTTAATTTATATTTACGAATAATACGATTGATCGTACTTTTTCCAATGGATAAAGCAATTTATATGTCGCGAGAACTCTTTCCTTCTGAAGAAAGTTTTAACACGATTTTACGGACGTGAATATTCGTGTGATTTTTCATTGTCATGCATGTTTTGAAACTAGTACGAAAGAAAATGCAAACTGAAACACCAACGAAACTCGTTCGACGCTGTACACAAATAATACGCCATACAAAAAAATATGTGACGCTATTATTCATATCAGAGCTCTCTTAAAAATTTGAAATGATTAACGAGCTCAGAAATTAGATATTTTATCACTTTACTAAAAGAAATCGGTTGGCACGAATTTTTTGCACTTTACTGTACATTTTTGTCTGGGAGAAGCTTCCCAACTCTGTAGAATTGTGCCTTTCCATTTCCAACATTCCTTCATGTGCCCTTTCATCAGTTATAATCTCCTCACTTCATGTTTATTTCTGTTTCCTGAGAGAGACTGTGTTGTCCACAGGCTAGATTGACGATATTGAACTTTGCATCGTTGGAATTCAACGAAAATTCTTCTTTTCCTAATTTTCATCATTATCGAAAATATTTTCTTGTCAATTCTTGAGTTGTAGATTTTTAATAAGGACCCTGAAAAAAGTTTGAGTGATTTTTGTAGCCCAAATACGCCAGAACGGTGCTCTGGTGGTATAAAAAAATTAAGGGGAGGGTAGGGGTTTCAGCGTGAAAAAAAAACACTTTTTGGGATTTTTTTTCATCTATATCGATAACGTAAATTTATTGAAACCTTTTGTACAATCTTAAGTGTCATTTCAAGAACATTCCGTGACATTTGTACGCGAAAATATCCACAAACAAGCCGATGACAAAGCTTTTCCAAGAACGTCTTTGGAAAAACACGATTTGCGGTTTTCACTGTATCTCAGCTAGAAATTATCTGAAATAAAGTACGATTAAAATTTAGTCAAAGTACCATCAAATCCTCCCCCCAACGGTCTTTGATAATTTTTTTTTGTTTATTTCTAAATTTTTCGTGGTCATGTAAAGTGAAAAGTGATATTTTTCACAAAAAATTCCGCCATTTTGGGGGCGGAAAACCCCCTCAATGTAAAAACAAAATCTCAAACTAACCGTTGGGGGGAGGTATTTTATATGTAGAAAGTGTGTACCAAGTTGGAAATAAATCGGTCATGTAGTTTTCAAATGGCAGTGATCACGGACTTTGGAAAAAGTGGTTTCGAGAAAAACGCGGCACCGGCTTGTTAGTGGATATGTTCGCGTACAAATTTCACGGAATGTTCTTGAAATAACACGTAACAATGCACAAAAGGTTTCGATAAATTTACTCTAACCATATAGACGAAAAAAATTCGCAAAAAAGTGTTTTTTTTTTCACGCTGAAACCCCTACCCTCCCTTTAAGGCGTTACCCCCACTTGTAGCGCAAAAAAAAGGCCTTTTTCATGAATTTTTTTAAAGAAAACTACAAAACTTTTTCAATCGATCAATATACCATCTTAAAGAACACATCTTGAAGAACTTTCAGTAATTTTTTTATTGAAAAATATTACATTGTTTAGTGGCAAATGGCCGTCAATGAAATAATGTTTTTATATACATGGTTTGCGGTGACCAACATTGCGGCGAAGTGGATCATCTGAAAAAAAATGCGGATGGATTTAGTCAAATATAAGTATAAACTAGTCTTTAATCGAAGGATTTTAAAAAATATTCATTTTTCACAAAATGGCGGACAGTCAAAGTTAATGGTTCGATTTTAACGGGGAAAAAAACGGCCGTTTTTTGGCTATAAAACGGCCATTTTTTTCGAAAAAAAAAATCGAACGATTAAAGACTACATTTTTATGTATTAAATAAGCCTGCAAAATTTCAAGAAGATCGGTTCATTAGTGTTCGAGTAATCTTGGTCACCGACTTCAGAAATGCCATTTTGAGAAAAACGCGTTTAAAGTTCCAATTTCAGGTCGTTTACACAACGGATTCGTCTCTTTCAACGCTCATATCTCAGTCAATTTTGTTCGGATCGACTTGAAATTTTCAGGACATATTCTCAGATACTTATACTTAAAAAAAATGCAATAAAAAAATTGATTTTTTCAAAATCGCAAGTGGGGGTAACCTCTTAATTTTCGTTGCGTTCCAACGATGCAAGCTTCAACACCATTTAAATTGTTACTTCGCATTGATGCTAGCCGAATTCATTGCGATTGGATTTTTGCAGGTTTTGAACTACAACCATTTGATGCCAACGAGATACACCGTCGACTTGCCCCTTGACAAGGTCGCGCCGAAGGACCTGAAGGACCCGATGAAGAGGAAGAAGGTCAGATTCCAGACCCGCGTCAAGCTTGAGGAAAGGTTCGTCGAGCGTAAAAATATTCTCTTCTCACCTCTCGTCCGTAGTAACCATTTACAAAAGTGAAAAAAAAACTTGTTTTGTTTTTCAGGTACAAGTCTGGCAAGAACAAATGGTTCTTCCAGAAGCTCCGTTTCTAAGCGATTTAAATAAAAAAATAAACATTAAAATACTTAAAAAAAAAAACAAGCGAAAAACAACAAAAAACGAAACGTTATTTCGGGCTATCCTCGACGTTTATTGATATTGCCTCTCACTCTCCGTACAAGCCTCCATAAATAATCAGCATATAATTATCGTTCGAATTAACGAACTAGGCGAGCGCTTCGTTTGTTCCTCGTATCGTTTCGACTAGTCGGCGTGTGATCACTTGTCGAGTTTCTTCATCCGCTGGTCCAGGGACGCCACGTTGTCGCGTATCGCTTCCATATTCGAGGCGAAACTCTCCTGTACGCCTTTCAGCAGCGACTTGTTGCTCTCGAGACCGTTCGTTATGTCGGTTTGCAGGAGCTCGAGCTTCGCCAGCGATGTTCCAAATCCGGCGGCTTGAAACGAAAAGTCAGTGAAGAAAAAGCAACTACGAAGCGGGCGTGTTGAATCACGCGCCAAGCAGTTTGAGGTAGCAACAAAATTGGCGATTCAGCCCCAGGTAAGACTTGATTTGTCGCACTGACGGTGGAAACGCGGGAATTCACTTGATAACAAAAATAGTACAAAGACAAAAAGGGTAACTGAGTAAGGGGCCGTCCATAAATTACGTCATTTTAAAATAGGGGTGTGGGGGTTCGTCTGCGGATGACGGTAAATGATGGATGAGGGGGGGGGGGGGGGGCGTTTCGAAATTGACGTCATTCTTGTGATACCAGTTACTTCAAAATGTACAATAGTATATTGTACAGCTAGAGTGGTTTCCCCGCATGAGTGATGAAAAATATTTTGCAAGTACCTAATGGTATTAATTATTGAACTCATAATTTATTTATTTATTACATAAGGTTTGTCTACATTATATTCGAGAACTTCAAATAACAGCGTACCTATGAAAATAGTTCGATCGAGCCAAAATGAATATGGGGAGGATACGGAGATATTACCCGTGATCCAGGATTTGCAAGAATGGGTGAAAATTCCGTGGGAGCTATCCAAAGAAAACTAAAGAATAGAGAAGAATAATATTATTATATTAATGAAAATTGCCAAAGTACAAAATAATAAAAGATGATTCTATAACAAAATGTGGGAGCTATCCAAAGAAAACTAAAGAATAGGGAAGAATAATATTATTATATTAATAAACATTGCCAAAGTACAAAATAATAAAAGATGATTCTATAACAAAATGTTTTAATGTTACCCAATTTTTCTCAAATCCGCAAATGTTTTAATTTTGCCAAACTGGTAATGACGTCAATTTTGCGAGAGGGGGGGGGGGGGTCATTAGGAAATGACGATAGGATGATTGTAGGGGGGGGGGGGGGGTCGAAAATCAGCAAAAATCGATGACGTAATATATGGACGGCCCCTTTTCAGAAAAATGCGTTTGATGTTCACGTCCGCTCCGAATTCGAGCGGCGAGGCACAACGTTGACGGGCTGTAACGTTTGAAGTTTTTCGAATTTCGCTTTGAAACTTTGGGAAAATATTCTACATATATAGTTCTATCGTTTAAAGAAAAAAATAGAAATCGATTTTTGATCGTTGTAAAAGTATATCCCGGCTTAAAATGGACACCTGAAGATACTGAAAAACATCAACCAGTTCCATTGGGTTCGAGCCACATGAATCTCTCAATAGTGGGGACTCGTCTTAACGGTTTTTTAACGCACGGTAGGTAGAAAAAAGGAATCTGCCGTCGATCCACCAGACCGGTGTGGGGCATCCTCAAGTTAACTCGCTATTCGAACAACGCTAGTGACTAGTAAGTTACCGAAAGACTGCGGCTTGGTGCACGTGGAACGTTACCCTTAAGGGATTCCTTTCGCGGAGGGCCGTATATTTTGTGGGGGCATAAGGAGGGCCCTTCTGAATCATTGGTAAATTACAGTGACGCTTAATAAAAATGAGTGAATCAATTATTTTTCCCAACGATAAAATAGAATAAAAAATGTCGCGCAAATTTAATAGATTTAGATATTTTTAGATGTTGTCCGAAAAGTCGCGGCTAGGAAAATTCTGCTATTCGCATTTTTCTAAGTTTTATCATTAATATTTTCTTGAAACATTCCGTGCGCCTCTGTTTTTATTGTTACGGAATTTAGATTTTGCACGCGTGAGGGGCCGTCCGTATATTACGTCATCGATTTTTTTACTCCCTCGCCTCTCCACTGACATCATCCTATCGTCATAATCCAACTATCGTTACCATCATCCGATGACCAAACCCCCCCTCCCAATTTTAAAATGACGTAATTTATTGTCGGCCCCTGAGCAGTTTATATCAGGCATCTAGAGTTATTGAGTGTAAAAAATACGCTCGGAAATTCGGTGAATATTATGAGATCTCAGGATTGAGTGACCCAAGCAAAATCGATAGGAAATAATCACATTACATTGGTAAAATGTCATTAGATTTTCGATTCGTCGCCGCGTTTTCGCGTAATGTCGATTCGAAGTTTTTAAAATTCTGCTAGAAACTCATTTTGTTGTATCAAGAGTCACGGCGTGTTTGTCAGTCCGTCAGTGGCGTCGAGATCAGTGGCATCGAACTTTTTTTTAATTGCCGTCAAGACGCTGGCGCGTCTATTGAATGCAGTGCCGTACAAATGAGACGATTTTTAGAGTCGTAATTTTTAGTTAAAAGTTCGGTAACTTGGCTTGAAATTTTATCAGTATACTGGAATGTATTTTCAAATTTCCGGGTTGGCGAAAGGAATACCTTAAGGCCTGTGTCCGCGAACCAAGATGATTATCTGACCGTTACATATAACAGTTACATGACCATCATGTTAGATACAATGATTCTATTTGTATTGTAATTATCATTAATATACAGAGTGAGGCACATAAAGTGTTACAGAGCAATAGCACTCAACCTATTGATCATATCCAAGAATGTTTCAGACAAAAGTTTCAGTCTTTGAGAAGGCCGTCATACTGCACCACCCTTTTTTTATCGGTGGCGCTGAAGCTACGTCAAGGTCAACTCCATTTTTTTAAATGGATCCATGTATTTTTTCGATGACATTATTACCGATTTAAGACGAATTCAGCGACCTACACCAGGGTGTCTACCGACCTGAAAAGTAATGAAAAATCTTAAATGTCATGAAATTACACTCGACCCTGAAAAAGTCATGAAAAATTACCACTCTGCCTGAATTATTATACCCTGCTAAATTATCGTTGAGTCTATATTCAATATGAACTAAATTTGTGGTACTTGTCGATAGAGAAGCGAATATCGAATCGATAGAAAATAAAATAGAAGAAAGTAAAAGAAAATGATGCGTTATCTCAACATATATTAGTTTTTCTTTGTTATTCGTGTAAAGCGACTAGATGATATTTCTCAGTTTCTAAATGTATGTAATATTTTTCTAGATGGTCCCAAAATATATTTCCTTACAGCGATCTTGAAATTATGTTTGTCTCACATTTTTTACTACATCTGGAATTGTACAATTTGGTGACTTTTCGTTTATTCCGTATACTTTTTATTGGCATACAACACACATCTGTTTGAAAGAGCAAAATAAGAATATAAAAATTTAGAAAATCGGTATCACTGTAGAATCATTAAGATACTTCTATGCCAGAAAATCATACTAAGAGTAATGAAAAAATCCCCATTCCTTGCATCAAAGTCACGCAAAGTATGAAAAGTTTTATGAAAATAATTTTTTCGAAGGTCGCTTGACTGGGCAAGTTTACGCAAACTTTCTACAAAACGTACTGCCTCAATTACTGGAAGACGTTGCATGTTCGCATGAACATGTGGATGCAACACGACGGTGCACCACCCCATTATGCTCTGTGTTGAAGACAAGTGATGAATGAGATTTTCAGTGAAAAGTGGATAGGACGAGGCGGCCCTGTAGCTTGGCCACCTCGTTCGCCAGATCAAACATCACCAGATTACTTTTTATGGGGTTTTGTCAAAGAACGCGTAATGGAGGTAGCACCTACCACGCCTGACGAAATGAAAAAAAAAAAAAAACAATACGCCGAGCATGTACCGAAATTACACCACAAATGTTGGCTGAAGTTAGACGGTCTTTTCATCAGCGAATTAACAAGTGCTTACAGTTCGAGGGTCATCGCTTCGAGCATCTTCTGTAGGTAGACCCAAACCAAGGTTAGTAAAGACTTTGAAAATGATTATTCCGATATTCTTCGATTTTTCGACTATTTTCATACTTCGCGTGACTAGAATGATCTTGTGTTGTAGGTCGCTGAATTCGTCTTAAAATCGATAATAACGTCATCGAAAAAAAAATACATGGTTCCATTTAAAAAAGTGGAGTTGACCTTGACGTAGCTTCAGCGTCTCCACCGATCAAAAATAGGGTGGTCCAGTATGACAGCCTTTTCGAACACTGAAACTTTTGTCTGAAACATTTTCGGATATGATCGATAGTTTGAGTGCTATTGCTCTGTAACGCTTGATGCGCTTCACCCTGTAAAACACAATGGTATATCGGAGAAATGATTGTTATCAACCAGAAGAAAGTAGAATTTCTAATAACGTTTGCTTCGAAACGTGAATTCGAGACCAAGTTCTTGGATCGTGGACACAGGACTTTATTATTCTCATGAGATCCTGACCTTGCTGATGGACCGAGCTAAGCGCCAACATGCGATTGATCGTTTGCGGCACGACGTCCGACGTCGCCTCGATTTTTTTCATTATCTCGTACATCTCGGCGATCTTTTGTTCCCTCTCGGCGTCCTGTGATACAGCGGTCCTCTTTTGCGCCAAAGTGTCCATTTGGTGGGCGAGCGTGGCTATTCGGTTTTCCATAGCTTCAATTTGGCTGCTGTCGAGCAACGCGGACTTTGCGCTCAATTGTTGGACCGCCTCGATTACACCCTGAGCTTTCATAGTTTGCGAAAATTTCGCGAGCTTCTCGTTACTGGCGCCAATAACGTTCTCGAGCCTGGCGATTCTCTGCTCAACGCTTGCGATCCTTTGGACTTCCTGGAGACGAGATTTCTCCGGTATATACATCATCTGATACTTGAGTGCACCCGGCTCGGTGGACGGCGAGTCACGTGATTTCGGCGATTCCGTCTTCTCCTCGGCGTCTTTTGAGCCGGTCTGCTTGAACAGCTCTATCTGGGCCGTTAATTCCCTGAAATGTGCTTGTAATTGAGGCCACTTCTGACACCTTCATCATCTGGATGAAGTTATTTGTTTTGTTTTCGAGGAAGAAAGAGGAAAGATATGAGTTGGATTGTAAGAGAGCGATGTTTTCCAGCGTAACAGTTTTGTAAATATTAGGTGTTGAAATTAATTCGTAGCGTTTTACGAGAGATGGCGTAGGTAATACAGTATTTCGTTGTTACCGACAGTGATGTATTCATCGTGAAACAGCTATTATCGAATGTCATTTGCTGTACATAGCCTCTTTTTGAATCGTAAATAACAACACTTTATAATTTATTGAATATGTCAACATTTGTAGCGAATAAAGTGTTTTTGCGGGGAGTTTTACTTCCCGGTTTTTTGCATCGAATTGTTACTGGTGATGAAAAATGGATCCATTATGACAATTCGAAGCGCAGAAAGTCGTGAGTTAAGGGGTGAGATGCAGTCAGAATTAAAAAAAAAATCGATGTTTTTCGTTCATTTTCTTGGAGTATGATGTTTCGAAAATATTCCGTGAAAATTTCAAGTCAATTCGATTAATACTTTCCGGGATATCCCACAATTAGTGAAGGGACGTCGGGTCCCCATGGCAGGTAGCGAACGACAGCTGCAAGTATAGACGTGGCTGACAACCGCGCAAACGATAATACCCGGGAAGGCAGAATGCTTCGAAGACAACAACAAATTGATATTTTGGAAGCTTTCACATCGGCAGTAGCCCTATTGTATGGGCTAGGAATTGATGATTAGATGTAATTTTTTAATTAGTATTTCTATACATAAATCATGTGTAAAATTGGAAAACTCTTTTAGAAATTTTCAAAAATGTATTACTCAAAAACTATGAACTTCGGCAAAATTTTATAAATACTTTCGGTTCAAAATTGCCCAAAATGTTTTCACAAAAATAATTTAAAATGATTGAAAATGCTCGTGTTTTCACGCCTTTGACTGCATCTCACCCCTTAATCCCGGCCAACCATCAACATCAGTGACAAAGCCAAATATCCATGGGTCTAAGCGCTTGCTCTGTATGATGGGATTAGAGGGGTCTGATTTATTATGAACTGCTAAAACCGAATGAAACCATAACTGGGGATCGCTGCCGACTGCAATTGATGCGCTTAAGCCGTGCATTTAAAGAAAACGGCCGAAATACTCCGAAAGACACGACAAAGTCATTTTGCTGCACGACAATGCTCGTCCGCACGTCGCAAAACCGGTAAAAACATATCTGGAAACACTTAAATGGGAAGTCCTACCCCACCCGCCGTATTCTCCAGATATCGCTCCTTATGATTACCATTCGTTTCGTTCGATGGCTCATAGCCTGTCTGAGAAGTTCACTTCTTACGAAGATTGTCAAAAATGGGTCGATTCGTGGATTGCATCTAAAGACGATGCGTTCTTCCGACACGGTATTCGTACCGTGCCCGAAAGATGGTCAAAAGTGGTAGAATGCGAGGGGCAATACTTTCATTAATGTATTTCTTTTTTCCTTTAAGAAACGCTACGAATTACTTCCAAGTCCTAATAGCTGAAAAGGCGATGCAAATAAAACTACTACTACCTTTATCTTCGTCATACTCACTTGAGGCTGGCGCCTTGGGGATCAGCAAGAGTCGCCACGAGATCACTGCCAAGTGTCTCGTTCAACTTCAGGCAATTCAATTGTTTTCCCATCACCTCCACCTGCGACAAAATTTCCGCCATGCTCTTCTGCTCCGCCTCGTCGCTCGCCTTCTCCTTCAGACTATTCACCTCCTCCAACAGTTCCTTCAGCTCGAACTGCAACCTCTCTTGCTTCTGTATAGGGGTTTCGATCTCACCCTGCCCCGGCAATTCCCAGTCCCCGAATCTATCGTTGGACGTGGGCCAAACGATTGTCAGATCAGAAATCGAGGAAGCCAAACGAAAGAGAAATAGAGGGATTTAAAAGCGATTGAAAAAATTACACCGCGTTGTAGCCGGTTCGTGGCTTTCGTGAGATTCTGTCGGAAAAGTCGACGCCTTTAGTAAGAACGTGCTTGCCCTTGAATTTGTTGAATGCTTCGGTGGCGCTCGTGTGAAGACGCTCAATAGAGTCCGTATCATCCTTGGCGAATAGAATTTTTAGGTTTTAGTCAGCATTGGACTGAGTGGGTAAAGGAATGATTTTGCTTTGTTTGGGTTACCTCTTACCTCTGAGTATATAGGAGGCTGCTCAGCTTCCGGGAGATCCGATGTTTCATAGACATCGACTTGATCGTAAGCCTGAAATTGGGATGTCAAACCAAAATAAACCTTCAGGGTAGGAAATCATTCCAAAGAACTACTGACATCCGTACATCGTTATAGGATAATCCGACCAATGAGTTGACGAAAGCTGATTTATATTGTACTGTATTGTATTGTTTCCTCTTGTACAGAGCTTTGCGCTTTTCACATACCCCTCGCTAGTTTATACATTGCACGCTTATATCTATGTCCTTAATCCTATTCTTAATTCTTATTCATCTGCCACCTCTCAAATCTCCAGTGACTGCTAGTCTATCTTGAGATTAATCCCCGCGGTCATGGGTTTTCCCTTGTTATCTTTTCGAACTCTTTGGTATAATAACAGATTTCCTTTACTATCCCTCCTTTTAACGTCTCAATCCACCAGTATTCGAGGCTATCTCCTTTTCTTCCCTTCCTCCACTTATCCACCCCTTCTACCCACTTCCGCCTGATCTTTCTTCTCACTTTTTCGCATTTCCAATATATGCCCCATCATCTCCTCCTCCTTGCATACCCCGCACATTCATTTCTCGAACCCTTTTTTCCCCGCTTTTCCTACATTCCCGCACCTCAGCCTTGCCTATGTCTCTTTGACCGCTCCTGCCAGCCCTTCCCGTTTCCAATATCACTTCTCTGCCATGTTCTCCTTTATCTCCTTATATATTTTATTATATGTCGACCTGTCCACCCCTGCCCAATCCTTTTGGATATCTTGGTCCTTTTCTTTTCTACTCCTTCCTTCAGAATTTCGCCGAATTCTTTCAAGCTGCCACCTTCTCTCGTCATGTTTAAAATCCTTCCCTCCCCAACTTCCCGCATGGTGCTCCTAAGTTCCCTTCCCCATTTCGACACGTTCCCGTTTCCTGTGTTTCTTATCTCCTCTCTTAGGCAGATTTTTGGCCACCTCTCCTTGGGCATGTCCAGAATCTTTAGCAAGTAGTCGCTTGCTTTTCGTCTCGCCTCCACCTCTATGCTCCTTTTGCCCGCCTCTAATTTCCAGATGAAACCCGGCGTGTTTCGTGCTACCCCCATTACCATCTTCACGTATCTCGCTTGCAGTCTCTCTACTTCCTCTCTCCTTTTCCACCCCCAAACCTCCACCCCATACAGCACCCCTACCTTCACCAGCGATTCCATAAGCTGCAGCCTATATTTCAATCCATCTATTTTCGCTCTCTTCAGCACCCCCCACACAGAATTGGCCGCCTTCCTCGTTTTTGCCACCACCATGCTGAGGTGTTCGAAAGCTGATTTATATTTAAGGGGTTGCCCCCACGTGCGATTTTGAAAAAATCGATTTTTTTTATTGCATTTTTTTGAAGTATAAGTATCTGAGAATATGTCCTGAAAATGTCAAGTCGATCCGAACAAAATTGACTGAGATATGAGCGTTGAAAGAGAAGAATCCGTTGTGTAAACGACCGGAAATTGAAAATTTAAACGGGTTTTTCTCAAAATGGCATTTCTGAAGTCGGTGACCAAGATTACTCGAACGCTAATGAACCGATCTTCTTAAAATTTTGCAGGCTTATTTAATACATAAAAATGTAGTCTTTAATCGGTCGCTTTTTATTTTCGAAAAAAATGGCCGTTTTATAGCCAAAAAACGGCCGTTTTTTTTCGTTAAAATCGAACCATTAACTTTGACTGTCCGCCATTTTGTGAAAAATGAATATTTTTTAAAATCCTTCGATTAAAGACTAGTTTATACTTATATTTGACTAAATGCATCGGCATTTTTTTTTCAGATGATCCACTTCGCCGCATTGTTGGTCACCGCAAACCGTGTATATAAAAACATTATTTCATTGACGGCCATTTGCCACTAAACAATGTAATATTTTTCAATAAAAAAATTACTGAAAGTTCTTCAAGATGTGTTCTTTAAGATGGTATATTGATCGATTAAAAAAGTTTTGTAGTTTTCTTTAAAAAAACTCATGAAAAAGGCCTTTTTTTTGCGCTACAAGTGGGGGTAACGCCTTAAGTAAACAATGTGAAGTGTCGATAAAAACACGAATTACTTTAATATAGCCAAAAAAATCATAGGTGTTGTTAAAACCGATTTCTCAGTTTAATATCAAATTTTCACAGCACACGGAATGTTCCTAGTTTGTGGTACTTGCACACCGCGCAACTTACCAGGAATCTTACTTAAGTGTCCGCCGTCGATTTTTATGAAACTCATATATGAGATAAAGCGTTGAAAATTATTAGACACATTTCCTTATATTCGCGGAAAAATGTTTTTAAGGGGTGAAACCACCCCTCAAAGAAAGGCGTGTGAAGGGGTGGTTTTGCAGTTTCACCACAATCCACCGATCTGAATCAAACAAAAACCAAAATTCTTCTAATGTAAAGCGATGAAAAATCCACTATGGATTTTTTTTTAATTAGCCGGCGACAACCCTTTCCTTGAGAGGTCATTTCCCTCCTTAAAAACATTTTTCCGCAGATGAAGAAACATACGTGTATAATAATTTTCAATGCTCAATCACATATAAGGGTTTCAAAAAAAAAATCGAAGGCGGACACTCAGGTGATGTTCCTTGTTAGTTATGATACGGCTGTGCACAGTAGGTGTTCTAAAGGTGAAAGGAATAGTTTTAAGGGGCAATAGCAGTATGACACTTTAAAAAAATCGATTTTTTTGTTGCCTTTTCGACAGTTTATACTTTCAAGAATATCATAATCATTCATATCATTTATATCAATATCATTTTATCTTGCACAAATCGATAATTACATCTTTAAACGCGTTTTTCTTGAAATGAGACTTTTCAAATCTGCTGACATTGTAACTCAAAGAGCAATTATCCGATTGACTTGAAATTTGAACTGAGTACTCTTCAATATATTTACTCTACGATAACGTAGGATATTTTTGATTGGATGAAAATTGACCATTTGGCAATGAAAAAAACGACCATTTTATAGGCAAGAAAACAGCCTTTTTTCATAACTACGCCATTTTGTTAGATTTTGATATTTTTCGAAAATCCTACGTCATTATACAGGAAATACCGTCCAGTTTACCATTTTTCCGTTTTCGGGTTCAGCTACTCAATCAGCCGGAATCATGTCAGCATGTCAAGAGGAACTTTTTTTGGGCCTCCGAAGGCTTGGACGTCAATATTGTTCTATGAAAAAATTATGTAATATAGGTCAAATATAGCCAAATATATTCTTAATTTTCCGAAACATTTAATTGAGTACTTTTCTGCCAAAAAATTTCGGAAAATCATCCAAATTTTCAGCATTCACACTGGCATAGCCCCTAAATGAGTTTTTACGGTAAGTATCACTTTAATTACATCAAATAGAATTGACCTTTAGTTTTTTGTAAATATTTTAAATAAATTCGTAATAGATCAGAATTATACATGTCTATTCACTGGTTTCACTCTAGCACACTGGTGCTGCATTATGATCTCTTTTCAGTGAACGAACATATGGGCTTTGTTCTGATAATTCGCAAAGCGGAGTAAAAAATTTAGCTCAACTGCTGAATATTGCAAAATTAATTATTCTTAAGAGATGACAATGTAAATTTCGTTAATTGTTGTCATAAAATCATTTCATTTTTTTGTTTATTCCGACATAATTTTATTTTGTTTTTCTCTGTCGAACTAAATTTTGATATTTCTTTTTAGCTTTTCACGTCCAGATGTGAAAAAAACTTTGTATTTTCTACGAAATCGTAATGTCAAATATAACACTCATACGTATGAAAATATTATAATTTTTGTGTAACACATACGACTAAATTCAACTGCAACACTTGCACTAGCATTGAATAAAAATAAATGGTAAATCGTTGTCCTTAACAGCCTTCATCTACACTACACGTCTATTTACTGGCGGTCGAGTGTCCATTTACTAGTAATTCCTCGAACATTATTTATTGCAATTACTTCGAATATTTTCTGCTACTAGCCAAACAATAAATTTGGTGAGCTTTAGCAATTGCAAAAAGTTTTCATAATATTTTCATTGTACAGTCTATCTGAATGCTACAGTATCGTTATTTGTCCACTCACTGGTCTGTTCACCCTAATATTACGAGAATAGTCATAATTACTAATATAATATAAGAATGATAAAATGAAATTACACGATAATCTATATAGATAAGTACTTTTTTTATTTCATGCATACCCTTGCAGGCTTTTTACATTTCCTCCTTTCTTTCTTTTTTTCTTTCTTTCTTCACACAGCTTCTTATTATTAAACATCGAAAACATTAATCCTATTATCGTTGCACTTCTTGGGTTTCTACAAATTTCTTTCCCGCTTTCTTGCCTTCCTTCGCTTTCCTTATCTCTGCCCCCCTGACTCCTTTTTCCTCGCCATATTCTCAAATTGCCTCGCAACTTCACACGTCTTTTCTACTGAATCCTTTCCCTCTAGTGCCTTCCTCCACCCTCCATTTGGTTCCTTTCTCTGCTGCTTTTCCCACTCTTCAAATTTTCTATGGACCTGCTCATCCATCATTTTCTTGGCCTCCTCTCACTTCTCAATGTGTGCCAGAGTTTCTTCCGCTTCCCGCATACTCTACACCTTGTGTCTTTGAAACCCTTTTCTGCTTCTCTCCCCACACTCCCGTGCCTCATTCTAGCCCACATTTCCCTGATCGCTCCCCTTGTTGCTCCTTTATCCTAATAATCTTCAATTCCCACCTGTTTTTCATGATAATCTATGTATTATAAAAGGTGGATGCACATGAAACCACCCGCTGGTAATGAATGGCGTCAGGTGTACTATTTCCCGAATTAAAAGGTGTGCAATACACATGACAATTGGTCCATCGAGGCCCGCTAAAACTTCATCAGTGGCATTATTGCGACGTCCTAACATGAATCACTTTACTTGTGCTTACAATGGTAAGGTTTGTTTCAAAGTCACATATGCGGAAAAATTGAATAAGGCGATAAGGCATAAAGGGGGCAATTATAAAAAGCAATTAAAATATATGTTCGCCAATGGCGTCAAAATCGTCAGGGGCATAGCATTTTTTTTTTAACCTGACGTCAAGATGCTGCTGTGTCACTTAATATGATACATAGATGTATATATTAGTTGTACAACTTAGTTCGGTCCGTTTTCAAAAGATGGCTCTAGGTGCTATAAATGGTTGACGGCAACAGCTGATTTTTGCTGTATCGTGAAGTATCAACATCTCTTAAGCAAATATCGTTTACAGACCTTTGAGTTTCACACATCAAGTCTAATTTTTACTGTGGTGAAAATGTCGAATTTTGTCCCAAATAAGCACCATTTGCAGGAAGTGTTGATTTTCTGTTTCAATTGGAAGAAAAGTGCAGCTTAAGCCCACCGAATGCTGGTCAAACCTTCACGGGAGACTTCTACAGGCAACAATTGATCCTTTTAAAGCGAGCTATAGCCGAAAAACGTCCAGAATATGCGACCAGACACGAGTCCATAATCTTTCAACATGACAACGCTCGGCCTCACGTTGCTACTGTGTTTAAAAACTATTCGGAAAATAGCGGGTGGGAAATTCTGGCTCACCCGCCTTATAGCCCAGACCTTGTCCCTTCCGACTACCATTTGTTTCGATCGATGCATAACGCTTTGACTGGAATATGCTTCACGTCACAACAGGGTATCAAAAATTGGCTCGATTCATTCTTGGCTTCAAAAGATGAACGCTTCTTCCGCGACGGAATTCATAAATTACCAGAAAGATGGGGAAAAGTAGTGGCTAGCGACGGACAATATTTTGATTAATGTATTAATTCATTTTATCATTCAAATAAGTGCGTATTTTAAGCAAAAAAACAGACCGAAATTAAGCTGTACACTCAATATCATTGCAGCATTCTTGTTGCAAGTAATAACAATATTATAATAGCTATAACATTGAATATATGACAACTTTTTTTGCAGCAACTCGATCAAAGGGAATCAATGTGCCTTACGATTATTATGATCATTCTTAATAAAACTATGATGAATAATAAAATACTATTGCCGGAAGGAAAAAAAACTTATACCAAAGCCAGTTGTGTTCAACGGATCTAGCCATTGCTGGTTTAAAAATCGAAAATTCTGAGCTTACTCGAACTACAATGTTATTATCCTTTTGTTTGAATTGTTTTGCTCATCGGTGCGCGAACGTTGGTAGACGTTCGAAATGCGAATTTCATTGTGACGTAGAAAAAAACACTGAGGCATGTCAATCTCAACAGAACATAATCAACGTACAACCACACCTATAACCAAAAATGTCGACACGGGTAGGCATGGGAAAATGGGACAAAAAAATTCTCCCAAATACTCACGATTCCGGGTAAATCGGCATATTTAGGATCCGCCATCTTGATACAGGGTTTAAAAGCGAACAGAAATTCTCCGACGATCGAACTTTATCACATTCAGCTGTCAACGGGAGTTTGACATTTGTGGAAAACTGATGAGAGACCCGACCCGATGCGAGACCGCGGCCATTTTGAATACCGGTCAAATGACCACTTGTTCAAGAGATCCGTCACATGACTGCGGCGTTTGAAAATTGACATATTCCTTTCTTTTCGGTTTTTCCGGCTATCGGATGTCATCGCCGTAAAAAAGCAATGCAATTAGCAAATATCGATCAGAAGATTCTCCGCAACGATGCGAACAGGGAGATTATACTAAAGGAGTCCGAACTCAAATGGGGAGATAGAAAAAAAGTCGTACGCGTATCTGATGGATTTAAGTAGTACTTGATTGAGCCACCAGGAGCGCTGGGTAGAAGTTGATGACCACGGTCTTACCACGGTCTTACATACACAGGTCTTGAAACGAGGCTAAATTTTCGTGATGGGGGTAGGCACGCTTATCGGCTTCACTTTTCGATTCACTAGGCGCCGCTTTGCGTCGCTACTAGCAAGGGGAAGTAGTTTCCCCCTTATCTCTTACCGGCGAATGGGTTCAAGGTGTTTACCAGGAAGACTAGAGGTAAGGAGTACGAACGCCTGTGGCGAGCCCGATCCAAAAGCGTCCGTGAAACTGTGGATTTTAGTAGTTAGTGTTTTGACGGCGTGCGTCGCTAGTGCATGATCGCACCGAAGTGAACTAAGCGATAAGAACACAACCGACGTCATGTTTTATCGATGATTCCCGCTCGTCGTTCGTGTTGGCATAAAGCGTGTTCTGGCTAACCAATTTTGCGAATTGTGTTAGATGTAAAAAAAAAAAATAATTGTCTCGGTACAAAATATATTTAGTGATCTGCGGCGAAAACAATCAATCGGAGGTAAGAAAAATAGTACTTACATTCGTAAAAAAAATGTTATCGTTTTATCGTACCATTATCGTACCGAGTGAAATAAAAATTATCACAAACGCGAGATATGGAGCGGATATTTTCTAGCGCGATCGGTCAACGAAAATAATCACGCAAGGAAAATTAACACGAAAGACAATAGCAAAAAATCAAAACTGTAAGATCGATTTATCTGTACAGCGTGTCATAATATGCAAATATGATGTGTGATGATTTTTAAACCTTTTGTTTGAATTCAAAATTCTTATAAATTTTGTTGTGTCTATGTTTTTACTGCTTTCGCAACGAAAAAAAACATTGACTTAATATCTGTATTTCGTTATTATTCTTTATCTGTACAGCGTATCATAATGTGTAAATATGAGATGTGATAATTTGAAAAAAATTTGTCTGGATTAAAATTTCTTATGAATTTTCTTGTGTCTATAAATAAGTTTTGTTCGTTACGGTTTCTGCGAGGAAAAAAAACTGACTTTATTTCTGTTTGTCGTTATTATTCTTTATCTGTACAGCGTGTCACAATGTGTAAATATGGTGATAATCTGTAAATTTTTTGTCTGGATGCAAATTTCTTATGAATTTCCTTGTGTCTATAAATAAATTTTGTTTGTTACTGCTTCCGCAACAAAAAAACTGACTTAATTTCTGTATTTCGGTATTCTCCAAAACAATCTATATATAAGAATTTTGTCTATCTATATAGAAATTGCCTTCACCAACTGGTTGAACAACTAATTTGATGAAATGATCGCTCCATATGATGTGGCTCAGGGTGCTTATTGCATGTCGTACGGCACTGCCTTTACAATTCATTTGATCAAATTATCGCTCCATATGAGGGAGCGTATCTTACGGCACTGGTTTGTTGCTGACTTTACTTCGGTGCGGTAGGAGAGCAGCGCCGCCCTTTTCGTCCTCACTTTTGCGGACGTTTCGACAACACGGCGTTCGTACTCCTTACCTCTAGTCTTCCTGGTGTTTACGTTTGTTTTTGTGGCGCGATTATCGAAATAACCTTTATTTGCGACCATATACCAGAAGGTTCTACACGATTTACCGTGATACATTTTTTATTGTGTTTTTACGGCTACGTCACATCTGACCCGACGACAAAATATCTGCGACAAAATATCCGAGGACAAAATATCCGAAAGATAAAATATCCGAAAGACAAAATATTCTCATGACAAAACATCCGTAAGACAAAATCCTAACTCTCGTCCACCACATCAACGGGGTCGCGCGCAAAACACCTTTGTGGGGTGTGTGAGATAGTGGGGTGGGGGCATAATACGAGCTTCTTCATTGCACTTATTTCTTTATTGTAAAGTTTTTGTATATAATATTAGTTTAATAAAATATTGTTAGCAATGCCACGCAAATATACTTGGATACTATAATAATAGTATGTACTATAATAGGATGTACTATAATAGGATGTACTATAATAATATTACATGAACGTTTCTTATGCTCAACACAACGCCAAGTTATGCTTGTTTTATTCACACTCTTTTTTGAATAAACATATCCGTCATATATTAATAATTTTGCTCCCTTATTTAAACACTTTAAACTGTAGCACTACATACACAGCACACTTTAAACTGTAGCACATACATACACAGCACACTTTAAACTGTAGCACTACAACGTCATTCCTTCAAGAAACATTAGCACTACATACACAGCAGAGAGAAAAACATTGACTGTCTCATGAAGCCAGTTGTCCTAGTTTAAGAGTAATAACGTTAATCATAGATTTAATTACCGACAGCGGATATAATATCGGCAGATATTTTGTCTTGCGGATATTTTGTCATGAGGTCATTTTATCCTGCGGATATTGTGTCGTCGGATATTTTGTCGTCGGGTCAAAACGCGTGTTACCGTTTTTACGCATAAGTGTGAATTTTTTTTGGTAGCGTTTGCGAAAAAAATGCAAATAGGCTAAGGGTTGCACGGTTCGCAATTGTAAAACGGGGTACAAAAATTGTAAGCAGAAATGCTCCGTGTTGCGCGTGCCCAGAAACGTCAAACGATACAAAAAATGGCTCGATGCTATTCCGGGACTGAAAGAGTCTGAGTACATGTGCGAAAAACGTTTCGAAGAACGATGTATTGTGAGACATTGGAGAAAAAAGGATGTAAATGGTCGTAATATGTGCTGGTATGAATTAATGTATTCAAAAAATTTTCAGTTTTTTTTTAGATGAAAGTAGTCATCTTTTTTTTAATCAACACGTTTTTTAAATTGATTTTGTATTTTATGCTGTTTACACAATCGTACGGTAAATTAAGTTAGGGCAAACGGCGCATGCGTTGCGTTCAGGAGGGGAAAGGACAGAAGAGCTATTTCTCTCTTCGTCGCACCACTACTTCCCCTTGACGTCATGCACCAAGCGGCAGAAATCGGAATAAAAAACAGAACCGCTAAGAGTGCCTACCCCCACTACCGCCGTTGTCAGACCTGTATGTAAGACCGTGACCACGGTCCTACATACAGGTCTGGTATTTCCATGGTGGGGGTACGTCGCGTTTTGTAGACATTTTTAAATATTATCGTGGCCGCGAAGATCGCTGCGATCGGTTTACCCGATTAGGATGGCATCAAGGAGACTAGAGTAAAGGACTCCAAACTCCCTATCCTAGCCTGTATGTACGAAGTTCTTTCAAGCGGTCGCAGAGGCGTAGTGCTCAGTTCTGCCGCAGGCGTCGCTAGTGGTCTTGGGAAACGATAATATATAGTAATACAAAACTGCACAAGGGTCAAGCTCCGCCTCAACGACCAATCACAAAACTGGGGTGATCGTGTTTCTCTCTCGTACTCACTTGGAACAGCCATGGTGCGTTCTCTCTCGCACACCCAAACGATAATACACCCAAGTGGGGATTCCTTCCATCGTAATATATAATAATATTGTGTAAATATATATAATAAATCAAATACAAGTAATATTAATAAAGCACATATTAATGAAACAACTCGTGTTGTTTTATTCACATGAGCTTATCATATTATTATTATTATTATTATTTATTCCATATGTCTTGCGATTGCTATGACATTCACCAGCGTAATGCTCAGCACATTGTTTCTTTTTACATTTTTCACATTCCGCATAAAATATGTGAAAGACTATAACTACGAGCACTATATTACGTTAAGTTTTCTTAAAAAGAGCTCGACATGGGCTTATTATATAATAAGCACATCAGATATAATAATTATATAATAAGTACAATATGAGTTATTTTATTATGGAAACTTATGATTTGCTTGTTATGTTTAAAAATATAGCTTATTACAATGAAACGCGAATAAAGCGATAAACCAACCGTAATGTATCTCGTAATGTATTTATTATTCGGATGCGCGTTAATCTGTTTTTCTGTACAACAATAATAATAATAATACATAATAATAATATGTACATGCAAGAAACCGGGCGAATGCGGGGATCTTGGCTCTACATGCTGGGGTTGTCTTTCCAACACGTGCTTATTATATGATATGTATACCCATGAAAACTCGTGATTTGCTAGTTACGTTTAAAAATGAAGCTAAATATGAATTAAATTAAGCGATGAACCAACCGAACAAGTCGTCAAGCCTAATTGAACCGCAAGCGCGGCAATCACTTAAATATGAGATTTTATTCATTGCCAAATGATTGTGTGGCGAAGTTGGTAGAACGCTAGATTACTGTATTAAAGGTCCTGAGTTCGGGCCTCGGTATTTTTAATTATTTTTTCTTTTGCATTCGTATAGGTATCTGGTTGTACGAGCGAATTGAAGCAGTTTCAACCAATCAAAGAACTCGTCCAATCTCAAAAGAACTCGAACAAAAATAACATGGAAGAATATATTTTTTTAATTTACTATCATCGATAGTTGAAATTTGTTTTATAATTCCTACCTAGAATGTTTACTTTTTCCCTTTATCTCATTGACTCGCGAGGAGTCATCTCCATTATTATACACATAGTTTGATAGCTGCTGTGCTGGATACACGACAGATATATTTGTGTTGGACAGGCGCAAACAATTTTGCCGCCATAGCGCGGTCAGTTTCACCTTATGCAGTTTCGTGTTACTATATATGATCGGTTCTTAACAACACTAGCGACGCCTGCGGCGGAACTGAGTCCTACATCTCTGCGATCGATTGAAAGAACTGTGTGAGTAGGGAGTGTCGACTCCTTCTCTCTAGTTTCCTTGCAAATTTCGATCTACAACTTTCTCATCACTAGAATCTAGAGAATTCCGTTTGGAAAATAGTCCCGGTGCTTTTTTGTCGCAAGCGCAACACAGTTGGTACGCTTGCTCCCCTCTTTGTCCCGTTTTACAGCTGATTCGATAACGGCGGTGCGTACAGCTCCTCCTTCCCCACCAGGCGCGCTTACTTTTCCATCCATCGTCCTCTCTCTCTCGTTCTGCCGTAGCGCGATACGCGCCAAGCAGTCAGTTCGTTGTGTGACAGGCGACGACCGAGACCAAGATCCTCGCAGTTCGTCATAACAATCCATACGCGGCCAATATCCGTGCGTATCGACCTTTGAAAAATCCGCGTTTCTGTTTAGTGTTCCGCAGAGCTCGCCATTGCGAGCGAAGCTAAGAATCAAGCGCGTTGGCGTTAGAGCTTCGTGAACGTATACGCGTATCTTCGCGTGTGTATTTTCCGCTTCCCGCGCGTGTGTTTTGATATCCAAAAATAATTTCGTCAGTTCCGCGTCCCCCGTATAGTCATGAATACTCGCTGAGAGAGCGCCACCTCTTTTTATCCATTTCTTTTTTTGTTTTCTTCATTCTCTTCCCCCTCCGGCGCTTCTCCCATCGAGCGGTCGCTACGTGTCGTGCGGCGCGTGTCGTACGTGTGTGTGCGTGTGCCTGTGTGTTTAGTTACGTGCGTGCTTAACCCCGCGCGCACTCGTACCAACGGAGAATCGTCGATAAAAGCCCTCGGGCGCTTTGTATTCTTTCGAAGACGAAAGACAATCGAGGTGTCGAGGAGCCTCAGAAGGAAAGCGCTCCGCGCGGAAACAAACGAATAAGAAACAAAGCTCTGCCCCAAAGATTTGCGAAGAGGAAGAAGAGAGGAGAGAGAAACACGGTATATTTATGCGCGAAGAGGGGGAGACAAAGATCGAAAAATCGAGGTTAGGCACGGGGACAAGTACGAGATTGGGAAAATAGTTGTGCGCTGACTGTACGGAATTTCGTCGAGTGGCAGGACCCTCATTCGCGTTTATATATATATATATAGACGAATCTTTAATATAATAAGCATAATAAGAGGTTGGATCGTAAGTTGGGTATGGTATACCTGACGAGGTCTTGGGGTATGGGAGAGGCTGAACCACGGTGCTACAGCACAAATACAATAACATCGTCAACATCCTCAGCAACGACAGCTACGTTTCTACAGGAACATGACGAGGAGGTCGCTCTACATCCCCTCAATAATCAGGTACGCGCCAATTCACTGCAACAAAATTCACTTTTTTCTTCTCTGCATTGTTTTTACTACGGAATCGCCCAAATCGCGGAGACTGAAATTATACATAGAATGTGTTAAATTGTTAAAGAATCCATCTGGACGAATAATTTACACGTATTCGTCCGAATAAAATCTATATAATTTTGTTTGGGTTTGGTTTGGGTTTGTTTGGTCGGGGCGTCGCGAAGCGTGAACTGAGCGGCCATTCGGACGAACAACACGTTTATTCGATAACCGGACGACTAGCCGCATCGTTTTACTTTTTCCGGCGGCAATTTCGTATGTTTACGGGTGAAAAAGATCGCGGGAAAAATTGGCGCAACGAGAAACGGTATTGCGTTGTTGGAGGTTACGCGAGAGTTGCACTCGAGTCGGAGGAAGAAAAAATGCACTTGCGTCATTCCAGTCGATTCTGCGTGCAATTTCATTGGAAATTAGCGATAATGAATCGTTGCAATTGACGTTGAACGTCGATGGAATGCTTCGCGAGCAAAATTGCCGTACAGCTAGATCGGTCGAGATCCGGATTGGCCGGAGCGTCGGAGATGAACATGTGCTTTCTCGTTGTAGTAATAGGCACCATGCGATTGTGAGGTCACACCACATATTTGTTCTCCGGTGCGGCAATCGATGCGCTTTTTGCATCATTGCGGCAGATTCTCGCGTTTAAAGTCCCTGTAACAATAGAGAATTTTATTCTTTCGTCTATACGCGTTATTTTAATTGTAAATCCATCGTTGATTAAGGGGAAGACAAATTATGGTGAAGTTTGCATAGTTGGAACGCAACAAAGGATTTTACATATTATTTTCGATTTCTTCTGTTTAAAAGATAATTATTTTTGTAGACTTATATTGCAGATCGTCGAATAAATATTTTGAAAAGTGGCTGAAGAATATTTGTAGGCCAAATCTGCCACGAAATTAAAGGAATTTGAATATATTAATTTTCGTTGCATTCCAACGATGCAAACTTCAACGTTTCAAATTTTGTAAGAATTATCTATTTTTCTATAAATTTATATTGCAGATTGTCTAATGAATATCTTTAATGAAGTTTGCATCGTTGGAGAGCAACGATTTTATTTTCACTTATTTTCATTGGCATCAAAAATCGTATTTGGGAGATTTGGGTGGTAGAATAAACCTAAACGCTAAATAAGAATCCTGAAAAATAATCATCGGATTTTTGAAACTTAGATCTGTTGACCAAAACTTGAAAAATTCAGTGGCAAAATAATTCGTTGAATTCCAACGATGCAAACTTCAACATCATTACCTTTATAAGTGGCTGAAGAATTTTTGTAGGCAAAATCTGCTATAAGAAATTAAAGGAATATGAATATATTAATTTTAATTGCATTCCAAAGATGCAAACTTCAACCTTTCAAATTATGCAAAAAATATCTACTTTTTTTTAGGCATTTATATCCTAAATCATCGTTTAATAAATATCTTGCTAAGTGGTTGAAGATTTTTCATAGGAAAAACCTTCCATAAAAAATTAAAGGAGTTTAAATATATTAATTTTCATTGCATTCCAAAGATGCAACATCGACCGCACGGAGAAAATTCCTCGGCGATCTAGCAAAGACATTCTACGCAAGAATTATTTTCTATACAGATCATGACATTGAAGTTTGCATCGTTGGAACCCAACAAACGTTCAGTAGCCTGATCTTTTTCTTGGCAAATGTAGGCTCGGAAAAAATAGCAAATGTTTCTTTATAGTCCTTGTAAGAAATCTGAAGCCCAAATATGCTGGATAAGATTTTGGGCGGTGGAGGAGATTCGGAAATGAAAAAATAAACTTGATTTCATTGCATTTTAACGATGCAAACTTCATCATTGTATATAGATCTTGAATTCTTTTGTCTTGTAACAAACCCATTGGACACGCTTCTATTCCAGTTGTCCAAATCTATTTGATATCATTGAATTGCACACCAAAGATACTTCGTACCCGTTGTTTACGTCGCTCCAGTCCAAATTGTTGCGTCACTCCTGTTTGTCAAAAACAGTCGATACTGGGAGAACGCACAGCTGTCGTAACGCAACAACACAAAAATAATTACATTGGCTGTTTTCTCCGCTGACAAAATTCATCGTCGCGCGCATTGAATCGATCGTACCATCTGTTTCTGTTTGGCGAGAACGCTATTCGAGTTTAAAATACAGTCAATGTCCGAGTGTCCAACTGCGCGCTCGGAATTCGCTGCGAAAATATTTGAAATGGTCGTCGGCGCTGCGACTCTCGGAACAAATGAGTTTGAAGTTTGTCCCGTTGGAACGCAACGAAATTCTCTTCCGTTTCTCATTTTCGTCGTTAACCAAAATCATATTCTGCAAATTTAGGGTGTAGATCGCTAGATAGGAATGCTAAAAAATATTTGCGTGATTTTCGTAGCTCAAATCTTGCCGAAGGAAATTTGAGATTGAAAAAAATCATGTTCGTTGCATCCCAACGATGCTAACTTCGATTTCATGGGAAGTATAAGCGATGGGAATAAGCAGAAGAAACATTGCTTAAGCCACGAGCGGGGAGCAAGGAAAAATATTTATCAATGACGCGGAACATGGAAAATCAATTTATGTATCCTTCATCTTGAATAACGCAGAGTTAGCATCATACGGAAAAAGAGAAGCAAATGAATAAGTATAAATGTTTTGAAACATGTTATCAATAGTATATTGACATAATTCTTATTGTTATATTTATTATTCTTTTCTTTTATTTCTTTATATCTTAGTTTCATTTTTATATTTGTCAATAATACATTGGCAAAATTCTTAAATATATTCCCAAAAGTAACTTGACATCGTTCCATTGGGAAGAATTTTCAGAATTGACAATTTTGTCCAATCGAGAGCCTTTTATTTGGCGATTAAAAAATAAATGTACACATAATTTGATAAGAAGAAAAGAGCTTTGAAAATAATAAATAAAGGACTATATTTGAAAAATTGATGCATAATAAATATGTAAAAATGTTTTTTTTTGTTTGATTTTGTTATAAAACTAAATGTAATTGAGATTGCTGAAAGTTTTTTCATTCCAAATAACAACGAAATGAAGCAACTGGCAATTGCTTTTTGAATTCAAAATCGAACCCCAAACTATTGCAATTTTCGTCTCGGTGATATCGAAATTTATTTATTTATATTTATTAATTTAACTACGAATATTGATGACATTGAAGTTTGCATCGTTGGAACCAGAGTTTCGTAGCCCATTTTTTTTACACGTTCAGCCCTCCAAAATAAAAAACGTTTTTTAGAACGCTCATTAGAGATCTCCAGCCTAAATTTGTAAGAAAAGATTTTGGATAATGAAAATGAAGAAATAAAAAAATTTTAAAGAATTTTCGTTGCGTTTCAATTCCAACATCATGAATATTATTTTTTCTTGAACATTCGCTTTGGTTTTTTGACTACGGTATTTACGAAAACACGGAGGCGTGCGAGGAATTCGAATGATAATGATTTTGCGATCGCGATGATGGAAGTAATAATCATAATAAACAAAATTAAACCGAAAAGCAATAATAACGATAAGATAATGAATACATAAATACGCAACAGAATAAATGATACTCGAAGCTCCCAGAACCATCTCCAGCTCACTCGTTACCTTTAATTTCGCACATGGTAAAATCGCTTTGTTTTGAAAGTTTGCGGTGAGAAATGTCGATGGGAGGATTATGACTCATCGGGAATTCTCTCGGGGACGAGTAGAACCGGAGCTCACCGGAGATTGCGAGGACACGAGATAAAAATCATGGTCATTACGGCGACGTATTTCTGCAGCGAGAATATCAAGAGGACAATCAAAAAGATTGGGAGAAACAAATTGGTTTTTTTTTCCAAGGCCTTAAATGTCTGGGGGATGAGGCGTTTACGGTATAAAATGCGTGTTACAAAAGTGCACTTAAAATATATATTTATGATAACATTTCTCCAAATTTAAAAGAGTTTTATTTTTAAATTCCGTAAGATACGAAAATCGAAGAATTTTTTGTTTCGTTAACTTGGCAATTCCCCCTTGGCCCTATGCATGATCGTCTCTGGAGTAGCACTCGATGCGTTCCTTTTCACTCTTGACCTAGATTTTTATTTTAAGTGCGAGATACACGGGACCGAGGCACAATCGCATCTCGTCTTTGGTCTTTAGTTCCCGAAGGAGGCCCCTCCACTCTTTATTTGCGTTATACGCTTTATTTTTATGTGCGTTTTCTTTGTTTTGTACGGTTTTGGTTTATACAGGGTGTCTTGTTATGAATCGATAATCCTGCAATTGTCGATAGGTCAGATCATGTCCTACTATATGTTGAAATTTCAGTTTAGTAAAAGTTCCACGGTTTACGAAATACAAATCATCTACTTTTGGCTTTTCGCATGCCATTTCTACAAATGATCAGTAACGGGTATAAAATCATGAGCGAATTTAACAATTTGTTTTTCGTATGAAAAAGTGATTCACTCATGAAGTTAATTACACATTTATTTAGTATGAATATCAAGCTGTTAGAAACTATATATATATTTTTTTTTTCGTTGTACAAAATGGCTGACTACTAATATTTTCTTTTGTTATCTTTTTTTAGGCACTCCGAGGCGTAACATTAAGCATACACAATTTTTGACCTAGAACAAAAAAAAAATTCTCGTCAATCTACATTAGAATACCTAGAGAAGTACGTAAGGAATTTAACAAAATTGTTTTATTCAATAGTTGAATTTTCAGTGATAAATTTCGTTATAACTGCTCATGAACTGCTCATAAAATGAAAAGTTTTCGATTATACAGAAATTTCGTACGTACTTCTCTGCGAAATGCAATTAGGAACATAACTTTTAAAGGCCATAGCCGGGTAAGTAGGGAAAAATTGCCCCCGCATTTTTTCCAGCGAAATTTGGAGTATATTTTGAGGTATAAAAAAAAAAAAAAAATTTCTGAAAATTTCATCCCCGTCAACGCAATGGTTTTAGAAAAATTATTTTTTTTTTAAATATCAAAAAAAAAATCCGGAAACGGTACAGTGGATCGATTTGATTTTTTTTTGGTACTTGTTCCGACCAAACGTGTTACGAAATAAAATTATAGAACATCTTGCGAAAGATTAAGGTTAGCAAAAAAATAATGTCCCTTGTTTTATTATTTTTTGCTATAATCCACTCGGGGTACAATAGCGAAAATTTGTTCATATAATTTTTGGGCACCGTATTAGATTATATAATTTTTTCAAAATGATCGGGTTGGTACGCCACAGTGAAAAAAAAGAAACAGACTTTATTGATATATTTTAGTTATATATCTATATAACTAAAATATATCAATAAACTTTTATATCTATATAACTAAAATATATCAATAAAGTCTGTTTCTTTTTTTTCACTGTGGCGTACCAACCCGATCATTTTGAAAAAAATTATATAATCTAATACGGTGCCCAAAAATTATATGAAAAAAATTTCGTTATTGTACCCCAAGTGGATTATAGTAAAAAAAAATAAAACAAGGAACATTATTTTTTTTAAACCTTAATCTTCTGCAAGATGTTCTATAATTTTATTTCGTAACACGTTTGATCGTAACAAGTACCAAAAAAAAGTCGAATCCACCGAAGCGTTTCCGGAATTTTTTTTGTTTTATTTTTTATAAAAATTCATTTTTCTAAAACCATTGCGTTGACGGAGATGAAATTTTCAGAATTTTTTTTTTTTTTATACCTCAGAATATACTCCAAATTTCGCTGGAGAAAATGCGGGGGCAATTTTTCCCTACTTACCCGGCTGCGGCCTTTGAAGTAAATCGAGTGAAAATTGTTGAATCTATTTTTCACGCCAATTTGAAAAAAGCTGTTTCGAGAAATTTCGAGTAGTCGGCCATTTTGTACATAAAAAAATATATATTTTCTAACAGCTTGATATTCATACTAAATAGATGTATAATTAATTTTATGAGTGAATCACTGCCATACGAAGAGAAATTGTTAAATTCGCACATGATTTTATACCCGTTACTGTGACCTGAGGCCTTAAGATCTGAAAGCGTTTACTACTATATTTATCAGGGTGTCTACCGACCTGAAAAGTCATGAAAAATCTTAAATGTCATGAAATTACACTCGACCCTGAAAAAGTCATGAAATGTCATGAAAAATTACCAGTCTACCTGAATTATTATACGCTACTGAATTATCGTTGAGTCTATATTCAATATGAACTAACTTTGTGGTACTTGTCGATAGAGAAGCGAATATCGAATCGATAGAAAATAAAATAGAAGAAAGTAAAAGAAAATCACGCGTTATCTCAACATATATTAGTTTTTCTTTGTTATTCGTGTAAAGCGACTAGATTATATTACTCAAAGTTCCTAAATGTATGTAATATTTTTCTAGATGTTCCCAAAATATATTTCTTTACAGCAATCTTGAAATAATGTTCGTCTCACATTTTTGATTACATATGGAATTGTACAGTTTGGTGACTTTTCGTTTATTCCGTATACTTTTTATTGGCATACAACACACATCTGTTTGAAAGAGCAAAATTAAAATATAAAAATTTAGAAAATCGGTCGCGCTGTAGAATCATTAAGTATGCTTCTATGCCAGAAAGTCATACTAAGAGTCATGAAAAAATCCCCATTCCTTGCCTTAAGGGCGGGGTAAAGTTAATTCGGCGAAAAAAAGGCATGTTTTTAAGATTTTTTTTTGGCGTAACGAATAGTGTTCGTTCATTGAAGAATTTACATATAATAAAGTAACATTTGAACAACATTCTCCTAAATTTGCATTGCAAAATATTCAAAATTGAGCGAGTGAAAATTAAACCCCGGAGGCGCCTCGAAAAAAAGTTGGTTTGCGGTGTGCACCATAACTCGCAACAGAATCATCTGAAACAAAAAAATCAAAATGCATTTGTTAAAGGAGATGTTTCTCGAGGTAATGACGGGAGGATTTTTTTTTTTTCGATTTTTCGATTTTTCGTAGCATTTGGGAGCCAAAAACCCGATTTTCGCTAAAAAAAAATCGGCTAATTTGTTGTTGAAAAATTAGTAATTATTAAAAAAAAAAAAAAAAAAAGCTCTCGACAATACCTGGTGAATTATGTGAAGAAGTACGGTGCAAAATTTCAAAGCGATTGGTCCAGTAGATTTTGAGTTATCGTGCACACGGACTTCAAATATGACAAGTCTCAGAAAAACGGTTTGAAAAACGCAGAAGAGTTTGGTCGCTTAGCGCTCATTGCACATAAGTTTGAGAACACTTCTCGATTGCATAAAAATTTTAACACAATATTCTTGATATATTATGCATTCATTTAAAAACATTTTTAAAAATGAAAAAAAAATTTAAATACTTTACCCCGCCCTTAAAAATCCTTAAATGTCATGCAATTTCAGTTCTGGTCAAAATTAGACACCCTGTTTATCTGTCTTACTATTGGCATATTCGAAACATTCAATTTATTAGGGCTTCAATAGAAAGATTCAATTTTTGTTAAACCTTACAAAACCTTTTTAAAAAAGTGTTTTTTTTCACGCTGAAACCCCTACCTTCCCGTTAATTGATTTTACTAGTTAGCTGTTACTAGTAGTTTACTTGTTAACGCTTCTAAAAAATAACAAAGACTGTAATTGGGATTAAACTTACGACTAATTGCTGCATATCAACTTTTCACGTACAAACATAGTCGGTTACGAGATTGGTTGTAGTGAGATTCTATGTGGATCATTAGATATCGCTAATTTTACAGGAAAAGTTGAAAATGTTATGGATATTTTTTTTACATTTTATTTAAGTTGAATCATCCATTGTGACCTTTGAGATGCATGTTGGCAAAATATCAGAGCTCTAAGTAGTCGGGAAGTGGGTGAAATATCGATTTTCCGTTTTACGTGTCACAGAAAGTCAAGTTAAATAAAAGCTTGCACTATTAACTAAGTTCAAATGAAGCTACACCCGCCAAATGTTTGTTCCCTCGAGACGGAGATATATCGAAGCTTCTATGGGAACATGGAGCCTCCACGTGATCACCGGAGGTCAAATAAATGGTGTCGAAGTTTGCATCGTTGGACCGCAACGAAAATTATTTTGTTTTTATTGCCAAATCACTTCTTTGGCGTATTTGGGCTACAAAAATCACTCAAACGTTTTTCAAGATCGTTAATAAAAAATCCACAATGTAAATTGGCAAGAAAATATTGTCGATAATGATGAAAATAAAAGAAGAAAAAAAAAAAATTTCGTTGAATTTCACCGATGCAAACTTCAACACAGTTCAAATAAATCGCATTTCAATTTTGAGCTCATGCTGAATCGCGTTTTGTTTGTTTTTTTTTTGCTTACACAGGTCGGCGGGCACACGAGGCTGTTGCTGCTCAATCAGAACACCATCTGCAAGCCACTGAATCGTAGAGAGCTGGACTTTTACAGAAACATTCCCCAGGACATACAAATGTTCGTTCCACAGTTCAAAGGTGAGAATTACCTCATTGAAGTATTGTTCGGGAGAAGAAATAATATTTCTCCTCTCTCATTTTTGTGGTACTCGTATACGATACTTTATAAATAAAGCTTCTGCATTGGAATGCATCGAAAAATTATTTTCTTGACATTTTTAATTTTTTTATTCTCTCTTCGTATGACCTTTCGGGCTTTTACGATCCCATGGTCTTTACTCGACATTTCTAACGTCGCTATTTCCAGTTCCTTGGACCCCGCTTTCTCCCTCGGAGTATTGTCCATAGCCATTCGTTTACCAGCGCACGTATCACAATTAGCGCGAGGGCACAGAGAAACTGTGGAAAAGCGAAGGAGTTATCGGTTAACATAGAAAAGTCAGCGCTGATGACCCGAACAGCAGGGTTGTTAAAGAGGGGAGATGCCTTTAGACGAGGAAAAAAATGGCTGATTTTCATGTTTTTTTTTTAAAGGAAAGATTTCTTCGCAATTTTTGAGACTTAGGATATGTTTTATTAATGAGATTGAAATTTGCAGCGTTGGAATGCAATGTAAATTATTATTTTTCAATCGATCGAATTTTTTGCCGAATATTCGTTACGAAAGTCCCTCAATCATGCTTAAGGGGAGGGTGGTAGGAGTTTCAGCGTGAAAAAAAAACACTTTTTTGCGATTTTTTTTTCATCAATACGGATAGAGTAAATTTATTGAAACCTTTTGTACATTGTTAAGTGTCGTTTCATGAACATTCCGTGAAATTTGTACGCGAAAATATCCACAAACAAGCCGGTGACAAAGCTTTTCCAAGAACACCTTTGGAAAAACGAGATTTGCGGTGTTCAGTGTATCTCAGCTAGAAATTATCTGAAATCAAGTACCATTAAAATTTAGTCAAAGTATCATCAAATCCTCCCCCCCCCCCCAACGGTCTTTGATAATTTTTTTGTTCATTTCTAAATTTTTCGGTGGTCATGTAAAGTGAAAAGTGCTATTTTTCACGAAAAATTCCACCATTTTGGGGGTGGAAAACCCCCTCGATGTAAAAAAATCTCAAACTAACCGTTGGGGGGAGGTATTTTATATGTAGAAAGTGTGTACCAAGTTTGAAATGAATCGGTCATGTAGTTTTTAAATGGCAGTGAACACGGATTTTGAAAAAGTGGTTTCGAGAAAAACGCGGCACCGGCTTGTTTGTGGATATTTTCGCGTACAAATTTCACGGAACGTTCTTGAAATGACACTTAACAATGTACAAAAGGTTTCAATAAATTTACTCTTTCTATATGGATGAAAAAATATTCGCAAAAGTGTTTTTTTTTCACGCTGAAACCCTTACCTTTCCCTTAAATTCACTTAATTAGGAATCTAGATTTTAAATCCGCCTAAAAGGATATTGTAAAGTAATAGAAATGAAGAAATAAAAATATAAAAAACGGGAACCTTATGCAAAGCTCAGCGCAGATGGCGCCACGTAAACATTACGTGAACGAAAAAAAGCTGTTTCCTCCCCGTAAAGAATGAAAATGAGCCAGGTAAGTATTATGTAATAAATTAATAGCAGAAGGTTAAAAGAATGCAAATACTTCAAATATAATTTTTTAGGTTATGATGATTAACTACTTTGCAATATACTTTCAGAACTAAATAGCGTAAAAAATATTATGTTCATACACTGAGCTGTAACAACTCCTTCATTTCTAGAGTCCGCTGATCTAAATTGATCAGAATATAGCCTTCAATGTTTTGTGGCAGTAAAGTGCTTGCGACGTATAGCAATTTCCCATTGCTTGCGAAGTTTTACGTTTTTAGGAAATAAATGAACGCCTTCGTTTCTGCATCCAATTGCACAACACTGATGAATTCTTCACAATTTATTCACGACAAATGGGTTATTTGAAGGAAATTCAACAGTAGTCGTAGAAACGCGGGCAAAACCAAAGAGAATCTCACTAAACGTCATGTTCTGTTTACGCTATAATACAATGTCCCCTCTAGCGGGAGAAATTGGCAGTAAAGTTCCCTATTTCCGTTACATTCAACCGATGCAAACTTCAAGACCATGCGATTCCTGCACCATATATAGTAAAAATTGTGCTAGCTTGTCTGAGTTACGACCTAATAACTGGCTCGCCCAATTGAGCTCATACGAACTGACCAATGGTTGGCTCGTTGTGAGTTAGTAATATTATGAATGTTTTGTTATCCAGCCCAGGGGGTGGGCACCTCCTATCCCTTACCGTATATAACAATGCCACGCTTTTCGATCGCTTTATTTAGTTCTACTACCTCTCTCCGTGACGCTAGTAGGTTTTTGACAATATTGCGCAGGCGCACGGTCCGCACTGCGTATATAACATACATAACCACCACAACGACGAATACGATTATCAGGGAGACTAGAATAAAGGAGTGGACACTGTGTGCTAGCGATTTGGCTCCAAAATCAAGGAAAATAAGAGATGTAGGTGGCGTTGCAATCGGCTTTCCCTTATATATAGATATACTCTCTTGCTTAGCTTTCCGTCGGCTACTTATACATGGTTGTCTGTGGATTGAATCCATGCTCGAAAATAAAGTATTATATGATGTGTAAAAAAATCATAAATAAAAACTCACATTTTAAATAAGTTTTGTGTATAGTTATTAATGTTTTATAAGAGGCAATGTTAAATGTGTATAATTTGAGAACGAAATATTTATTGAACCGTTCGGTGAATCGTTTTCAAATTTGATAGAAGATTATTACATAGACAAAGTAACAATGGATGTAATTGTGATAACTTATTATTTGAAAAATTATGCTAGTACAATAGAATATTTGTGATTATTATTATTACTTATTGTGAGAGTCATTCATTATTACACAGACATAATGTACATCAAAATACGCCTTGTTAACAGTACAGATTGTTTATTTAATTCATTCGCAGTGAACCATATTTAAATTTATTCAAAATTATATTGATTACTTTTCATTGTAACACTTCTGTCTGCCGTTGTTAATCGCACGCGTGAACGCTTCCAGCATCGCTCTTAACATTATTGGAACAATAAAAATGGAAAACATTGCAAATCCTCCAGTACGTCATGCATTGAAGCTCAATCTGACTCTGTGCATTTTTTTCAGCGATGCAACAATCTTACATTTTTCATTCTCATTATCTCACTTTCTACAACCAGAGTTCCGCACATTAGCTCCGTCAACTACGAAACAGGAATCGTTTTTGTGTTTTATAATAAACGAAAAATATAACTGAACGCTCGCGAAAAGAAAAAAAAACTAAATGTTAGTATAGTACATGTTTGCAAATATCATGCAATACCAACAAAAAAAACGCAAACCTCGATTTTGACAACTTTCCTCTAATGCGCATGCCTAGAACCTTTAGCTACAAGTATTACTATACATCGGGGAATTGCGATCGCAGCGCCCCTTGCGGTCACTTAAAAGTCGGGATTTTGGGGCCGTCTTTCGCTGCTTATCTCCTATGGAGTGTCCACTCCTTTACTTTGGTCTCCCTGACGATTATTTTGACCCGTCATTTTGACGTTTGCAGTTTAAATCGAGGTGCGAAATTGAATAAATTACTGAAATTACTTATACTCGTGTACTAATGCCGTGTATTGTGCGCGGTTGTACCTCAGGATACAATATAATTGTTTATCGCTAAATAATCGATTCTTAAAAATGTTGTTAGCGATTAAGTTTTCAAAAATGCTTCAGCTCTCGTCATATAAGCATATAATCACAGATGGAGCTCTTCTTTTAGATTTAGTAATGACCTTTTGAAAAAGTTATAATGTGGTACCAAATAATTCCGTTACCCTATTTATGTTCATGATTGTTTGTTGGCACGATCATTAGACATCAGAATTATAGCAATAGACAATAAATAATAGATAAATTAATAACACAACAATGGTAGTATAATAAATTGTGTGTGCGTATAGATATACACCATATGAAACCATCAGTGTGTATTGTTGGTGATATATGGGTATTGTCCGATTATACAAGTATGTGTGCGTGCGTACACGTACGTAGTCCCTGTGCGCGCATCAGGATTGTTCGAGAACAACTAGCGCTGCGAGTGGCAGAGTAGGACACTACACACAGCGAAAAATTCGCGTAGCAAAAATTCCAAAAGATGCCAGCCCCCTGATTCAGCCCTTGCCTAGTCACTGCTCAGCTGATCTTGGTCACAAATGACAATGTGTGGTTATGTGACTACGTGCAGTTCCATCGAGCGATTGGCTCATGGCTGGCTAAGCCACTTGAGTTACAGATGGCGTTGCGAATGGAAAAATTCTCAAGCAGATATCTCGCCATGACCTAACCGGTTAACTGCGGCTGTGCACCCGTTGGCTAGTCACTGCCCAGCTGATCTTGGTCACAAATGACAAAGTGTGGTTATGTGACTACGTGTAGTTCCCTCGAGCGATTGGCTCATGGTTGGCTTAGCAACTTGAGTTACAGATGGCGTTGCGAATGAAAAAAATCGTCAAGTCGGTATCTCGCGATGACCTAGCCAACACTTCCCAACCGCGGCCGCACTAGCCGGAATAAATGCTCGGACAAATACAATTTAAGGTTATGTAATTCTATGCGATTATCGCTCTCAATGCGAACGCAATTGAGTCATTGATCCGATAATGTTATTTACATTTGTTGATCCACCCATTTTTCAATAATCTGACATTGTTTAGCGTAACATTTGTAGACGATAAGAAAATTCAGAAATTAAACAAGTAGAACTGGCTCATTGGAGAACGTCACAACTCATCACCGAGAGGTCCCGGGATCGAAACCACGTTACGGCGTAAGAGTTTGTCTGAGATAATTTAAAATTGAACCATTAATATATTTACAGCGCAAATATCGTAACCCTAATTAATGAACAACGAAGAATATCGTAAAGGGGTCCAATGATGTAAATAATGTGTAAAAAAATCACGAAAATATAAATATATAGCAGCAAATTTTTTTTTATCTAATCGTCACCAAATTTTTTGTTCCCAGTCGCTAGCTGACAAAACTAGGTCATGGCTAGGTCAGAAATATAATACAGCCGTGGGATATTTCTTTCTATCTAGTCACCATCTAATTTTTTGTATTCAGTCACTAGAGGACCAAAGCGTTACAAGGTTGGGTAGTCAATAGCCAAGACGACTAGGTAATGGGGATGCGAAACATCATTTTACTAAATTGTGGTTAGGCGGTGATGAGTTGGGTTTTCCACTCGGGATGTTGGACCTTCAATTTAAGTTTCGTCAAGCGGCGAATTCGTCATTTTCACAGTAGCCTAACACCCTAACACGGAAGATCGTTAAAGCTCCGCGTCACCTAACGTCGTCCTTTTTCTTCGCTTATTTTCATTATTATCCAAAAAGTCTTTCGAAGCTTCATCTTAGAGATCTCCAATGCACACTTCGACTCCATTAGTAACGTAATTGTGTACGATAGTCGATCGATATGCCAAAAATAGCCATTCGTTATTGATATACCTGAGCAAGGGAGGAAAAAAAATAAAATAAAAAAATTAGACGATTGAGCCAAGAGCTATGCGTATCCATGCATTCTGCGGAAAAGTTGTGCAACATGGTGGGGGAAACACGGTTTATCTATCAGTATCTCTGGATTTTCGACTGCTCTCTCGTCTCTTCGAATCTTATCGCTTTAACATCTCTCTGCCATTTTATTTATTGATTCACTTCACATTTCCCATTTACCTTACTTTTTGAAAATTATTTTGAAAAAATAGAAAACTATTCCAAAATCTTGAACATATCTCGGCTCCGAGGCGTGCCAATGCTTCCTAGACCTAAAACAAACCCAAACGAACCCAAACATTTTCGCGCCACTTCGGATTGCTATCAAATTGAAGTTTGCATCGTTGGAATGCAACGAGAATAATTATTTTTCAATTGCCCGAATTTCTCGTGGCTAATCATCATTACGAAAATCCGTCAATGATTTTTTTAATCGTTTATTTAGAAATCTATAATTTGAATTTGCAAAAAAAAATCTTTGTAACAATAAAAATATGTAAAAGAATGTTCGTTGCAGTCCAACTATGCAAACTTCGTAACCTTCGATTGCTCCGATCTTTTCTCGCTCGTATCGCATAGAAGACGCGAATGCTTTTCTCCACTCCGGAACTACGAAGGAGAAAAATGAATTGCCTCGTTGACGTCCCATTGACGTACTATCGGTACGATATTTCCGATGACAAAGAGAAAGAGTTTTTCTCTCTCAGCAGTGTTGTGTTGCGTAACGTGTACCGAATCGAGTCGCCCGAAAGAGTATCGCGGCATTGCCACGATATATTTTGTCCTCCGCGATACGAGTATATATTTGCCTGGTACAGATAGCTGGAAATTTCCAAGTCAATGTTCGTTTAATGAAATTCTTGAACAGCACAAAAATCTTCCTCTCTCTCTCTCGTACGTGTATGATAGCGTGTGGGTCTTTGGTAATGTTTTTCATCGCGATAACATCTGCAAATGAAATCAACAACCGACCAGATTGCAAATAATGATAATAATCGTCATAATCATAATGAGAATAAAATCAATTATGACTTTGTCAATATAAAAAGAACAAAAATCACTTTTGTTATTATACAATGTCGATAATTGTAATAAATTGTAATATTCATAATTAGCGTCTCGTGGCTGTCGTGCCCGAAGTTAATTTCGCCACGCTGACACGAGACAAAAAAAACTAACTCGCGTTGTGACGAAAAGAAAAAGCTGTGATCGATAAACGGGTAGGTTTCAGTAAAGAAAAAGAAAATGAGACTGGTAAGTATTCTTTTGGTTATTGTCTATTATTTTAATCATTATTTTATTTTCCGTCTCATTAATTACATTTTTTATTCGTAAGGAATAAGAAAAAATAGCCGATTTTCGCGATTTTTTTTTCTCGATGGTTAACATACCCTAATCAGTCTGATTTTTTTATGTCAAATCAAACCACTCATGAAGAACGGAAAATGAATTTTTAAACGTTTATTTAGATTTTGTTTATATTTTTTAACGGTTGAAAATGTCTTCGAAAAAAGGAGTCCTATTAATCAGTATGAAAGCCGATATCTTGCTATGGAGGTTACTTTTTAAATCAAAATTGACGCAATGGCGGCGGTTTGAAAAAATGTATCGAATTTAACATATTTGTTCGACAGTTTTTCGTTTAAGAAAGTGAGGATTAAAAAAAGCTTCCATAGCACGATAAAGAATGGCGTGAAGAATGTTGTGTCCAATTTTGAGACGGATAGCTTGAAAACTCTTCCTTTAAGGGTGAACACCGTTTTAAAAAATGACGTTTCGAGAAAAACGCGTTTAAGGGGGAAATCCCTTTAGACGCCCGGAAATGAGTAATTTTTCATGAATTTTTTTAAACGTGATAAAATAATCGCATCATTTAAAGATTTTGACATTATCTTATTACAACTTTCGAGTGAGAAATTTTTTTTTCTTTTTTAACGAAAAGAAAATGGCGGCGTTATAAGGTATTCGTTTAGGAGTTTTTTGAAAAACTGCTCATGTTATAGCTCAAAAAGTGATTGATCGATGTGGCTGAAATATTGGGAGGTTTCTCACTGTAACATTATTGGAAGAATATACCTATACGAATATAAAAAAGTGTAAAATTAAAAATTAAGTAGGCTTTGCAATCAAATTTTCATATTTTTGACCATTTTGTGGACAATTTTTACCCCGAAAAAGTAATTTATTTACACGATAACCTTAAAACTTCAGGTATATCCTTCCAATAATGTTATAGTGAGGAAAACTCCCAAAATTTCAGCCAGATCGATCAATAACTTTTTGAGCTATAACATGAGCAGTTTTTCAAAAGACGCCTAAACGAATACCTTCTAACGTCGCCATTTTTGGTTGTTTAAAAAATAAATCTTTTTTTTCAACACTTGAAAGTTGTAATAAAATAATGTTAAAGTTTAAAAATGATGCGATTATTTTATCACCTTTAAAAAAAATTCATGAAAAATGCCTCGTTTTTGGGCGTGTTTAAAAAAAAAATTCTTTTTCAACACTTGAAAGTTGTAATAAAATAATATCAAAATGACGCGATTATGTTATCGCCTTTAAAAAAATTCATGAAAAACGCCTCATTTTCAGGCGTCTAAGGGATTTCGCCCCTTATAGTTACGAGCGCAGAATTTTCATATTAATGGTCAACTTCAGATAAATCGGCAAAGCCAAAACAAAAAAATCCATTTTTTGAAAATTCCACACTGACGATTTTTCAATTGTGTCTTTTTTCTCACTCCTTTTTAGGAATTTTATCTATATTTTACGAGCAATTACTTAGTAGCAATCAACAATCATTTGTTGCCGTCGAGCATTTGTCGAGTGCATTCAATCGATAGGCAGGCATTTGTTCAATCCTAATCTCGCGTGGGCCGGGAGAGTTGCACGCGCCATTATTTCTTTACACTCTCAGCCCCTATTGTCCGACTTTTGCGAATTGATTATCCGAATGGAATTGGTCGTGTAGCGCTGGTCGGTCAAATCGTGTGCTTCGTTAAATTATCACGTCGTGCCCTTGTGAAACTACGTCACACGCGACTTAATTGTAATCACGCGAGTTACGTGGTGCCCCTTCATCACTCGGTTCTTTATACCCCCGTCGCCCTTTCCTACCGCTGCCTCCTCATTCTCCTCTCCCCACTCCTCTTTCCCCTCACCGAGCGAACATTTTTTATTCATTGAGGCACATACTCGGATCAATTGCTAATAAATATTGGAAGGAACGAAACAAATCCGTTCTCGTACGTGCACTTCGAGAAAGAGAGAGAGAGAGAGAGAGAGAGAGAGAGAGAGAGAGAGAGAGAGAGAGAGAGAGAGAGAGAGAGAATGACGTCAACAATGCTCCGAGAAAACGATTAGATGGTCTTGAAGTTTGCGTCGTTGGAACGCAACGAAAACTCTTTTATTTCTTATTGTTGTTTTCAGGCAAAATGTTTATTTGCGAATTTACGTTGTGAAGCATAGAAAAAATATTTTAAAAACGTCTGAGTGATTCTCGTAGCCTAAAACTATCGAATTAATTTTGATCACTGGGTAATAATTATTTTTTAAGGGGCTATACCAGTGTGAACGCTGAATATTTGGGTGACTTTCGGGATTTTTTTGGAGGAAAAGTACTCAATTAAATGTTACGGAAAATTAAGAATATATTTGGCTATATTTGACCTATATTACATAATTTTTTCATAGAAAAATATTGAGATCCAAGCGACTTGGGCGCTGCTTTCGGTGGCGCCAAAAAAAGTTCCTCCACTGCTGATACGATTCCGACCGATTGAGTAGTTGAAACCGAAAAAGGAAAAAAATGTCGTTAAACCGGAAGGTATTTCCTGTACAATGACGTAGGATTTTCGAAAAATATCAAAATCTAACAAAATGGAGTAGTTGTGAAAAAAGTCTGTTTTATTGCCTATAAAATGGTCGTTTTTTTCAATGCCAAATCGACAATTTGCATCTTATGAAAAATATCCTAAGTCACTGTAGAGTAAATATATTCAAGAGTACTCAGTTCAAATTTCAAGTCAATCGGATAATTGCTTTTTGCGTTACAATGTCAGCAAATTTGAAAAAATCTCATTTCGAGAAAAACGCGTTTAAAGATTTAACTATCGATTTTTGCAAGATAAAATGATATAAATGATAATGATATTTTTGAAATTATAAACTGTCGAAGAAGGCAACAAAAAAATCGATTTTTTGAAAGTGTCACACTGGTATAGCCCCTTAAGGAGGTTGGAGCGTTAGCCACAATCCAAGGTTAAATTTCATTTAAAAAAGTACATGTTATTGCTTACACTATACTGAGTCTTTACGAATTTTTTGAACTTTTTTCACCACCAAACACCAGAGATAAAAAATAGTTTAATGTATGTAATTTAACGTGCGGTTAGATAGGCAAGACTTTCACACTAAAGGTTATGTAATTTTTATTGTTATTTAGCACCAAGATAAACCATTTCTAACAACGGATTAACGCAAACTGAACCTTTGTGAACATTTAGAAAAAAAAATCCTCATCTCGCCTATCGTAAACCATGGGCCAATAATCTCGTGACGTAAATATGAATAGGCATAATTATGAATTACTGAAAATTTCATTGTGAATTGTATAAAACATTCGTTGTCGTAGTTTTTTCATAATAATCATCGATAATGTTATGCTTTTTCAAGTTCGTAGTAACACAAAAGTTTTTCTACTTTACGTAATAAAAATGTTAAAATGCATAATTTTGCCCTTTAATTATTAAAAAAAAAATTAGCATATATAGAATAAATCTGTACCTCGTATGCATTTTTTTGAGGTTCATTGAAAAAAAAATGAATGAACCGTCATTTTACTCAACTGAATCGCTCCAACCTTCTTAAATGAATTTATGCTGCATTCCAATCGTGCAGACTTCAACAGCATATGATCAGTGGATTCGCGAGCATAACAAACGATAACGTTGCGAAGATTTGTCACCACGTATATATATATATATTTTTTCTCGTTTGTCCCCGTGTACAAAAATGGAGCGCGGATTTTTTTTTTCGTTATATTCCATAATGGCTTTTCGGTAAATATCCGGAAGTGTCACTCCCGCTAAAAAGAGGCTGTACATTTTTTTTATCAATGGTTTATGATTATAAAACCTTATATTAAGTTATATTTTAATGGCATATGTTTTTAATGCATTAACATTTTTTTCGGTAAAATGTAAACCTGCAAATACAATGTGCGAATAAGTCATCAATATACTGGGCAACACAAAAGTAAACACACTAATATACATCGAAGACTTAGGTAAGAAAATTTTCGAAAATATTCAGTTTTTATTACACAATGGAGTGTTTGGGTTTGTTTGGGTGAAAAAAAAATCAGCTCGATTCTGACAGGAGTGACACTCGAATATTTACCGGCTATTCGTCACGAGGAAAAGTTCGTTCGTAAATAAAAATTCTTACTATACGAATACATATTTTACTATTATGATGTTAAAGGTTGCATCGTTGGAATGCAACGAAATATTTTTTCAACTGACTTTTCCAAATTTTCTGTAACAAATTTAAGCCATAGAAATCCTGCGATCTTTTTTTAGGCTCCTTATTTAGCGATCTACAATCAAAATCTACAAAATATGATCTTTGACACTGATAATAAAAATGAGGAAGTAGAAAAAAATTCGTTGCATCCCAACGATGTAAACTTTAAGCCCATATTACTTTTATAATTTTGTACTAGCGAAAAAGACGTGAGATTGAAGTTCGCATTATTGGAGTGCAATGAAAATTGCTTTTTTCACCTGCGCAAATTTATTTCCACACATTTTAGCTACGGAAATTATTCGAACATATTCTAATGTGTTAATTAGCAGGTCTGAAATCGAAATTAAAACAATTATATGATAAAAGTGAAGAACTAAGAGGATAGATGTGAAGTTTCGATGCATTCCAATTATGCGGACTTCAACACGGTAAAAATATACACGGAAAAAAAAGATCTGTTAAAATTTATATTCGATATTTAAAAATTAATGCATTTTCAACCAAATTTACAGTTAAAAACTGTAAATTCGGTGTTCTACTGTGTGCCCATTATAAAATAATGAATTTCATGTGTTTTTTACTATTCAAACAATTATAAATACTGATTCAAACTGTAATAAACTCAATGTTCACAGCAAAAGAATGACAAAGCAGAAATCACGCATATGTATGCGATGTATACACTGACAGAAAAATTCTATTGATATGAACTAATCACGTCTATTTGATTTTTGTTTATTTTAATTAACTAAATTTTTCGTGGAATCATATTTTTTCTATTACATTCCATTATTGAAATTATATCGTCCAATAACTAAATATTTTATTTAATCCTAATAAATCTGTGATAACGGTTTCATCTGCTCAAAAAATAATTTAGTGAAATCCACTAAATGGATCTATTTGATTTAAAAAAATTTTAATTAAATAGAATTTTCGTAGAGTCAACCATTTTTATATTTGATTGAATGGTCTGTCTTTATTGCAACACGCATATCAAAGAGGTGTGGGGGTAGAGAGCGTGGAGAGAGAGGAATTATATATATATATATATATATATATATATATATATATATATATATAGGTTATGTTAGAAAAATATATAGCATGTTATTCGATAAAACTCTCTAATTATCACGATGATATTAACTAATTGATAAAGTTTATGTGATACAGCAAATAATTATAGGAATTCATTTGGTTTCTTAGCCATATCTACGACAAAGATGATACAAGCACTCGGTAGCATAGGGGCAGCGTGCGTAGCTATGGGTAGGTAGGTTCTAGGTTCGATTCCCATACGAGTATAAGTGAAATATTTTCTTCGATCGAAATCATCTCAAAAGGCCAGGGAATGACGAATTACGATACAAAATCGTTGTCGTAAAACCCTCAATTAATGATTTCATTTCATTTTGGATTTATGAAATATTTTATGCATGTAGTACACTTAGATTTACCGTGTACATTGTAAGCAAATAGAGATTTAGTTGAATCGAATCTTCATTTATTCAATTTAAATATATTCAATATTTGAAAAGAATAGCTGAAACAAATAAAAAAATATCTTTGAAACAAATAAGATCGTATTACGCTGTGAGCCAAGGAAAAAACCTATCTGATTTAAATAGATCCTATTAAAATTAAATATTTTTTTTGGCAGTGCACAAGGGTAAAAAAAGCGAAAGTTATGGGACCGTTGAGTAAAAAAAGCGAAAATTATGGGATCGTAGAGGCCTGCAAGAATGAACAACGGACACTAGCAATACATCTAAATACAACAAATAATTATGCTAAAGCTTGCATCGTTGGAATGCAACGTTATTTTCATTTTTTTCTTCATTATAATTATCCACATACTTTTTTGTGCAATTTATGGTCGTAACTTTCGGTGAATATTTACAAGTGGGGCTTCAGCTAGAAAAGGAGTTTAGAAATTTTGGACCGAGTCGATGTATTTCAGGGCACTTTGTTTATAATATTTAAGTCGGGGGAAGACAATTTGAACCCTTATTTCAACCCCAAAACGCTTTTTTTACTTTTTTAATGGCATGGAAGAAACGGGCTTGGTGACATCAAGTGGGTCGAATGACATGGGCTTGTCATTTGACCCACGAACAAACCCAAACCCAAAGAAAATATTTTTTTTTTCTTAAGGGGCCAGTCCACTTTTTGAGGATTTTATAAAAGATATGAATATAAAAGTTGTTGGGCTTGATAAATAAAGTCGTAAATTCATTTTTTTTTTAAATTTTAATTAATTTTTATTCATTTCTACGTACAAAAACTATAGTTTAACGTAACGCCTCAAAAATAGGTGGGCTAGGTAGCTCCATCACAACTCGGCAACGGCTTGTCTGAAACAAAAAAAATCAAAGTCCATTAGATTTAATATGACACCAGCTACAAAATGATCCTCGGATATGAAGTTTTATAAAAAAAAATTAAAAAATGGCAGATGAAAAACGAATAAAGTTAAAAAAAAACGCGTTTTTTTCGCAGTTTTACGCAAAAAAGAGTGAAAATCAAAATTTTTAAACCATCGAGAATCATCTTATTGCGAATCATGTTTACAATATGTGGTTCAAATTTCAAGAGAATCAGTTGAGCTAGATTTTGAAAACGTTGTTTCGAGCAAAACACGTTTGAAGGTTATACTATGAAAAACTCTTAACTAAACTCAATCGGCAATTCTTGCACCGTACAAAATCCCTTCTGATTGCTCATTATCGTTGATTTCTTCAAATCTTGCTTGCTTTCGATTTTTTGAAATTTTCAAAGTGCACTGGCCCCTTTATAAAATACCCCTCCCCCATAATAAAAAAACACATTTTCATACTGCAGAATAGGCCCGAAGACGTGAAAAAAATTTTGAAGCCGATTAGGGCTGGAAATTTGGCACTTGTAAATATTTACCTAACTTTCCAATAGGAATACAGGGTAACGTTTGGTCGGCGAAAAATATTGACCAATCAAAAAGAATTAATTTCCGTTGCGTTCCAACGTTTTTTAAGCGTCGTAAAAACGAAGACGGGATGGAAACTCGCGCCGATACGCAAATTGCGAATTGGTAACATTTTATTGACCAAAAACGTGGCATTTCAGGTGTAATCCAGGCGTCGTGTAGCGGCGGCGAAATGACCCTCGACAAGCGTTACAGTCCCAGCTTTCGAGACGCGGAAGCATCGTCCCATCAACAGACACCGCTCACAAAGTCCTCGTCGAAACGTAAACGCGACGACGTCCTCAGGTAATTTCATTCACCGTGCAAATTTGAGAATGAATTTAAAAAAAAAACCATCAGATAAGAAAAAAGAAAAGCCATTAAAAAAATAGCATAAAAACAAGAAAGAAAAGCAACAAAAAAGAAGAAAAAAAGTACAGATATCATTCGACCGATCTCGTTCTCATTGTGCGCGTATGTGAGATCGTTTTTTTTTTCTTTCTTCTTTTGTCGATATTTTTCACCTTTTTCGTTTCTTCAATCAATTGGAAAAGCAATAATTCGAGAAATATGGATAAAAAAAATTGCAAAAACATAAAGCATTGAGATTTCGTCGTGAAGATACGATGAATTCTGTGTGTGAGTTCAGGATTTAACGTCAACTTCCAGTAGGGCACAACGATTAGGGTACTCTGACGACCGTCCTACCTTCGGGGCCCTTGAAAAATTGTGCTCGTTACACACACACGCTCAAGGGGTGTGGGCCCTACGACCGAGTCGTGCGAATGTGGCCCCCGAACAAACACAGACCGAGTGCGCAGGGAATGGCCGAAAAAATCCTGCTGCAAAAAACGCAAAGGGCCGTACCTTTGGTACAAAAACCATAATTGCATTCTAAAATAGTAATCTTATCGCGTTATTTTTTTTTTTTTTTTTTCATATTATATTTTTATTTTTTTCTTATTATCTTTATCATGTATCTAGACATTTCTTTTTCTTTTCACTGTATTTGTTTTTACTCTCCATTTCTCTATCCTGATCTCTTTGTTGTGCGCAAATATACATCTGTTTCATGAACTTGGTCGTTAACAACTCTTCGATTCCTCTCTCGTTGGCCGGAGAACTTTTGACCCGTTTTTTAAGGGGCTATACCAGTGTGAACACTGAAAGTTGGTGGAAGAAAAGTACTCAGTTAAGGAGTAAGGCCACTGTAACGGCCCAAAAAAAAAGGTTTTTTCACTAATTTTTTGCTCCCGAAATTGAAGGTATTTGAAAAAAAAACTTTTAATGGTGTTATCGGGCATACATTAAACTTTATTATAAATTTTTTTTACAGTAAAAAAAACAAAATGGCGGTTCCACAGCTATCTTCCCGGGACATGTTTTGCTTCCAGGGCTCCGCGGCACGCAGCACCACTGGTGCACTTTTGAATCTAGAACAAAAAAAAAACCATTAATCTAGAGGGCTATAGCTAGAGAATGTCGATCGGATTTAAAAAGTATCAATTTTTGTGGATTTGGCGTGCGTTTGAAAAAAAAAATTGATTTTTGACGAAAAAAACGGCAAGTTTTTTGTTAATAAAAAATCAATAAATAAAGTTCTTGAAAATTCCGATCGACATTCTCAAGATAATGTAAATGTTCACATCTGGTTAAAATTTCAAGTAAAAAAAATGAAAATCGCGTTTAAAGTTTTGCGAATAGTTTTTTATTGGAAAAAATTAAAAAAAGAAGTTAAAAGGATTTAAACTATTTTTAAACTAGAGGGTTTAAACTATTTTTTAAGCCAATAAAAAAAAATCGATTTTTCAAAAAATTTACAGTGGCCTTACTCCTTAAATGTTTCGGAAAATTAAGAATATATTTGGCTATATTTGACCTATATTGCGTATTTTTTTCGTAGAAAAATATTGAGATCCAAGCGACTTATTCACTGCCTTCGGAGGCGCAAAAAAAAGTTCCTCCACTGCTGACATGATTCCGGCCGATTGAGCAGCTGGAACCGAAAAAGGAAAATATGTCGTTAAACTGGAAGGTACTCCTGTACAATGACGTAGGATTTTCGAAAAATATCAAAATCTAACAAAATGGCGTAGTTATGAAAAAAAGTCTGTTTTCTTGCCTATAAAATGGTCGCTTTTTTTCAATGCCAAATCGTCAATTTTCGTCCAATCAAAAATATCCTACGTCATTGTAGAGTAAATATGTTCAAGAGTGCTCAGTTCAAATTTCAAGTCAATCGGATAATTGCTCTTTGAGTTACAATGTCAAGAAATTTTTTAAATCTCATTTCGAAAAAAACGCGTTTAAAGATTTAACTATCGATTTTTGCGAGATAAAATGACAATGATATTCTTGAAAGTATAAACTGTCGAAAAAGGCAAAAATAATCGATTTTTTTAAAGTGTCACACTGGTATAGCCCCTTAATCCCCATTTTTGGCATATTGGCACATATTCGCATCGAAAAGAATAAATGCGCAGATCACTGTCGGAAAAGTTGGCTTTTCTCTCCGTAATCGCTGGAATGATAAATGAATCTTAAGTGTGTATACAGGGTGTCCCAGAACTCAACGTTAAGCCGACACGCGGGGTGACAGGATTGATTGTAACCATCATGAGAAAAATCAGAAAAAAAATAAATCAGAAAAAAATAAAGCAAAAAAAAAATAAAGCAGGGCCTTTCAAAGTAGACAAATTTTGAAAATTTTAAATTCACAGTTTAACAAATAGTCTTAATTCTAGGAAACTTGGGATTGTTTGGGTTTGTTTGGGTTTGTTTCACAACAACCGAAAAACGGTTACAGTTTGACCAAATTTCTAGGTTTTTCTTAAATGCCCATAATTTTCAAACTGCATGGGATAGATTTTTTTTCTGATTTTTCTCATGATGGTTACAATCAATCCTGTCACCCCGTGTCGGCTTAACGTTGAGTTCTGGGACACCCTGTATATGTATTCCACGTGAATCCGGTGGACTTTTTCCCTGATCCCCGCTAATTCGATTTATTTATTTTTATTTGATTCCATTGACTAAAAGACAACCTGAATTTTTTTACATTTTTCGAAACTCCCATTCGTCGAAAAAAAAAATCTCCGAAAAAAAACGCCCCGATTTAAAAATATGAAAAAATTCCCAAAAATGCGTGATTATATGTAAAAATTTTCAAGCTATCACCCGCAGTGGAAGTATGATTTTTTCTGTGCTTTCTCAGCGATTAACGTTAAAAGAATCCGAAAAATTCAAGAACCGCTTACCTGGGGCGGATACTTAAATATTTTAATACCCAAAATTAATTTTTTGACCATTTTCAAATAACCAAATCACAATCATGGACCTTGAAAAGTTAGGAGTCAATTTTTCGGATTTTTTCAACGTTCATCGCTCAGAAAGGACAGAAAAAATCATACTTCCACTGCGGGTGATAGCGTGAAAATTTTTACATATAATCACGCATTTATGGGAATTTTTTCAGATTTTTAAATGACGGCGTTTTTTTTCAGAGAAAATAATTTTTTTTACCAAGGGTTGTTTCGAAAAATGTAAAAAAAATTCAGGGTGTCTTTCAGAGTCAATGAAATCAGATTTAAAAAATTATCGAATTCGCAGGGGTCAGGGAAAAAGTCCACCGGATTCACGTGGAAAACCTCATATTTATAGATATAGAATATTATTGAATTCATCGATGAAAAATGTACCTATCGAATATATCCATTCTTCCTCACTCATTCGTATTTGTTCTCATCACGGTCAATGCGAAAAAAATCGAAATGTTGTATCGACATTCAATCATTTTCTCGATAACACAAGTTTTGTATTACCGGACGACGGAAGTTTATTGTATTTTATGAAAACCGATATCTACAATTCTATTTTACATATACGTACGTATATACATATACACATGTATATGTGATTGTACATATATATTATATCAGTTTTATTTTTAACTCTCATGTTCTTATGTTCATATAAATAATTACGAAAAACATAGTATACTTGGGTGTGTGTATATATATACATACATACATACATATACATACATATATATATATATATATATATATATATATATATATATATATATATATATATATATGTAGATGGAAACTTTCTAATAATTTAGCGTCCACCATTTTCGCGCCTCTTGATACACACGTATGTGTATAACTATCGCGTAATAATCTGAAACGGTATGCGTAGCCAACAAAAGTGACATTTTCGTTGAACAAAGGAACGAGTATACGTTTTTGTTATTTCTTAAAATTAATTAATTACATTTCTGTACGAGAAAAAAGGTGGATGTGATTTCATGTATTGTCTGATGTTAACTTTTTCAGAATGAGAATCCACCGTAAAAACAGTACGGTGGATGTGCTGAAGTCGGGATCACATTTGGACAGTGCATCGAACAAACAATGTATCCTTTTGTTGATTTCATTCAACTTTTTCCGCGAATGAACGTTTCGTTCATGTTTTAGGTTGTTCAAAATACATTCAGACTTGGATAAAAAGTTGCAGTGATGGTCTTGAAGCTTGCATCGTTGCAATGCAACGAACCATCTTTTTTGTATTTTTCTTGCCTTATTTTTTAATATTTTGAAAAAGATTTTGTTCGGTTTTAAATTGTAGATCACTTTAGACGCTAAAAAGGGCTATTTTCATCAATTTTTTTGAATGGTTTATATTGTAGATGTTCATATGAAAGTTGTTGCACTTAATGAATACACTTTCGAAATATATTTAAAAAAAAAATTTATTCAAGTCACTATTTATAGACGAAAACGGTAGTTAAAAAATGTCGTAAAAAAATTGTAGGTCTGCGCTGTTGATGAAACCTCGGAGATGGATGATTCGAAACGAAAAAATCAAACGGTTTCAGATTCAGTATGTTAATGGCTATAGCGCATATCATACGATTTTTTATATATGCAAAAATAACAAAACAACAGACATTTTTCGAAAAAACAAAAATAAGTGTTTTTTTCACCGTTTTTGGCGAAAAAAAAATAGTAAATATCAGAATTTGAAAAAATCCTCGATATGCGCCATAGCTATAGTTGTAAAGAATATGTGGTTAACATTTCATAAGGATCCTTATGAAATCGTAGTTCAGTAGGTTCAAAGATTTTATCAACAAGCCGTCGAAAAACGTTGTTTCGAGAAAAACGCGTTTAAAGTTTGTTTGGGTTACATAAATACATTTAAAAAAATTTTTGAATGTATTTCGACAGTGTATTTATTAAGGCCTTACGCTACAGTAACCGGTATAAAATCATGTGCGAATTTGACAATTTTTTCCGTACGAAAAAGTGATTTACTCATCAAATTAATTACACATCTATTTAGTATGAATATCAAGCTGTTAGAAAAAATATGCATCTTTTTTTTTCTATACAAGGAAACAAGAGCAGAGGTGCAAGCACAAGGGAAAATCACAGAGAGTTTTAGAACAAGACAAGGGGTAAGACAAGGATGCGCGCTTAGTGCGGTATTATTCGATTTACACATACATGATTTGGATGAAAAGTGGGAAAGGAAAAATGAGGGCGGAGTTGTGATAGGAAAGGAAAAGATTTTCGCAATCAAATATGCAGACGATGTAGCGGCGATTGCAGAGACGGCGGAAGGGTTAAAAAGTATAATAAAGGATCTAGAGAGATGTGCGCAGGAAAATAAGATGGAAATAAATGCAAAGAAAACAAACATCGTGATTTTCAGTAACGGAGGAAAAGTTAAGAAGGAGGAAAAATAGGAAATTAAGAATGAAGAAGTACAAATAGTAAAGGAATTTAAATATCTCGGATATTGGTTCACGTGTAAAAACTCAATTTGGGCACATGGAAAAAAGGTGACAGGAAAAACGCAAAAGGCAACGAATCTGGTGTGGGGAATTTGGAAGAGGGCGGGGAGAGATATTATGGAGGAGAGACTCAATTTATTAGATTCAATCGTAAAAGCAGGAGCAATGTATGAAGTGGAGATACGGGGAATGGGAGAGATAAGCGTATTTGAAAAAATACAGAGCAGGTATTGTAAGATGGCGTTAGGGGTGGACAGAACGACGCCAAATTATATGTGGAGGAGAGAGCTAGGAGTGCTTACTTATATGGAATATGTGATAAGGGAAAGAGCGACGAGATATATTAGAGAAGTGATGAGAATGGATGAGACAAGGTGGCCAAAAATTTGTTTACTAGACGAAATTAGAGCGATAACAAACGGTAACCCGTCAAAATGAGGGAAAAACCTGGTGAAGGTATTAGGAGTACAACTTTGCAGTGACCGTTTTTCTTAGAGAGCCACTGCGGCCGAAGTAGTGGCCCTAGCTCAATAAAAAAAGTGGCATTTTAAACTAGAGGCTCTGCCAATGTAAACAATTTAAAAAAGCTAACGGATACGTGTATGCATTATAAAGTTATTGGCACTCAAACATGGCAACCTACGAGCCGAATTCTCAGCATTTGCGGGAGGTTATGATTTACTTCTTCAACATCAAGAAATCTGCGGCTGAGGCCCACCGTTTGCTTGTAGATGCTTACGGGGAGGATTCTATTAGTGAGAAAACGTGTCGGCGGCGGTTTCAACGCTTCAAAAGTGGAGATTTTGAGGTCGAGAACCAGCATGGTGGCGGAAGGCAGAAAGTTTTTGAAGACGCCGAATTGGAGACCTTGCTGGACCAGGATTCGTGCCAAACTCAAGAGGAACTCGCCGAGACGTTAGGAGTAACCCAGCAAGCAGTTTCACAACGTCTCCGGGATATGGGTATGATCCAAAAGCAAGGAAACTGGGTCCCGCATGAGTTGAAGTCGAGAGACATCTAGCGCCGATTTTTCACCTGTGAACAACTGCTCCAAAGACAACAAAGGAAGGGATTTTTGCACCGGATTGTGACTGGAGATGAAAAGTGGGTTTACTACGATAATCCTAAACGCCGAAAATCATGGGGACTGCCTGGTCATATTCCGTCATCGACGCCCAAACCGAATATTCACGGATCCAAAGTGATGCTGTGTATCTGGTGGGACCAGCTGGGCGTTGTGTACTATGAGCTGCTCAAACCATCCGAAACCATCACAGGGGAACTCTGCCGACGTCAGTTGATGCGCTTGAGTAAGGCACTCAAAGAGAATCGGCCACAATTCAACGAAAAACATGACAAGGTGATACTGCAGCATGACAATGCCCGACCCCATGTTGCAAATGTCGTGAAAAAGTACTTGGAAACGCTGAAATGGGAGGTTTTATCCCACTCGCCGTACTCTCCAGACATTGCCCCTTCCGACTATCACTTGTTCCGGTCAATGGCACACGATTTGGCTGACCAGCACTTCGGTACTTACGAAGAAGTCAAAAATTGGGTCGATTCCTGGATTGCCTCCAAGGACCAAGACTTTTATCGACGCGGGATTCGAATGCTACCTGAAAGATGGGTCGAGGTCATAGCTAGCGACGGGCAGTACTTTGATTAAAAAATATGTAGCCACTTTTTTATAATAAAGCGTAAAACTTTTGAAAAAAACGGTCACTGCAAAGTTGTACTCCTAATATTAACGGCGGGGTAAAGTTAATTCGGCGAAAAAAAGGCATGTTTTTAAGGTTTTTTTTTGACGTAACGAATAGTGTTCGTTTATTGAAAAATGTACATATAATAAAGTAACATTTGAACAACATTCTCCTAAATTTGCATTGCAAAATATTCAAAATTGAGCGAGTGAAAATTAAACCCCGGAGACGCCTCGAAAAAAAGTTGGTTTGCGGTGTGCACCATAACTCGCATCAGAATCATTTGAAACAAAAAAATCAAAATGCATTTGTTAAAGGAGATGTTTCTCGAGGTAATGACGGGAGGATTTTTTTTTTTTTCGATTTTTCGATTTTTCGTAGCACTTGGGAGCCAAAAACCCGATTTTCGCTAAAAAAATCGGCTAATTTGTTGTTGAAAAGTTAGTAATTATTTAAAAAAAAAAACAAAAAAGCTCTCGACAATACCTGGTGAATTATGTGAGGAAGTACTGTGCAAAATTTCAAAGCGATTGGTCCAGTAGATTTTGAGTTATCGTGCACACGGACTTCAAATATGACAAGTCTCAGAAAAACGGTTTGAAAAACGCAGAAGAGAAGAGAACGGCGTGGAGCAATAGACGCTCAAATACTCATAACTTCGTCAATTTTACTCCGATCGACTTGAAATTTTAACACAATATTCTTGATATATTATGCATTCATTTATAAAATTAAAAAAAATTTTAAAAAAGTTTAAATACTTTACCCCGCCCTTAAGAGAAATGGAGATAGAAGATATAATAACAATGATAAGGGAGCGAAAAGAAGTAAGAAAAATAGACGAAAGGATAGAAGAGGGACTGGAAAACTTAAAAAACAGAATCTTAAGGAGGGAAGAAGAAAAAATTAGAAAAATCGACGTATAGCGATAAGTATAAATATATTATAGAAAAGGACGAGATGCCATGGCAATATTGGTCAGATGAGGGAGTAAAGGGTAGGGACAAGGAAATATGGGCGAGGCTAAGATGTGGCAATATAGGAAGGGCGGGAAAGAAAGGGGAAAAGGATTGGAGATGCAGGATATGTAAAGAAAAAAATAAGACATTGGAAAACCTAATGATGTGTAAAAAGGTAGGGAGTTAGTATCAGAGAAAGCAAGGAAGACAGCAGAGGAGTGGATGGAAGGAATGGATGATTTGGCAGTAAAGGGGGAAATCATAAATATGCTGGGAGGAAAAATTCAAATAGGGATATGCGAGTATTTTAGGGAAATAGAGGAATTATGTAGAAAGATGAGTAATGAGCATGGCGGAGGAGAGATCGACGAAGGGGGGGAATAAACGAAGAAAGGGATAATGTGAAAATAATGCGGAATGTAGGGAGTAGAGAATAAGTGAAAAGTTCGTTTGTGAAACTGTCACAATTTGTAAAAAGCTTTGCGAAAAAGTTGTGCAAATAAAACTCGATACTACTACTACTACATCTTTTTTTTTTCGATGTACGTAATGGCTGACTACTAATATTTTCTTTTGTTATCTTCTTTTAGGCGCTCCGCGGCGTGACATTTAGCATCCACAATTTTTTACCTAAAACAAAAAACAAAAATTCTCGTCAATCTACATTAGAATACCTAGAGAAGTACGTACGGAATTTAACAAAATATTGTTTTATTCAAAAGTTGTAGGTATTTGAACTTGAGAAATGAATTTTCAGTGAAAAATTTCGTTACAACTGCTCATAAACTGCTCATAAAATGAAAAGTTTTCGATTAATCAGAAATTCCGTACGTACTTCTCTGCGAAATGCAATTAGGAAAGTAACTTCCAAATTTGAAGTAAATCGAGTGAAGATTGTTGAAGTTATTAGAGACGCCAATTGGAAAAAAGCTGTTTCGAGAAGTTTCGAGTAGTCGGCCATTTTGTACATCGAAAAAAATAAATATATATTTTCCAACAGCTTGATATTCATACTAAATAGATGTGTAATTAATTTGGGGCCGTCCATATATTACGTCATTCTAAATTTGGGGGGGGGGGAGGTTCGTCTGCGGATGACGGTAAATGATGGATGAGGGGGGGGGGGGGGGCGTTTCGAAATTGACGTCATTCTTGTGATACCAGTTAATTCAAAATGTACAATAGTATATTGTACAACTAAAGTGGTTCCCCGCATGAGTGATGAAAAATATTTTGCAAGTACCTAATGGTATTCATTATTGAACTCATTATTTATTTATTTATTACATAAGGTTTGTCTACATTATATTCGAGAACTTCAAATAACAGCGTACCTATGAAAATAGTTCGATCGAGCCAAAATGAATATGGGGAGGATACGGAGATATTACCCGTGATCCAGGATTTGCAAGAATGGGTGAAAACTCCGTGGGAGCTATCCAAAGAAAACTAAAGAATAGGGAAGAATAATATTATTATATTAATGAAAATTGCCAAAGTACAAAATAATAAAAGATGATTCTATAACAAAATGTGGGAGCTATCCAAAGAAAACTAAAGAATAGGGAAGAATAATATTATTATATTAATAAACATTGCCAAAGTACAAAATAATAAAAGATGATTCTATAACAAAATGTTTTAATGTTACCCAATTTTTCTCAAATCCGCAAATGTTTTAATTTTGCCAAACTGGTAATGACGTCAGTTTTGCGAGAGGGGGGGGGGGTCATTAGGAAATGATGATAGGATGATTGTAGGGGGGGGGGGTCGAAAATCAGCAAAAATCGATGACGTAATATATGGACGGCCCCTTTTATGAGTGAATCATTTTTTCATACGAAAAAAAAAAATGGTTAAATTCGCACATGATTTTATACACGTTACTGTGGTGTAACCCCTTAATAAGGAGTAAAAAGAAAACGAAGGAAATTGATGGACCCGTCGTGAAGTTTGTTTTCCTTGACCGCTTGGTGAAAAATGCAGATTTTTTATTGTTGGAGAACATAACGTCGCGTTATACGCATCCGTGCATCTTGGACCTCAAAATGGGTACGAGGCAGCACGGTGACGACGCTTCTGCCGAGAAGAGGAGTAAACAGATTGCGAAATGCGCGGCAAGCACCTCAGCCTCGTTGGGCGTCAGGCTCTGTGGGATGCAGGTAAATTATACGAATCAACTATAAACGGGAGAAGAAAGAATAGAAAAATGACAATAAAATACCGAGAGTCGCAGTCGGTTTGCGGCTCTGCCGATCTCCGGCGACAAGCAGCGTTGCCCTAGGTCGATACTCGGATGGGTGACCTCTTGATCGCGCACTGGCTTGCACACCGGCTACCGAACGGACGGACAGTTTAACTGCGCTTCCATTGGTGAACGCAAGTGACAATTCAATGAAAATATCGCCATTTTTATCGCGGCACAGGTTTTCCACAGCTTCCCTGTACCCTCGTGCAAAAGCGATAGCGGTAGTGCATTGGGAGCCGCGTGGCTGTGGTCGACACTCCGAAGGGCTCTCCGAGAAAGTGGGGATAGCGAAGTAACGAGTGTGGGGTAAAAGTGATGGGAAAGGGATGGACCGTAAAAGCCCGCAAGGACATACGAAGGCACAATAGTTAAAAAAAAAACAATAAACATTTATTTAAGGTAATCCTATCGCCAGGCTTCAATCCATAGGATCTTCATATTTTTTTAACCTTCAATAAATATATTAATAATCGCCCCTGTAAAATTTCAGGGTCGGTATCGACCTAATCACAGAAAAAAAAAATTAAAATTGCGTATTTTTGTGAAGGAATTCCGAGACGACATGCAAAACCCCAATTTCCGGTCGCTGAAAAACTGTATATAATAGTGGGAATCCGTCAGATTCGTAAAAATAATGAGATTTACGTACTTAACACTTGCAGTAATCCAATGCTCTTAGAAAAATTACGATTATTGACCTAAGTTTTATGTAATATCAAGTTTAATTTGAACTTCCGGTGTTGGATTTATTACCACTTGCTACGATAAAAAGACAGCAAGGCAACAGCTGACTGTAGTCCTAACCTCATCTCACTCATTCGAATTTCCACACATTATTTCATTTCTAACCGACATATTTCGCCGACACAAATTTTCCACGCTTCTTACCAGTCGTGGCCCGAATACAATGCTTTATATTTCCCGCGCCTGACGTTGTTTTGACAGATCGACGTTGAAAAGCACGGAGGTTAAGGGCGGGGTAAAGTTAATTCGGCGAAAAAAAGGCATGTTTTTAAGATTTTTTTGGCGTAACGAATACTGTTCGTTTATTGAAAAATTTACATATAATAAAGTAACATTTGAACAACATTCTCCTAAATTGCATTTCAAAATATTCAAAATTGAGCGAGTGAAAATTAAACCCCGGAGGCGCCTCGAAAAAAAGTTGGTTTGCGGTGTGCACCATAACTCGCAACAGAATCATCTGAAACAAAAAAATCAAAATGCATTTGTTAAAGGAGATGTTTCTCGAGGTAATGACGGGAGGATTTTTTTTCTTCGATTTTTCGATTTTTCGTAGCACTTGGGAGCCAAAAACCCGATTTTCGCTAACAAAAATCGGCTAATTTGTTGTTGAAAAATTAGTAATTATTAAAAAAAAAAACAAAAAAGCTCTCGACAATACCTGGTGAATTATGTGAGGAAGTATTGTGCAAAATTTCAAAGCGATTGGTCCAGTAGATTTTGAGTTATCGTGCACACGGACTTCAAATATGACAAGTCTCAGAAAAACGGTTTGAAAAACGCAGAAGAGTTTGGTCGCTTAGCGCTCATTGCACATGAGTTTGAGAACACTTCTCGATTGCATAAAAATTTGAGAAAATTCATGCATATTAAAGGTACTCAAAAGATTAATTTTGCATAATAATAATTCCAAAATGTTATTAACCAAATGATGAAAAAAAAAAAATTAGTCAACAAATTTCCCCGCAACCCAATTTTGTTTTCGTGATTCGTTCATTTTTCTGAATACGTATGAATTTTTTCAGATTTTTCAATTATCTTTGAATTTTTAGAAATTCAAAATAAAACTCGATAATTTTCTTATACTCACTCAAAGTCGTCGATGCCAGGTCCGTAGAGCAAAAGGCTTCCATCAAGATGATCGAGAGCATCTTTTTGCGTTTGTCTACGCAAAAATGATGTACAGACTAATGTGTATACTAATATACACCATGCCTTGAATATACATAACGGGACCGGAACAGGCCCGTTTATTAAGAAATTTATTCGGGGTCGAAAAATACAATAGCGCGCCGCGCAGCTGCCGCCCAGGTATAAAACCCGGCATGGAGCAATAGACGCTCAAATACTCATAACTTCGTCAATTTTACTCTGACTTGAAATTTTAACACAATATTCTTGATATATTATGCATTCATTTAAAAAAAAATTTTAAAATGAAAAAAAAATTTTAATACTTTACCCCGCCCTTAAACTTGCCTGGTTGAGTAAAAAGAGACGGACACAGAACCAATGTTGCCAAATATCAAACCTAGAAATACTGCGCTAATCGTTGGAATAACTATTTTTTCATTTTTCCAATTAAATGTAAACATTCATTAAGGGGGATTATACCTTTGTGAGGGCAAAATCAAGGGTCAATTTTTACAATTTATTTAAGAAAAGCAAAATAATATTTTTTAACTCGATTTTTTATACATGTTAGTACAAGTCTGAAAGTGAACATTTTTTTTTTTACTTATTTTGAAACAAAATGGCGGCGCAGTAGTCGATGAAAGAAAACTCCTTTTTTTCGTAGTCCTCTACGGGAATATTCGCACAGGTCATAATTTTCAAGCTAGAACAAAAAACGAAAAATATTTTCAAAGTAGATATAAAAAACTAGTCCGATACGTAGTGTTTCTAAATATTTATTTGAAAAAAATGGCGTTAAGGGGCCAGTCCACTTTGGAGTCACGAAAAAAGGCTATTGTCGCGATTTTTTTTGAGGATTTTATAAAATATATGAATATAAAAGCTGTTGGACTTGATAAATGAAGTCGTGAAATACATAAAAAAATGTTTAATTCATTTTTATTAATTTTTAAGTACAAAAACTATAGTTTAACGTAACGCCTCAAAAATAGGTGGGCTAGGTAGCTCCATCACAATTCGGCATCGGCTCGCCTGAAACAAAAAAATCAAAGTCCATTATATTCAGTATGACACCAGCTACAAAATGACCCTCGGATTTAAAGTTTTTTCAAAAGATAAAAAAAAATGTCAGATGAAAAACGAAAAAAGTTTTAAAAAACGCGTTTTTTCCGCAGTTTTTTGCATAAAAACGAGTAAAATTACAATTTTAAAACCATCGAGGGTCGTCCTGTTGCGAGTCATGTTTACAATATGTGGTTCAGTTTTCAAGAGAATCGGTTTATTAGTTTTACAGATACGATGGAGCTAGATTTTGAAAACGTTGTTTCGAGAAAAACGCGTTTGAAGTTTATACCACGAAAGACTCTTACCTAAACTCAATCGGCTATTCCTGCACCGTAAAAAATCCCTTCTGATTGCTCGTCATCGTCGATTTCTTCAAGTCTTGCTTGCTGTCGATTTTTTGAAATTTTCAAATCGCGGACTGGCCCCTCAAAGTATACCTGACGTTTGATAATTGTGGAATAATTATTTCTTAGTTTAAAGAGTCCCTCAATTTATTTATTTATTTATTTCCATCATATAGCGTTGCCGCTTTTTACATGTCCATCCTTAATTCTGATACTTATCTCTATTATCTTTCTTGTAATCTCGCATATATTACATTGCCATATATCCCGTTCCATCGTCTTCCGCCCTCTTTCAGCGACCTTTTTGCTCCTCGCTTAGTTTTCTTTTTCCATCTCCCTTTTAAGCGCTCTAAAAGCCTTCGCGTATTCGCACACACTTGTTAGTATTTTGCCTTTCAGTGTTCTTATTAGCCACCATCTTAAGCCTTCCCCAATTTTTCCCTCTCTCCATTCGTCCACTGCCTTTACTCATTCTTTTTTTCTTTTACCCCTTGCCTCCCTGCATGTCAATATATGCTCCATGCTTTCGTCCTCCTGGCCACAGATTTCGCACGCTCTTCTCCTAAATCCCTTATTTCCTATTTTTCCCAGATTTCCGCACCTAATCCGGGCCCGCTCTTCCTTCAGGTCCCCCCTTGCATCTTTCTCTTCCCAATATTTTTCTCTTCCAATTTCCTCTTTCAAGTGTTTATACAGGGTGTCCCAAAACTCAACGATAATCTGAGACCGGATGAAAGGCCAAGTTATACCAGTTCTGGGAAAAATAAAATAAAAATCCATATCACTCAGTTCAGCGATAATAGACATTTAAAAAAAAAAGTTGAAATTCGACACCCTTGGTCGCATTTTCAAGTCCTGTGATTACCAATGTCACAATTTCGCTGTAATTTTTTAAATTTCGTGATCTTTAACGATGCTATTAATCGCAACTACAAATTAATGCAAAAAACATTATTAATTTAATAAAATAAGTTAAGTTCTAGTGAGTCATGGTTCACAAAAATATTGTTGGTTAACTTTGACACTTCATTTTGAAAAAAAAATGTACTACACTACCCTTGGCAAGTTGTTTCAAAAGATGGCGCATTTAATCAAGATTTCAAAATGGTGCAACACTTGCCACTTTTCTTGCCATTAAAAATTTTATTTCTTATTTTTTTCAAATTAAGCTCATTTTGAACAACTCAACATTAGGATTTTTTGTTACTAAAATTTGTTATTTTTTGTTTCTGGTCTGAAATAAAATTATTATTTTTAGTAAAGAGGTAATTGAGTCAGTTAATGTCCAATTTTTATTGTAAAAAACATATGTTTTTTACAATAAAAATTGGTTATTAACTGACTCAATTACCTCTTTACTAAAAATAATAGTTATTTCAAAAGATGGCGCATTTAATCAAGATTTCAAAATGGTGCAACACTTGCCACTTTTCTTGCCATTAAAAATGTTATGTCTTATTTTTTTCAAATTGAGCTCATTTTGAACAACTCAACATTAGGAATTTTTGTTACTAAGAATTTGTTATTTTTTGTTTCTGGTCTGAAATAAAATTATTACTTTTAGTAAAGAGGTAATTGAGTCAGTTAGTAACCAATTTTTATTATAAAAAACATGTTTTTTACAATAAAAATTGGTTATTAACTGACTCAATTACCTCTTTACTGAAAATAATAATTTTATTTCAGACCAGAAACAAAAAATAACAAATTTTAGTAACAAAAAATCCTAATGTTGAGTTGTTCAAAATGAGCTCAATTTGAAAAAAATAAGAAATAAAATTTTTAATGGCAAGAAAAGTGGCAAGTGTTGCACCATTTTGAAATCTTGATTAAATGCGCCATCTTTTGAAACAACTTGCCAACGGTAGTGTAGTACATTTTTTTTCAAAATGAAGTGTCAAAGTTAACTAACAATATTTTTGTGAACCATGACTCACTAGAACTTAACTTATTTTATTAAATTAACAATGTTTTTTGCATTAATTTGTAGTCGCGATTAATAGCATCGTTAATGAAGATCACGAAATTAAAAAAATCACAGCGAAATTGTGACATTGGTAATCACAGGACTTGAAAATGCGACCAAGGGTGTCGAATTTCAACTTTTTTTTAAAAATGTCTATTATCGCTGAACTGAGTGATATGGATTTTTTTAAATTTTTCCCAGAACTGGTATAACTTGGCCTTTCATCCGGTCTCAGATTATCGTTGAGTTTTGGGACACCCTGTATATTTCGCAAAAACTCGACTTATCGATTTTTGTCCAATCCTTTTGTATATCCTGGTGTCTCTTTTTTTCGATTGTTTCCTCCATTACCTTTTTAATGTTCGTTATTCGTTCTCCGCTCCTTATCATTCCCAGGATCCTGCCTTCGCCTACTTCACTCATAGCCCCTTTAAGATCTTTGCCCCATCTCGACGGGTTGCCGTTTATGATATTTAGGGTTCCTCAATAGTGCTTATTTTTGCCCGTCTAAATGCATATCTCGCCTTAAGCCAATATAAAAATATTTACAAAAGTATATTCCACCTTAAGGGGTTAGGCCACTCTAGAGGCTGCAAAAATAGATTTTTTGAGGATTTTTTTTCAGAATAACTACAAAATAAATCGAGATTACGAAAAAAAAAGGGTGTTTATCGTACATATCAGTGACTGTATACAATAATTTTGTTGAAGCGATTAATTTCACAATGACGGCTGTGCAGTGTTTATCTCAAAAATGCATTTTTTAAGTTGACCGGAAACATAACTCAGACAATTTTCAACCGAATCACTTGAAATTTGCAAAAAAAATCGTCAGATTTTTAATCTTAATAACAAATGAACTACGCAATACTAAAAAAAAATCCTACGTATTTCCATAGACAACGTATTTTTCAAGATACATTCAACATTGCAACTTAAAAAATGCAGTTTTGAGATAAACGCTGCACAGCCGCCATTTTGAAATGAATCGCTTCACAAAAATTCTTGTATACAGTCACTGTACGATAAACACCCTTTTTTGTAATCTCGATTTATTTTGTAGTTTTTCTGAAAAAAAAAATCCCCAAAATTCTATTTTTTCGGCCTCTAGAGTGGCCTAAGGCCTTAACGGCGGGGTAAAGTTAATTCGGCGAAAAAAGGCATGTTTTTAAGATTTTTTTTTGGCGTAACGAATAGTGTTCGTTTATTGAAAAATTTACATATAATAAAGTAACATTTGAACAACATTCTCCTAAATTTGCATTGCAAAATATTCAAAATTGAGCGAGTGAAAATTAAACCCCGGAGGCGCTTCGAAAAAAAGTTGGTTTGCGGTGTGCACCATAACTCGCAACAGAATCATTTGAAACAAAAAAATCAAAATGCATTTGTTAAAGGAGATGTTTCTCGAGGTAATGACGGGAGGATTTTTTTTTTTTCGATTTTTCGATGTTTCGTAGCACTTGGGAGCCAAAAACCCGATTTTCGCTAAAAAAAATCGGCTAATTTGTTGTTGAAAAATTAGTAATTATTAAAAAAAAAAAAAAAAAAAGCTCTCGACAATACCTGGTGAATTATGTGAAGAAGTACTGTGCAAAATTTCATAGCGATTGGTCCAGTAGATTTTAAGTTATCGTGCACACGGACTTCAAATATGACAAGTCTCAGAAAAACGGTTTGACAAACGCAGAAGAGAAGAGAACGGCATGGAGCAATAGACGCTCAAATACTCATAACTTCGTCAATTTTACTCCGATCGACTTGAAATTTTAACACAATATTCTTGATATATTATGCATTCATTTAAAAAATAAAAAAAAAAACAAATTTTAATACTTTACCCCGCCCTTAAACAGTTTACACATGAAAATTTTTAGTCACAACAAATTATTTTTTTCGCATACGTTCAAAACATGAATTGTACAAGTCTCAAGCACAATCAGTGGTATGACAAGCCCGAAGCGATAGGATTACCTTAAAAAGGAAAGCGAAGAGCGATTAAAACGAAAATTTGTTCTCCAGGTGTATCAATTGGACACGGATCATTACGTGAAAAGGGACAAGTACTGGGGCCGAGAGCTCAACGAGGAAGGCTTCAAGTCGGCCCTGTATCGTTTCTTTCACAACGGCTACTGTCTGCGAACGCCCGCGATACAGCGAGTAGTGACGCGACTGGAAAGCCTTCGCCGCGCGATCGAGAGACAGAGCAGTTATCGTTTTTACTCCTGGTAAGTCAGTCCGCGTCCTTTTTCGACGAGCAACAAGAACAAACAAAAAAAAAAGCAAGCGAGCAAGACAGTTAGAATGGGCGAGAGCAAAAAAAGACAATGACCCGAGCAAAAAAGTTATTCATTCGTCCCCTTGCCCCGGTAACATGAAAATTCGTACGTGACCACACAGTAGACCACCCGTAGTGAACCGCGACCGAGAGTGTGCACCTAGGGAATAATTGCTCTAACAGTTCACCGGTGCGGAAGGACTCGCTCGGGCTTCCACGTCATCATCCCCCTGGCACACGGTCAAGTCAAATATCATCTAAGAACTTAAGACATAATTATATTTAAAAAAAATAAAAGGAATGCGAACAGTCGTAACGATAAACGAGAAGTGGTTGCATCGAAGCGAAGCCAATGTCACTAATCGTACGATTTTTCTGGTTGGCGAAACAAAAAAAAAAAAACACCACCAACATTACAGTTCTCTGCTGGTCGTTTACGAGGGTTATCAGATCGAGGATTACGCGCCGCGCACGCGAAGTCCACTGTCGAGCCACGCGGTCGAGGAGGAATCGAGCGACGTTAGTTTCGGTGAGAACATGCCGCACGAGGACGACGAGGACCGCGTGGACGACGAGGATGGCCACGGTGACGACGAGGACGACGACGACGACGACGACGACGAGGACGACGACGACGAGGACATGCGAGCCCGTCAACGCTCGTGTTACTGCGAGCCCGGGCGCTCGTGCGGCAGCGCCTCCTACAATTTACTTCCCGAACACGAGGAAGTCAATCAGTCGACGTTGCATCGCGCCTTTGGCGAGGCAGCCGCGCGCGGTGCCAAACACGCAACCGGCTTTTATCCAATCAGCGAGGAAACCGTCTTCATGGATCCACCAACCGATCTGCTCAATGCCGCGGTCGTTCAGAATTCACCGTCTTACGATAATTGGATTGGCTCGGCTTACAGCAGCGCGACGAGCAACACGAACAGCAGCAGCCACGGTGGCGGTGGCGGCATTGGCCTCGGCAACAACAGCTCCACCAGCAGTAATTCCAGCAACGACGATTATTTCTGTCATCGACAATTGACCATTGGCAATTCCGAGGACACGAGCTCCGATCTCGATATCGGCACCAAGTGCAGCCTCAAACGCACCAGGCCCACCACGAGGATTCGCGAATATCTCATCTACGAGAACAACGAGAGACGCAAAAGCCTCAACGACGAGACCTCGAACGTGTCGAAACGGCTGAGGGTCAAGACCGAATTACGCACCAAGGACACCCAGAACGATCCACACGTCGACGTTAGAATGATCGATTTTGCTCACACCACCTTTGGACACTCGGCCAACTCGGGGATTCACGCGAATTCGGCGACTCTCCATCACGGACCGGATTGCGGATTTCTCACCGGCCTCGACAGCCTCAAACGACTTCTCATGGAGATACTCGCTGAAGGTTAAGACACATTGAGAAAGGGGGGTCTTATTTTGGTTTTTTTTTCTCTTCATTTCTTTCATCTTCTATTTCTTGGTCTTCTTTGGGGATTTTTCGAGATCGTTGGTTTTTCATTGCCGCAGGAAGATGGCCGAAATTTGTCGAATGCAACTTTAGAAATTTGAGAAGATTTTGTCGTGATTCACAGCGCGAAAACGTAACTTTTCGATGGAAATGATTGTTCGCTGGTTTTATTTCGTCGATATCGAACATTCGATACGAACGTTGATGTTGTTTCTAAAGCTTAAAAATGGAGTATAAAGCGGAGTCGGGCGTGGTTCTATTTATAAATACGAATACGAATTTATTCACGTGATTTTTATGTGAATATAAATACAAATTTATTTGTACTTCACTCATTGTATATACGAATGCAAATAAATTCGTATTCGCAAGTGTGAATACGAATTTATTTATATTCAAATGCATGCATACAAATACAATTGTATTCGCAAATATTCTGAACATACAAATTCACAGCAAAAATTGTGAATATTCACAGTAAAAATTGTGAATATTCACAAAAAATGTGAATATTTACAAGAAATCCTGTTAATTTAAAAAAAAATTCACATCAAAATCTGCGAATGCAAATGTATTCGCAAAAAATTGTAAATACAAAAGAATTCCCAAAATAAGTTGGGTTTTTTTTCGTATTTAAGACAAATTAAAATCAAATTCACAATTATTAGATTAAAATTTACACCAACCGTGAGTTCTTGCGTATTTTGAGAGAAAAAATTGCGTCGAGGCCATGAAATGTTTGCAAAAAAGGTTGTGAGTTTCAAATATCACATTATAAATATGAAAAAATTCGCAAAATGAGTCGTAGTACAGTCGTGCTGTCGCTGAGAAAACCCGAAATCGGAGAAAATTAGAAGAAGGCTAGTTTTTTGACAGGTGATTTTGTAGGTGCCGCGGGTGCTAAATCCAAGTTTGCCTAAAAATCGGGGTGTAGGCTTCTTTTTTTGGGGATGAAAGAAGATGGGGGTGGATTAATGACAAACTACAACCCCTACGAGGTCGGCGCCATGAGACAAAATGTTCAGAAAAATCCGGGCTTTAGTTTTGTCCACAGCGCCGAAGTCGTGGAAGTTCATTTTGAGGGTAAAAAGGTGGGGTGAAATTTTGAAAAATCGGTTTTAATTCAATAACTCTTTAGAAAAAAAATCGTACGTTTTTTGTTTAAATGGGAACGTTGTAGTCCTTGAACAGCCGCGTCGATCGAGTATTCGATCATCACTCTCGGATAATATCTTCACCCCAAAAAATGGTTAAAAAACAAAACGAAAAATAGTTTATTGAATAACTCCAAAAACAATCGGTTTTTCGAGTATGGTTCAAATGTGCGAAATGTAGAGAATAATTTTCTCTATATTTTCGTTGCTTTGGACCAGCCTTGAATTTTGATTTTCCAACCCCTCTCGGGAGTTGAACATTCAAAATAAAATTTTGGGAAAACTATTGACGGCACGAATTCGCCGCCGTGGAAGAATTTTTAGCTTGAACCCTCAGCTACATTTTTGTCCACAGCGCCAAACTCGCATCTCTTTAGTTTCGGTCAATAGTTTTCCCAGAATTTCATTTTGAATTTTCAACCCCTGAGAGGGGTTCGAAAAAACAAAATTCAAAAGTTGTGCACAGGAACGAAAATATAGAGAAAATTATTCTCTACATTTCGTACATTTGAACCATCCCCGAAAAATCGATTGTTTTTGAGTTATTCAATAAACAATTTTTTTGTTAATTCTTCAACAATCCTTTTGGGGGTGAAGATATTATTGGAGAGGGTTGATCGAATACTCGAACGACGCGTCTTTTCAAGGGCTAAAACGTTTCCATTTGAACAAAAATTGTATGAATTTGTCCTAAAGAGTTATCGAATGAAAACTGACTTTTCAAAATTTCACCCCACTTTTTCACCCCCAAAATGAACTTCCACGACTTCGTCGCTATGGACAAATATAAAACCCGGATTTTTCTGAACATTTTGTCTCCTGGCGCCGACCTCGTGGGGGTTGTAGTTTGGCATTAATCCACCCCCATCCCCTAAAAAAACCCTAATCCCCGATTTTTAGGCAAACTTGGTTTTAGCACCCGTGGCACCTACAAAATCACCTGTCAAAAAACTATCCTTCTTCTAATTTTTTCCGATTCCAATATACAGCACGACTGTACTATTGTGAATTTCCTCAAGTTGAAGAAAATAAAAATCGAATTCACGACAATTATATTCAAATTTACACCACAAGTGAGTTCTTACGTATTTTGAGAGAAAACATTGCGTTGAGGCAAAGGAATTTTCGCACGAAAAGTTTTGTGCAAAAATTTCTTTGCCTCGAGGCAATGTTTTCTCTCAAAATACGTACGAACTCACTTTTGGTGCGAATTTTAATCTAATCATTGTGAATTTGATTTTCATTTGTCTTGAATACGAAAAAATTCACAACTTATTTTGTGAATTTTGTTGTATTTACCATTTTTTGTGAATACATTTGCATTCACAGATTTTTATGTGATTTTTTTAAATTCACAGGATTTTTTGTAAATATTCACATTTTTTGTGAATATTCACAATTTTTTCTGTGAATTTATTATTATGTCCAGAATATTTGTGAATACAATTGTATTTGTATGCATGCATGTCAATACAAATAAGTGAAGTATGAATAAATTTGTATTTATATTCACATGAAAATCAGGATGTGAATAAATTCGTATTCGTATTTACAAATAGAATTACGCCCAACTCTGGTATAAAGTTTGTACGATTAACCTAGAAACTGAAATATCTCTATTGAGACGCCTGTATTTATTATTCGCTACGAATGAATATTTTGTAACCAATTCTTTTTCGTCTTGCCGCGCCTGTTAAAATTCACGTAACGACAGTAACGTTTGGTCAATCGATCGCATTTTCCGGCTCTAAAAATAGCAAAGTTCCTACCCAGCCGATCTATCATGGCGTGCAGCGATCGAAGTTTGTATGAAAAGTGTAGCATACGAAAAGTTTCAGTGGCCAATTTTTCAAAAGTCCGCTCACAAGGGGCCGTCCATTAATCACGTGAGGCTCAAATACGGGGAGGGGGTTTGCATAACATCACGTGTATTTTTTTGTGTAACTACGTGAACCGGAGAGCATCCGCTGTGAGCTATTGAAGAGGCAAGTTGTGCCCAGGGGGCAGGCACCTGAAATGTTCGCTACGCCAAATGACCGCATTTTTAGTGGGGTACTCTGCCACTTGCAGCGTTAGTTATTCTCTTACAACCTGATGCGCGCGCAGGGGCTATGTATGCATACGGTCGCTATGGTCGTGTTCATTGGGTCTCATCATTTTGACACGAATAAGTGCGCATGCGCATAATGATGCGCTCGTTTCATTGCGCAGGTCGTGTTCGTTGGGCCTCGTCATTTTGATACGAACAAGTGCGCATGCGCATAATAATGCGCAACGCGCAACTGCGCAATTAAACGAGTCGTTCGTTTTGCGCATGACTCGTTTCATTGCGCAGTTGCGTGTTGCGCATCGTTATGCGCATGCGCACTTGTTCGTATCAAAATGATGAGACCCAACGAATACGACCGCAGTTGTGCGTTGCGCATCATTATGCGCATGCGCACTTGTTCGTATCAAAATGATGCGCCGTGCGGGCCAAGCGCCTGCGCAATAAGAATATTGTAAGATAACTGCTAGCGCCACAGGGAGAGGTGGAACTAAAAAAAAGCGGCCAAAAAGCGCAGCATTTGTATACACAGTAGGGGATAGAAGGTCTCAACCCCCTGTTTCTGCCTGAATAGTAACTTAAGGGAGACTTTGTCCTTGGAGTGCCACATTTCAGGTGTTTACATTTTATTTTTTTTAAAGGAAACGATTAAAGCTTTTTGAGTGCGGTTTTTTCTTGCTTTTATTTATGATATACAGAATGTTACAAACATTTTTTTGAAAAAAAAAACCAAAATGGCGGCCGTTGCAGCTCCGCGAAAACAGGTCCTCAAATCGCGGGAGGTAAACGGCTGACATCACTGCCCCCTCTTTGTTGATCTGAAACACAAATTGAAAGCATATTCTCAATCTGTGACCCTTTGGTCATGGAATGACGGATGGGTTTTTCGTTTAGTACAAATTTCGGAAAATGGCGGCGGTTAAAAAAAATTGAATTTCCGCGTTTTTTTTCGCATAAAAAGATAAATAATAAATGCAAAAATGTATCTATCGAAAAAACGATCCGTCATTCCGTGAAGACATATTTTCTGAGTATGCTCTCCGAATTTCAGGTCGACATGTTAATTACAGCGGTCAGGAGAATGTCAGCCATTTTTAAAAACGTGTTTTCGAGAAAAACGCGTTTAAAGTTTTGTAATGTGTTTACGCAAATGTGTTTATAATTACCGCTAATCGGCAATGCCCGGTCCATAGAGGCATCCCTCCTCTTCTTCTAGCTGCTCATGTTGAGCCGCTAACGTCTCCCGCTAAATTTCAAGGACAAAGTCCACCCTTAAGCAACACTTTTTAGTTCTATTTAATTTCGACTGACCACCTACTTAAAGTGAAGCGCCTAGATCTGATCCACAAAAGGCTTGTTCACTTGTTACTGTAGAAAACACGCAAATGAACCCATGGTCCTAGGACAACGCCATTTACATATACCGACAATATATATATTATTTCGTTTTTGACAATCAAATACTGTACTCCCTAATGCTTGTGTCTGACATTTCGTAACACAAAAAAAAACGCGTGTGCGGGCGGGGGGGGGGGAGCTCGAAAAGTGGCCTAAAAAACCTCACGTGATTAATTGACGACCCCCAAGGCCAAACTCATGTTCCTTTTCGTCGAGCCCTCGACAATCAAAGATCAACGAGACCGCAATTACTTTCGGCATGCAAGGGAAAAAGCAAACAGAGAGAAAGTGGGCGAAGCGGAGGGGGAGGGGGCAATAAGAGAGAAACGAAACGATGAACTCATTTATTTTAGGCACCCGCGGAACACCGCGAAGATTTACGCCTCGAAACACGATTGGTTACATTGACGAGGAGATTCGGAACTCGAGAAAACTTCCTCGCGACGTGTGACTATGTCCCTGTGTACCAGAACGAAAAAAAAAAAAAAAACAAGACAAAATGAAAGAAAGAGAAATGCGCGTGAACTTCCTCCTGGATACTTCGTTTGTACATTTAAACACACACACACACACACACATACAAAATACGAGAAGAAAAAGGAACGTAAAAGAGTGCCCTTTGGTGACTTTTTCTCCGTGTATTTTTAAATTTCGGAAGAAAATTGAAAAAAAAACGAGAACACAAAAACACTGGAAACAATGTCCAACGATTTCGCAGCCACGAAACGTTTGTAAATATTAGTTTTATTGAGGAACAAAACGATAGATAAATAAAAAGTCGAGGTATTATTTAGCTATAAATATTGTCGCGTTCAACGACACGGCTCGCGGGAGCAGCGATCGTTCTCGAGTTGTTCACCCTCTTTTTGTTCGTTGCACACGCGCGGTAAATATCGCGCGTCGAAGGGTGAAAAATCTCGGAACGCAAAGTTCGCGAAAAACTTTCGCGCGTCGTGCCAACGACAAAGTTGATTTTTTTGATACTCCGTGGCGGAGTTTGTTTTTTTTTCTTCCTTCCTTCAACGCCACACGCCAGCGAGTATCGAAACTTTCACGTGATTCGTGTGTACGTAGGTGCGAAACAATTTTAAACAATTCACAATCAACGGAAGATAATGATATAGATAGAAAAAAGAAACGATAATGAAGGAATACAAAAGTATAAAACGCCTCTATCGACCACGTTTCAATCGTTGGTACGTTCGCGATTTTACTCTGTTAGCCCGACAGGAACAGAGCGAAACGAACGGGCGACAACGTTGAATCGGTCATTCCTGATTAAAAAGAAAAACGAAGTAAAAAAAACAGTGTTCAAAGAATATTCAACGATAACACCGGAGAAGCGAAAATGTGAGAAGTCGGGAAAGTACCGCATTACCGAGAACATCTTCGGAGTATTCGCTCGAGCTGGTAAACTCCGAATTTTCAGAATCGCTTGTTTTTTCAAAATCTACCGTTTATCTGAGTTTTGTTCGTAGATAATGCAGGTATTTTCTCTACTTTATTGGTGCTCTCGGCACTGTAGTGAATTTTCAAAGCACTTTCCCCGTTGGCGATTCGTGCGTCCAATCCTTTCCAGACCGATCGATCGTCGATGGAATATTTTTTAAAATACCTAGAGAGAAAAAAAAAAGAAAACGTAAATCGACGATAAAGTCAATATGGCACGTTTCGTATTTCACTCGTACATTTGACGATCGAGATTTCCTCACGATTTTCCGCACGAGCGAGAAACTGATTTTCCGTTTGGGTTATTCCATTAACGGAAATTATCGCAGGGCCATTCGCGACTTACAAAAGAAAGAAAGCAGTTTCTCGCGTTCGTCGATTAAATATAATTCACTTGTAAATAATGTAAAGTTGAACGTGTTAGAAAAAAAGGGGGTTGGGAAACAAGTATGCACATGTGTGTGGGTGTACACACACGTATGTGTGTATGCGCATATATATATATATATATGAATATATGTATATGTGTGTATGTATGTATGCATATATTTTATAAAAGAGAGAAGCGTATTTTCCGGCGGCGGAATGCTTTTCCAAAGTTCCCTCGTTCCATTCGTCATTTCGCTCTCGGCGATTAATTTTCGCGCACCTTACCAAGTGAAAATATCACGACGTGACGTTTGCTCATAAGCGTCCATTTGTGAGCCAACGTTCGTCGTCGAGAAAATTAAAATATCCTGAAGAAGAAAAAATGGCAAACGAATACAACTAGCACGAAAAAAAAGGAAATGTCCGACAAGAGTGCGGACGATTTCACGGGGTAGGGGATGAATAAAAGAAAAAAAACGTGCTTTTGATTTTGCAAACACCGCGTGACAAAAACGAGCACAATTCGAATGAAGATAAATAATCGTGTAAAAATTACGAATTACTGTGAAAACCAAATTGTAAATGGAATAATTTAGCGAGCATTTGGACAATCGTATGTACATACACTTCGTTTAGGATAAATTACTCCTTCCCGTACAATTTAGTTATTCGAAATTTTATTCGTTTTTATTTTGTTGAATATTATTTAACGCGGTGTTGAAGATTGTTGGTTTTTTTTTTTTTTTTTTTGTAAGAATATAGCTCGGATGAGTGTTCATTCGAATCGTGGCGATCTCCGTGTAGTGCGTCGCGCGGCTGTTGGCAAGTACGAAAAATAATTGTTCGATGAACAAACTTTACGCTCTGACCTTTATCCGATAGTTGTATATACGTGTATATGTATAGATCGTAAATAATGCGGGGCAACGTGAGAGAGAGAAAAATCGGTTGCGCGTCCGCGTGTATTCCACTGTACTCCATTTACAAAACAACAACAACAAATCCAATTGTTTCATTGTCCGTATTATAAATGCTACAATAAAAGTGAGAAAAATTTTATAAAATTCTTGTTTGTTGTAGAAATATTCCCGCGCTATGACACAATCTTCCTAGCATATCCCGTGCCGCATCGACGGAAACAAAGATAATTTTTTATTGGGGTTCGGTTGAAATTCCGAACTTTGGATGATCAGAACGCTCAAAACTCTAAAAATATACTACCCCGAAAGATAAAAAATCCGAAAGAATTTTACACGAAAGACCAAGGCTCCGAAAATCTGAACGCCGTCAAAATAATTCGGCTATGGAAGTTTTAAAAGTTTCAAAATTTTCAATAAATCGACGAATTATTTCAAGATTTTTTTTTTTTCATTGAGAAGTGATTTTACGTCAATTTAGAAATTTGTCTAGACAATTTACGCCCAACTGTCAGAGCTGGGCGTAATTCTATTTATAAATACGAATACGAATTTATTCATATCCTGATTTTCATGTGAATATAAATACAAATTTATTCATACTTCACTTATTTGTATTGACATGCATGCATACAAATACAATTGTATTCACAAATATTCTGAACATACAAATAAATTCACAGAAAAAATTGCGAATATTCACAAAAAATGTGAATATACAACATTCTGTGAATTTAAAAAAAATCACATCAAAATCTGTGAATGCACATATATTCACAAAAAATTGTAAATACAAAAAGATTCACAAAATAAGTTGTGAATTTTTTCGTATTTAAGACAAACTAAAATCAAATTCACAATGATTAGATTAAAATTTGCACCAAAAGTGAAAACGTTGCCTCGAGGCAAAGACATTTTTGCACAAAACTTTTTGTGCGAAAATTTCTTTACCTCAACACAATGTTTTCTCTCGAAATACGTAAGAACTCACTTGTGGTGTAAATTTTAATATAATTGTCGTGAATTCGATTTTAATTTTCTTCAACTTGAGGAAATTCACAACTCATTTTGTGAATTTTTTCATATTTATAATGTAATATTTGAAACTCACAACTTTTTTTGCAAAAATTTCTTTGCCTCGACGCAATGTTTTCTCTCAAAATACGCAAGAACTCACGGTTGGTGTAAATTTTAATCTAATCATTGTGAATATGATTTTAATTTGCCTTAAATACGAAAAAAATCTCAACTTATTTTGTAAATTTTTTTGTAATTACAATTTTTTGTGAATACATTTGCATTCACAGATTTTGATGTGAATTTTTTTTTAATTTACAGGATTTCTTGTAAATATTCACATTTTTTGTGAATATTCACAATTTTTTCTGTGAATTTATTTGTACAGGGTGCGCCAGAGAAACTTACTTATTTGAAAGGTCAATAAAAACAAAAGTACTTCAATTATTGTTTTAAATTTTTTTTATTTGAGAATACAATATCCCAATTTTTTTTCATGCAGTCTTGAAAATGACATCGGATAAATGGCGACCCCCATTGCGCATACACTGATGAAGTCGATTTTTGAAATTCGTATCCACTCTTTGCAGCATATCAATCGGTATTTTGGCAATGGCGACGCGAATGTTGTTCTTGAGGTGTGCTATGGTCCATGGTCGATCGACATAAACCAGAGATTTTAAATAACCCCATAAAAAGAAATCGCATGGAGTCAAATCTGGAGAGCGTGCCGGCCATTGGAGATCGCCTCTGAGAGAGATGAGGCGGTCGGGGAAATGTTGTCGCAACAAATTCATTGAGTCTCGTGCTGTGTGTGCTGTGGCTCCATCTTGCTGAAACCACACGTTCCTAACGTTCATTTCTTCGAGTCTTGGAAGAAAAAATTCCTCGATCATGTTCCTGTAACGAGCGCCATTCACGGTAACTGCGCGTTCGTTTTCTTAAAAAAAATAAGGACCAATTATTCCCATTACCGATATCGCACACCAGACAGTAACTCGCTCACAATTAAGTGGCTTCTGGTGAAGCTCACGTGGATTTACACCACACCAATAACGCATGTTTTGCTTGTTGACGCAGCCGGAAATGTGGAAGTGAGCCTCGTCACTGAAAAAAACGACCGCGTCTTCAGGCAGGTTGTCAACCAGCATTTCACATGCATTTTGACGGGCAACAAAATCGCGTTCAGTTAATTCTTGCACAACAGCCAATTTATAGGGATGAAATTGAAGGTCTTCATGGAGAATTCGTCGAACAGTGGTGTCAGAAATTCCCATAGCAGCTGCGTGTTTGCGAGCCGAACGCCGGGGAGAACGCACAACTGACTGCCTCACTCTTTCGACATTTTCCGGAGTTCTGATGGTCCGTTGAAGTCCATTTCTGGGTTTAGCGACACTTCCACACTCCCGAAATGAGTTAACCCACGACAGAATCGAATTACGGCCAGGAATGAGTCTGTGAGGAGGAATTTCAAAGCGAGCGCGGAAGGCACGTTGCGTAGCAACAAGTGAGCGATCGTTAGAAAAGAAGCTCTCGACTGCGAAGGCCCGCTGCTCTCTAGACCAGAGCATGATGGCAACTGACTGGAGGGAGAAACAAACTTGGGAACTTCCCCCTCCATTTGAATTTTTTCAAATAAGTAAGTTTCTCTGGCGCACCCTGTATGTTCAGAATATTTGTGAATACACGTGTATTTGATGCATGCATGTGAATATAAATATCAGGTTGATAAAAAAGTTGTCGCAAACATTTTCAAAATGTCTTTACGTATTGACGCAATATGAAATCGAGCTATGTCGAGAATATTCTAGAATGTTTTCTACTCCTCCGCGTGACAGGGTATAAGGGCGAGCGCACGTTCTAGTGGACAGAAATGGCTTCGATCTCGCAGGAGCAAATTCGAGCAATCATCTTTTACGAGTGGCGGCGCGGCACGAACGCAAGCACAACTGCTAAAAATATACAGAATGCATTCAGCGAGAACATAGTTTCTCATCGAAAAGTCCAGCGTTGGTTCAATCGTTTTAAATCTGGAGATACAAGCCTTGAAGATAAGGAACGTTCCGAACGACCGTCGACCATCGATGATGAAGCATTACTCCGCTGCATCAAAGAAAAACCGGAAGCAAGTACGCACGAGCTAGCAAAAGAACTTGGCTGCACCCAACCGTCAATAGTCAATCACTTACACAACTTGGGATACAAGAAGGTTCCAGCTCACTGGATACCACACCGTCTCACCGACGACAATAAGAACTGTCGCGTGACCATCTGCCAGTCTCTCCTGCTTCGCCACCATCGCAAGGAGTTTTTAGAAGATCTTGTGACGGGAGATGAAAGCTGGGTCTTGTATGATAACAGAACGCGTTTAGCCTACTGGCTTCCTATCGGAGAAAAACCGCCACACCAACCGAAATCTGATCGTCACTCACAAAAGGTTTTGTTGTGCTGTTTCTGGGACGCAAAGGGAATGCTGTTTCACAATTTTCTCCCTGTAGGTAAGACGATCTCCTCTACACGATACATCGAGAATCTCCAGGAATTGGCAAAAGCTATAAGAAAAAAAACGGCCAAGACGCGCGACTGTGCACCTTCTCCACGACAACGTGAGACCCCATGTCGCAAAGGAAACCCACAAAACAATCACTGAGCTTCACTGGAATACCGTTCCTCATCCACCATACTCTCCCGACAGCGCGCCATCTGACTACCATTTGTTCAGACATTTGAAGTCATATTTGAGAAACAAAACTTTCAAAAACGTCGACGATCTCAGAAGGGATAATTCAAATTTCTTTGAGTTCCAGCCGCCGCAGTTTTGGGCAAAGGGAATAAATGAGTTGCCAACTAGATGGTCGAGTGTCATAGAAACCGATAGCGTGTCATAGAAACATATATATTGTTGAGTAGAAATGTTTTGTATAAGATATATAAATAAATAAATTATATTGAAATTATTGCGACAAAACTTTTTTATAAACCTGATAAATTCGTATGCACACTTGTGAATACGAATTTATTTGTATTCGTATTTACAATAAGTGAAGTATGAATAAATTTGTATTTATATTCATATGAAAATCACGATGTGAATAAATTCGTATTCGTATTTATAAATAAAATTACGCCCAATTCTGTCAGCTGTGTAGACTCGCTAAAATTCGGAATTTTTAACATTCGAAGCATTCAAAGTTCGGAATTTCAATCCGACCCCTTTCTATTATTCATTATTATTTATTCTGCTATTTATTTTTATAACATTCAGCAATTTTGCTGAATGCGAGTGTTTTTTCGTGTTTCTATAGGCTGTCCCAAAATGACCTGACGTTTTAATTTATTAATAAAACGTATTATTTATTTGAAGAGTACGAATATTTTTATTTTAATATAACGTACAAACAGGGGTTATGTGTGGAACATGATATCCGGCAAGAGTACGATTTCCGGGGCGCCAAGATTTGACGGTGAATTGAGGGTTATCTGCTGAAAATAAATAAAATATGAAGAGCGATAAAAGTTAACATTCCGCTTATTTTGCGTTAAAATTAGAATTTTTCGTTAGTTATCGAAAATGACGATTTTTTCGAATTTTAAAAATTAAAGGAACATCAGGCAAGGTAACTTGGAAATGTATAGTTTCAACAATGTCTCGAAAGCCAAAAATGTATTTCAAATACCACTATCATGTTTTCCTCGCTTATAGGTGCGACTAGACGGAGAGTAAAGTAGTACTTTTAATCTTTAGGAGTCCGAAGAGGGATTAAAAATATACGGTTCATCTCTCTTCGGACTTGTAAGGTTGCAAGTTTATGTAAAATATTTCGTTTAGTAATTTGGTGTAGTAATTATATGGAACAATTTTTATTGTTATAAATAAACAAAGAATATAAATGAATAAAGCATTGTAATCTTGGAATTTATGTTGAAAATGATATAAATACTACGTTTAGTGGTATTTATATGATACCACTAAACAGAACCAAACAAATAAAGCATTGTAATCTCGGAATTTATGTTGAAAATCAAATAAATACAATGTTTAGGGGTACCACTGAACAAACCTTAACAAAGAAATACTTTTTAAAGATCGCCTGGTCAATTTCCATTATTTGTGATAAAATAAAGATATTTAACCCATGAGCCAACAACAATCGTTGAATTTTGGCGTATTTCCAATTACCGCTAGAAGCGCTCATAATTGAATAGTTAAAAAGAATGTTAGATTTTGTTAGTTAGAATTGATTTTTTGTGATAAAAAAGAATGTCTAAAGGGTTTTTCTTTGAAATAATTCTGAAGATAATTATTAATTGTTTTATATCACGATAATTCAAACTGTAGATGTTGGCGCCAACACGCCACGCTATCGACCGAATAGGCTATGTAGACGGCTTACACGCGAGCACGATCTTGCATACAGGTCTGACAACGGCGGTAGTGGGGGTAGGCACCCTTAGCGGTTCTGTTTTTTATTCCGATTTCTGCCGCTTGGTGCGTGACGGCAAGGGGACGTAGTGGTGCAAGGTAAAGAGAAATAGCTCTTCTGTCCTTTTCCCTCCTGAACGCAACGCATGCGCCGTTTGCCCTAACTTAATTTACCGTACAGTCGTGTAAACAGCATAATATACGAAACCAATTAAAAAACGTGTTGATTAAAAAAAAGATGACTACTTTCATCTAAAAAAAAACTGAAAACTTTTTGAATACATTAATTCATACAAGCACATATTACGACCATTTACATCCTTTTTTCTCCAAATCTCACAATACATCGTTCTTCGAAATGTTTTTCGCACATGTACTGGGATTCTTTCAGTCCCGGAATAGCATCGAGCCATTTTTTGTATCGTTCGACGTTTCTGGGCACGCGCAACACGGAGCATTTCTGCTTACAATTTTCGCAAACGCTACCAAAAGAAATTCACACTTATGCGTAAAAACACGATAAAAAATGCATCACGGTAAATCGCGTAGAACCTTCTGGTATAGGCCGCCGAAATAACTCTTGTGGCCCACCCTTGCGGCGAGTTTTGGCAAAACATGGATTGGTTTTCGTCTGCTAGTGCAGTATGCCGGTCGCCATTTAAATCAGGTGTCCAATCGATGATGCTTGCTCAAGCCTAGCTCTTTCGTGTTTGTGCCGGTTTGACTTAACCGCCATGCGCCAATCCAAGTTTTGCCACCGGCAGCCGTTACGGGGCGCCACCACGAAAGTTACTTCGGAGGCCTATACGGTCGCAAATAAAGGTTATTTCGACAATCGCGCCACAAAACAAACGTAAGCAACTTGCGCCCATTCGTCGGTAAGAGGTAAGGGGGAAACTACTTCCCCTTGCTAGTAGCGACGCGTAGCGGCGCCTAGTGAATCGAAAAGTGAAGCCGATAAGCGTGCCTACCCCCATCACGAAAATTTAGCTTCGTTGCAAGACCTGTATGTAAGACCGTGCACGCGAGTGTACACAAGTGTACCATTTGGTGTCATTTTATCTCGGAAAACATCTTGAGCATTTTCAAAAAGCTGAAACTAGTTTAATTTTCGTGCAACGACGCGTGAAAGCAAAATCGAGTAATTTGCCGACCGTGGATTTTTAGGTTAGAAGAGGCTTGCCAAATTGCGTCACTTATTGTAGCTACGTATCACAAGCGTATTGAGGAAGACGTATTTAAGATGAATCCTATCGCCAGGCTTCAATCCATAAAATTTTAATTTTTTTTGAGCTTCTATAAAATTTCATAGTCGGTTATCGATCTAATTACAGAGAAGAAAAATAAAATTGCGTATTTTTATGAAGGAATTCCGAGACGGGATACAAAAACCCAGTTTCCGGTCGCTATAAAAGTGTTTATAATAGTGGGAATCCGTAAGATTCTTAATAATAATCAGATTTACATACTTTACTTGTAGTAATCCAATGCTCTCAGAGAAAATTACGCTTATTGATCTAATCTTTATGTAATATCAAGTTTTATTTGAACTTCCGGTATTGGATTTATTACCACTTGCTACGATAAAGAGACGTGACAGCAAGGCAACAGCTGACTGTAGTCCTAACCTCATCTCACTCATTCGAATTTCCACACATATTTCATTTTTAACCGACATATTTCGCCGACACAATTTTTCCACGCTTTTTACCAGTCGTGGCCCGAATACAAGGCTTTATATTTCCCGCACCTGACATTGTTTTGACAAATCGACGTTGAAAAGCACGGAGGTTAAAATCGCCTGGTTGAGTAAAAACAGACGGAGATAGAACCAATGTTGCCAAACATCAAACCTAGAAATACTGCGCGAATCGTTGGAATAACTATTTTTTCATTTTTCTAATTAAATGTGAACATTCATTAAACAGTCTACACATGGCAAATTTTAGTTATTACAAATTATTTTTTTGCATTATGTTGAAAAATATAAATTGCACAAGTCTCAAGTATGATCAGTGGTATGACTAGTGTGAAACGATAGGATTACCTTAAGTTTGAAGAACGGTACATGCAGAAATATGATGAAAAATCTTCGAACTTACACTCAGTCTGGGATCCCATGGCCATACGTTACACCTTCTTCTTGTTCAAAGAGCTCGTTAATATTTGAGGATTGCGATTTTCGGACACTCGTTCGGATTTTTCCAGGTACCCCGAATAATAACAATAAATCTCAATACACAACAGGCAGATAGGGCGCTCGAAAAAGGTCGTGCGCGCCGGGCAGGTCAGGTAGTCGGTTACTCCGATTGCCGCGATCCCTATAAAGGCCCATACCTCGGGTAATTTTTTCGAATTTTTTAATAGCCTCAAAACGAAAATATTCGGTAGAAATTACATTTTCAGAAAAAGCAATAAAAAAAAAGAAATAAGGATGGGAGATTACCGAAGCAGCACACCAATTGCGCACAGAGAATTTAACATTACGTAAGAAAAATACCAAGAATGTATAAATAACGTAGTTTTCGCAATAAGCAATCGAATAATGTTGGTTTTAATTTGTGAAAACACAAAATAAATTTTATATTTCACTTTAAAAAAAATACTTTTTCTAAGTATCTGTTCAACGAACATGCGAAACGCTAGCCGCCATGATGGATTCCGACGTGACGTGATTGACATAGTAAACAAAGAAAGCGGTGGACGTGTTACTCTCTAACCTGTGAAAGAAAGCGTCACAAACGATATATTCTCGTTTGTCATAACTAAGGGGGCGTCCATTAATTACGTGAGGCGATTAGGGGATCGATCGAAATCTCGCCCAATCTCACGTGGGGGAGAGGGGAGCTTCGGCAAATATCACGTAATTTTAGTAATTTTAGTAATCACGTAATTTTTATCACGTAAGGAGTCTCCCTACTACTTTACATGGTGAAGTAAATGGTACTACAACCGCAGTTACTTCTACTACAATTTATTTTCCGTGAACGTATGCATTTCGAAAAATCTCATGTGAGATTAGAGGAGGGGGGAGGGGGTCAAACAAGATCTCACAACATCTCACCAGGCGGAGAGGGGTGGTCGAAAAATCGCCAAAATCACCTCACGTAATTAATGGATGTCCCCTAATTGCAAATTTTCAAATAGTTATCTATACTTCAAAAAATAACAAATGAGATTTTTTTTTCGGACTATGTTTTTGGATCTCTTCTCGCAAGTTTTAATCCACAACTTTCCCGGTGTTTTTGCACTACTGTTCCTACATTTAGGAACAACACACCAATGATAGCGATTGTAACTCACTTTTAATAAAAAAAATTACGTATTCACAAATAGCGCAGATGTTTACTATGCAAGTGACGTCACGAACCGAAGCAGCATGACGGGGGTGCGTAAATGACGTAACACAATTGGGGGGGGGGGGGGGGGGGGGGTTCAAGGTTTGCGTTACGTCACGATTTTAAAACTGCCAGAAATAGTAAACTTTCTGCATGTTCAAGTTTTTAATTTAAACCTCGAGTGCAATTTTACCGCGGACAGCTCACAGCTTTCTATACGCATTGTCAGTTAAGGGGGAAAATTAATGTGCAACGACTTGCACAGTAGCTTTTCCACATCCCCCAAGCAAAATTTGAAGGATTTTTTTTAATAATTCTTGAAAGTACATGTATTGAAAAATATGTTGGCAACATTTTTATTCACAAGTCCGAAAATTGATGGAGTTATAGTCACTTTAGTGAGAACAGGTAACGCGACCGGTTAGTGCCCTCAGTCCCTATAGGTGTGGCATCATTTACAATAGATAAAGTACAGGCTCTTATTATTTTGTGAACTATCATGAAGATGAAGAACCGTCAAATCGCCCGCGACTAGATACTTCAATGTAAGTAAAATAGTGTAAAATCGTGTAAAATCGATCCTATGAAAAAATTGATGAGAACCAAAATTGTAGGAAATTTAATTTTAAACAACTTTTGTAATAACTATTTTGCGTGTAAAGTTGAAAATGAACGAGTTATTCAAGAAACAAAAAATAACCCTTTAAATGAAGATGGCGGATGAAGTGAAAAGTCTGGTACCTCTACTTTTTGAATTTAGACTACCAGTGACCCCCCCCCCCCAACGAATTCCGAAAGAAAATTGCTGCTAAAATTTTTTGTAAATCTTTGCCCGTTTTTTGAACTAATTCGACTGGGCTAAGAATCAATATTCAAGAAAAAATCGTAACTTTGTATCAAGAAACACGGAACGAAAACTTTGAACGTGTTTTTCTCGAAACTAGTTTTTTCGATCTTTTCCGAGCGAATACTTAAAAACTTATCAACCGATTTTCAATTTTTTTAAAAACATTTTTGTAATCGCAGTGATTCAGGCTGTACGTATCCGCATTTTTAACATTTGATAATTACTATTTTTAACGTCTGCTTGAATACAGAAAAAGGGCCTTGAAAATAGATAAAAACTGTTCAAACTGTCGGCATTTTGTAAAAAAAACCCAAAATAAAAAAACGGCTACGCATAACGATAGCTACATTTGCATAGATATCGATAAATTGTTGACTTTTAATTTACAGACAAAACTTTCATAAAGATATCGATGGGACAATGAAGGGACATTTTTTTTCGTCGTCAAATCAAGGCATCTATCTCGGTTAATTTTCAAGATTTTGTCACAAAAATTGGTATAAAACTAGATGAATAAATACTTCATGAAATGAGTACAAATCCGATACGTTCATAATTAGTCATGTCTATGAAAAAAAATCGCAATTATTGACGGCAAAGCACCCGTTACGTAACGGAATAGGGGTGGGGGGTTCTGGCCAAGCGTTACGGTCCCGTTACGTGGGGGGGGGGGGGGGGGGGGGGGGGGCTAAAATTAGGAAATTTCGCGTTACGTAATTTGTGTACGCCCCCATGGCGGCTAGCGTTTTCGCGCGGAAATTAAAAATTTAAATGCATTTTTATGACACTTATCAATTTCATAAAATAGAAATAAAAATTCGAGTAGTTTATTACCACCAAAGGATCAAATTGAGACATCTTTCAAAAAAGGGTGCAATACCCTATTGAGGTGCGGCAACAATATCCATTCACTATTCGAATCCATCGAGCGATCGCGATCCAACAAAGGCAGTCATTAAAAAATAAAAAAATTAACGAAAAGAACATCCTTTTAATGCCTATCCATATTCCATTACAAAACGATATACGAGAGGCGAATAACAATATTCGCAGTATTGTAATAAATATTCGAAAATACGAAGGACAAAAAAATCGACTTCCATGTCATAATAGCAAAAACACTTCGATGTTCCTCAACGAAGGGAGAAAAGAAGATAGGGAGAGAGAAACAGGATTATGGTTACCGTAATTCAAGTTACATATACACAATTAGTTGGGAGGCATAAATACTGACTATATTCGTATATAAAATAAATTTCAATTTGAACGTAATGGTATAATAATATTATTAATATTGGTAATAATTATAATCAATAATCAATAATAATAATAATAATAATATATCCTATGTACTGTGTATATATAACACACACAAGCCACGGTCTATCGACACGCAAGAGCATTTGGTTTTTCTCTCGGGTCTCAGGCAATTTGGTATTGAGCGTAACAAAAATACAAATCGTGGGAGGGCGTTAAATAATCCGATGTGGATAGACGAATGACCCGTTCATCGACCGTGACTTCGAGACACTGGCATATTAAATTATACAGAAAAAAAAAACATTTTAGAACGCTACTTTCAATTATTTCAATGGTGTTTTCGTTACTTTTTTGTTTACGTTCCTACGCGAAATTGTGGGCGCGTGTAATTATCATTCGCCGGCCATTTGATAATGGTGACGCCTCAACGCGGACAGTCGAAGTCTTTCGGTCTCCAGAGCTTGCTCCAACTCGAGGACGCGAACCTGCGCTTCCATCTCGAGCCTTTTCGCCTGGTGCAGAGTCAAGCCGGAAACGTCCAAATCGTCTGGAACAAAAAGAAAAGTGTTTCAGATCCACGTGATATTTGTGAAAGGCTAGCTTTCCGCCCGCGGCTTCGCTCGCGTAAACTTGTGTCGAATGCTCCTTGAGGGAGACTTTGTTCTTTTTGCCCAGCGGGAGATGTTAGCGGCTCAACATGAGCAGCTAGAAGAAGAGGAGGGATGCCTCTACGGACCAGGCATTGCCGATTAGCGGTAATTATAAACACATTTGTGTAAACACATTACAAAACTTTAAACGCGTTTTTCGCGAAAACACGTTTTTAAAAATGGCTGACATTCTCCTGACCGCTGTAATTAACATATCGACCTGAAATTTGGAGAGCATACTCAGAAAATATGACTTCACGGAATGACGGATCGTTTTTTCGATAGATACATTTTTGCATTTATTATTTATCCTTTTATGCGAAAAAACGCGAAAATTCGATTTTTTTTAAATTGCCACCATTTTCCGAAATTTGTACTAAACGAAAAACCCATCCGTCATTCCATGACCAAAGGGTCACAGATGGATAATATGCTTTGAATTTGTGTTTCAGATCAACAAAGAGGGGGCAGTGATGTCAGCCGTTTACCTCCCGCGATTTGAGGACCTGTTTTCGCGGAGCTGCAACGGCCGCCGTTTTGATTTAAAAAAAAAAAAAAATTTTAACGTTCTGTATATCATGAATAAAAGTAAGAAAAAACCGCACTCGGGGATATTACGATATCTGTGGCCCCAAGTTTTGGCCATGCAGTCTTTATATTTGGCCCAAAATAAGACTTTTTTCAAGAATACAAAAAATCGAAATTCGGCTTTTAAGGGGGTGAAACAGAGGTTTTAAATTTTCAATGAGGCGGAGTATTTTTTGGGTAGAATTCTTTAGAATTCGGCGTAAACATTCTAGAAAACAAGTAATTTTCAAAGAGTTAGGTAGTTCATTGAAACACGATTTGTAACGGGATAAACGGAAGCTTGGAATGTTGTTAAACATTATATTTTTTCGTCAAATCCTCTGAAATTCAGCTTCCCAGAAGGGTGATTGCATCATTGTTCTTTGTCAATAATACAACAAAAGTAGGTTGTATTATTTTGGTTGGGTGGGCATCGTAATCGTGCCCACCCAACGATTCCACACACACACACATCGAAGGTGCTCCAGACCCACCCAACGACTCCACACACACATCGACGGTGCTCCAAACCCACCCAACGATTCCACACACACATCGAAGGTGCTCCAAGCCCACCCAACGATTCCACACACACATCGAAGGTGCTCCAAACCCACCCAACGATTCCACACACACACATCGAAGGTGCTCCAGGCCCACCCAACGATTCCACACACACATCGAAGGTGCTCCAGACCCACCCAACGATTCCACACACACATCGAAGGTGCTCCAGACCCACCCAACGATTCCACACACACACAAAAGTCGCATTTTCTATCGAATATGGCCGCTGCATGGTCAAAATTGGGAACCACAAACATAATAATGCTTCGACTTTCAACCCCTTGTTTCACCCCCTTAAAAGCCGAATTTCGATTTTTTGTATTCTTGAAAAAAGTCTTATTTTGGGCCAAATATGAAGACTGCATGACCAAAACTTGGGGCCACAGATATCGTAATACTGCCCCGCACTCAAAAAGCTTTACTCATTTCCTTTAAAAAAAAATCAAATGTAAACACCTGAAATATGGCACTCCAAGGACAAAGTCTCCCTTAATGTAATGTGCTGCTGAAATGTTTCATTAAGGGGGTCGTCTGGTGTGTCAGATCAAAGGAGAAAACGGCCTTGCGTGACTTCTTTGAAGAAGAAGAAGGTGTACTCTATGGTCCAGGCATAGCGGATTAATGGTGAGACCATTTTTTTATTATGAATTATATACAACAACTTTCAAACGCGTTTTCCTCAAAACACGATTTTTTCAAACTGCTGCCATGATATCTCAAAAACTATTTGATTGATTCCGCTCAAATTTATACAGCATCTTTAGTACATATATAACTACAAGTTGAACTAAAATAATTAAGATTGCTTCGTTAGTTTTCTTTTTATCAGCTATATAGACCTCAAAAAAATTGAATTTTTTGTCTAAAGCGTCAAAAACAAATATTTTTTTGGAATTCTAACTTTCTTTTAGTTCCATGTAGGGCCTCAAGTCTCACGATTAAATCTGCGTTTGATTTTTTGACTTCAGATAAGCAGAACGGTCGGAATCACGGCAGCAGTTGAGCACCTCTTTTAATATGAGGCATTCGACGTCACTTCAGCCAGTAAAAAAAATCCACAAATAATTATGAAAAATCGAGTTACTTTACTGAAATATATTCACCGAGTGTCGAAATTTTTTATAAAATTCTGTCGTTTTTTCTCGCTCATTACCATTTTTTAACATTTTTCTATTCAAAAGGCTGTATCTTTGGCAGGATTTGCCGTATTTACATGCGTAAAAAACGAAAATGTGCGTCTTTTTATAGCCTTCCATAAAAAAATTAATTTAGATTTTAATGAGCAAGTCGAACGTCCGTTTCAGGGCAAAATATGCAAAAATATTTTTTTTCTCAAGGAAAGACACTCGTTATTTTATTTTTTTTAATTTTCCCGAATTGTGAATACGAAAAACGGATTTTTGGTATTTTTTATATTATGTGATTCCTAAACATCGTGAAGTAACAGCTTTTTAATTTTTTTAAATTAATATTCGTTCGAAGAGTGTAGAACACTCCAAGGCTCCACATATACATATGACATATATGTCATATGTATTTCAAAAACCTGGTAAACATACAGCGAGTGCTCCACACTCTTCAATCGAATATTAATTTGAAAATACAAAAAATAAAAATAGCTGTCCCTTCACGGTGTTTAGGAATCCCGCAATATTAAAAATACCAAAAATTCGTTTTTCGTATTCGCAATTCGGGGAAATTCTTAAAAATAAAATAACGAGTGTCTTTCCTTGAGGAAAAATATATTTTTACATATTTTGCCCTGAAACGGACGTTCGACTTGCTCGATAAAATCTAAATTTTTTTTTTCTGGAGGGCTAGAAAAAGACGCACATTTTCGTTTTTTACGAATGTAAATACGTCAAACCCTGCCAAAGATACAGCCATTTGAATGGAAAAATATTTAAAAATGGTAGTCAACGAGAAAAAACGTCAGAATATTTTTTTAAATACCGACACTCGGTGAATATTTTTCAATAAAGTAACTCAATTTTTCAAAATTATTTGTGGCTTTTTTTTCACTGGCTGAAGTCACGTGGAATGCCTCATATATGTGTTCCTGTTGGGCGGTGTATCTCCGACTAGATTCTATATAATGACTTCAAAAAATTCACAAAGTTTGTTTAAATGTTAATAAAAATGATATACAATTTATAAATAATTTTATTTTAATGTTTTGTCAAAAAGAAATTCCCCAAAAAAGCATTAAAAAACGGCCTTCATTCTAGACGACGGCCTTAAGGAACACGTAGAATTGCATTGAAGAGCATTAATACCAAGTTCCAAGCAAATCTGAACACATTTCTTTTACCATACAAACTTTGCTACCCCCTTTTCACCTTAAGGATTGCATTTCCAAAAACGCTGAAATTTCATTAATTGCGTCTAGGAGTAGTAATACAAAGTTTCAAGTAAATTTGACCCTATTTTTTTCCGTACAACCTTTGCCACCCTACGTTTAGGGGTTGAATTTCGAAAAACGCTAAAATACGTGCTTTATTAATTGTGTTGAAGAGCTTTAATACTACGTTTCAAGTGAATCTTCTGACAAAATTTGTTGTATTTTACATACAAACTTTTTCATTCTCTTTCTCCCCTTAGGAGTTGATTTTCTAAAAAAGCTGAAATACGTGTTTCATTAAATGTGTCAAGAAGCACGAATACCAAATTTCAAGTAAATCCGACCAGATTCATTCAAATTTCCATACAAACTCTGCCACCCCTTTTCTCCCCTTAAGGGTTGATTTTCGAAAAATCCCTTCTTAGTGGGTGCTTACGTCACAAAAGCAACCTACTGTCCAAATTTCATGTAATTAGCATCAGCGGTTTTGGCTCGGCGTTGATGAATCAGTCAGGACATGTTCTTGTATATGTATAGATATAGATTTATACATACATACATACATACATACATACACACACATATATACTCTGTAAAAAATTTCTGTATAAAAATTAATACACAAGTGTAGGAAGTTTTTATGCGGATGCCGCTTATGAAATTTCAGATACGATTTTGAAAATCCAAAACAGGTTATTTTAAAAATGAAAGTGTAGCTCTATAATATTAATATACTTGTGCGTGTGAAAAATAATGCACGTGTAAAGAAATAATCACATCCAAGTACATTGAAATCAAGAACCATTTACTGATATCAAAATACGAGTGTATATTAAATTCAAGAACCATTTGCTAATATCAGCATACGGGTGTGTATATATATAATAGAGTTTTATTTGCACAACTTGTTATAAAGTTTTTTACAAAGTCTCTTTTCTTACAATCAATCTCATTCACGAACTTACACCTAACAACTTACGTCTAAAATTCTAACCTATATCCTAACCACTACTGATCGCTGTCGCTCTCATATTTTTCCTCTTTTTTCATTTTTGCACATAATGCCTCTATTTCTTTGAAGTAGCGGCAAATTCCCACATTTATTTTCCCGCTTAACATATTAATGATCTCCCATTTATCGCAACCTCGTCAACTCCTTGTATCCACTCCTCCGCTTCTTTTCTTGACTCTTTTGGCATCATTTCCCAGCCTTTTTTGCAAATTAGGAGGTGCTCCACCGTCTCAAATTTCTCCTCACAAATCCTGCACCGCCAATTTTTCTCCCCCTTCTTTCCCGCCCTCCATACATTTCCACATCTTATTCTTGCCCACAATTCTTTCTCCCTACCCTTCACTCCTTCCTCTTTCCAGTATTTCCATGGGCTTTCTTCGTTCTCCACCAAGTACTTGTATAAACTATTGTATGATGATTTTTGTACTCTTTCTTCTTCCTCCTCCAGTATTTTTTTCTTTAGGTTTTCTAATCCTTCTTTCACCTTTTTTTCTAGTTCGCCCTCGTCTGTCTCCTCTCTTATCATCCCTGCTAGATCCTCAATTCCCATTTCCATTAATACTTTTTTTAAATCCTTTCCCCACTTCGAGGGGGTTCCATTCTCAATCGCTCTTAGCTCCTCTCGCAAACATATTTTTGGCCATCTCGACTCCCCCATCTTCACAACCTCTTTCAAATATCTCAGAGCCCTTTCTCTAATTATGTATTCCAATGTTGGCACTCCCAACTCTCTCCTCCAAATGTAATTAGGGGTCGTTCTGTGTACCCCTAGCGCCATTTTATGAAACCTGCTCTGTATTCTTTTATAGGATTCAATTTCCCCCAATCCCCAAATCTCCACTCCATACATCACTGCTGATTTTACTATTGATTCCAGCAAATAGAGTCTCTCCTCCATCATATCTCTTCCCGCTCTTTTCCATATCCCCCATACCATATTTGTTGCTTTTTGCGCTTTCCCCGCCGTTCTTTTATTATGAACCCAGTTTGAATTTTTCGAAGTAAACCAACATACGGGTGTGTATTAATTTCACGGAAACAAAGTATTACCTTTAATGTACACTGTAAAAAGCTTCTGTGTAAAAATTAATACACAAGTGTATGATGTTTTTATGCAGACGCCGTTTATGAAATTTCAGATAATATTTTGAAAATCCAAAGCAGGTTATTTTAAAACTAATAGTGTAGCTCCGTAATATTAATATACTTGTGCGTTTGAAAAATAATGCACGTGTAAAAAAATGTTCACATCCATGTATATTGAAATCAAGAACCATTTGCTGATATCAATATACGAGTGTATATTAAATTCGTTCGTATATTAAGTTCGTAAAATTCAATTCTTTTGTGCCTTAAATGTAGTGTAAATTTAATATAATTTTCATATTGTTTCATGTGATTTTTATCAGCGTTTATGAATTTTTTTTTTAAATTCCAGTTTCGCACTTTTAAATAAATCTGTTGTGATCATGCATTGTACGTATCGTAAAATTCAGATTCACATATATTACATTTTTCAGGCTGCCGTAAATAAATTTCAAACTTGTTTTGTATTTTCAATGCTCTGTTTTTTATAGTTGATTTATTACACATCTGTAGTAATTTTCAATTGAAGAGACGGGTTAATGCAATACATTTTCCACAAATTTACAAACTTGTCTTTGAAATCCCATGTTGCATCTATTAAATTCTATATCCACGTTAGATTTTCATGTTCCTGTTTTTAATTTACGATACAAGTGTTTCAAATTTAATTCCATCTACTGAGTTCGTAAAATTCAATTCCTTTGTATCTTAAATGTATTGTAAATTTCATATCATTTTTAACAGTGTATATATATATATTAGACTGATTCAAAAAAAAAATTTCCTTCTGGATTCTCGTGCTATTGTTGGGCACTGATAAAACAAAATTTCTCTAAAAAGATGGGCGCGGTCACTCAATTTTTAGAGGTGGCTATCTCGACTTTTTTGTATTTGAATTTTTTTAACGAACGTATTGCATTTAAGCATAGTCTCGGCTTCGGATTACGGATCAAAATCACATCCAGCAGCTTTTTCGTAACAAAAATAAACTCTAACAATTTGAAAAGATTGCAATATTCACAATTCAAATCCAGGTAGATCAATAATGGCGTCTATACTACTCTCGTTATTCATGTAGATTTATTTATACGCATTAACATTTCGCACTTTTTACGAAAAATTAAATTATAAGCTTTTATTCATAAATCGTATATTTACATTTTCAAAATGCTACGCTTATATTATCTTCAAACTCATTTACATTTCTTCCCAGCCATTCTCAAGTTCGTTAACATTTTGGGCAGAACGAAAATGTGCAACGTTGAACAGTTTGTCCAAATCTCTCTTAAATTTACGCTCCTTCGATATTTGTGACCGCAAATTCTTTTTAACCCGATTTTTTAAAAGTTGTTTCCAGACTAGATGGAGTTTTTTGATTTCAAGATTGCGTTATTCAATCGACGCGTTGGAATTTCAGCACATTTCCATTGTTCGAAAACTTCTTTCATCGTTTCGCGCGCACTTCGACGTATGATCAGTTTTTCTCTGTTATGTTTGTAAAAGAACAAACTCAAAACTTTTCCGATTTTTATCCGTAATCCGAAGCCATGACTGTGCTTAAACGCAATACGTTCGTTAAAAAAAATTCAAATACAAAAAAGTCAAGATAGCCACCTCTAAAAATTCAGTGACCGCGCCCATTTTTCTAGAGAAATTTTCTTTTGTTAGTGCTCAACAATAGCACGAGAATCCAGAAGGAAAAAAAATAAATTTTTTTTTTTTGAATCAGTCTAATATATATATATATATATATATATATATATATATATATATATTCTTTTATATTGTTAGATATAGATTATCCAGTTTCCACGCCCCGGCGTGTAAATGTGATAGCTTAGTGCATTGGGAAACGAAGTGGGGGGTGTAATAATTTAACGAGAATCTCTGAGGAAATAGAAAAAGTAAAACGTCACCTGTGGGTTTGCTTTTACTGAAAGGGATATTGGGTTGTGAAGGCCTGCAAGTGCTTTCGAAGGAACATAAGAAAGAAAAGACAAAGAAAAGACGAGAAAAAGATAAAACGCGTCTTAATTCAATTTGTTTAAGATAATCCTATCGCTTCACACTAGTCATCCCACTGATCACCATATCTGAAACTTGTACAATTCATATTTTTATCTCATGCAAAAAAAATAATTTGTAATAACTAAAATTTTCCATGTGTAAACTGTTTAATGAATGTTGACATTTAATTAGAAGCATGAGAAAATAGTTATTCCAATGATTCGCGCAGTATTTCTAGGTTTGATATTTGGCAACATTAGTTCTATCTCCGTCTCTTTTTACTCAACCAAGCGAGTTTAATCTCCGTGCTTTTCAACGTCGATCTGTCAAAACAATGTCAGGTGCGGGAAATGTAAAGCATTGTATTCGGGCCACGACTGGTAAAAAGCGTGGAAAATTTGTGTCGGCGAAATATGTCGGTTAAAAATGAAATACGTGTGGAAATTCGAATGAGTGAGATGAGGTTAGGACTACAGTCAGCTGTTGCCTTGCTGTCGCGTCTCTTTATCGCAGCAAGTGGTAATAAATCCAATACCGGAAATTCAAATTAAACTTGATATCACATAAAAATTTTGTCAATAAGCGTAATTTTTCTGAGAGGATTACTACAAGTGTTAAGGCAGTCCTCTAGTTTCTCGGATCGAAAAAAAACGATTTTTTTTTTCATAAATCACATCTACAACATGTGTAGAAAATGTGTGCCAAAGGATTTTTCGATATTCGAAGTGGTTGACAAGTTACGGCCCTGGATACGGAGCAGGTGCCGGGCTGCTCCGAAAGCCGAGCAATTCAAACACAATAAACCGCCTCTTTCTGAAGCAGTTCAAAAAGTTATGAAGCCAATTTATGAGGATTTATCCAAAGAAGAATTGTTAAGCAGATGCCTGGGAGCGGAAACTCAAAATAATAACGAGTCGCCCAATTCGTTAATCTGGACTTTTGCTCCGAAGCACCTCCATTCTGGGCCAAAAGTGGTTGGAATCGCCACGTTTCTCGCTGTCATAATCTTCAACGAAGGATTCAAATCTATCCTGAAGACCTTGGAAACCATGGGAGTGAAAATCGACCCACAAGCTAAAGGATATGTTCAACAGCGTGATAGCTCTCGAATCGACCGTTCAGAAAGGCACACGAGTGATGTAAAACAGGCCCGAATCGCGAAAAGGGAAGACGGAGCAGCTCTGCGTGACTTCCAAGAAGAACAGGAATGCCTATTGTATGGTCCAGGCATAGCAGATTGACGGTGAGATGAAATTTTTAGTATAAATCACATGCGCAAACTTTCAAACGCTTTTTTCCCGAAACACCATTTTTCGAAACGGTGACCACGATATTTCAGAAACTACTGCACCGACCTTGTTCAAATTTATACAGCATCTTTAATATGTTATAAGCCAGCGATTGAACTAGGATTATCACGATTGCTTCGATAGTTTTTTTTTTGTACGAGCGAAAAACTTAAGAAAAAATGAGTAAAAAATAGAATGTAATTTTCAAAAGTGTATAAAAAAGTCAATTTTTGTAATTTAGAATTCACTCTAGTTCAATCGCTAGTCTTAAATATGAAGATTAAAGTGCCGTTTGATTTTTTGATTTCAGATAAGCAGAACAGCCGCAATCTTGGTCACCGTCAAGCACCTCTTTTACTTGATGTCTTCCTGTCGGCCACTATAACTTTTATTCTATTATTTATTTTGACTTCAAAAAATTCGTAAAGCTTATTTAAATGTTAATAAAGATTATGCAAAAACAATGAGATTGATTATTTCGATGCTTTGCCCGTAAAAAATTATTGAAAAAGCCGCAAAAAAACAGCCGAGAAACTAGAGGACCGCGTTAAGGGGTAAGGCCACTGTAAATTTTTTGAAAAATCGATTTTTTTTATTGGTTTAAAAAATAGTTTAAGTTTAAAATAAAAAATAGTTTAAGTTTCTCCGAAACTTCTTTTTTAAATTTTTTCCAATAAAAAACTATTCGCAAAACTTTAAACGCGTTTTTCTCGAAACATGGTTTTTCAAAATGGCACGCAGCATAACTCGAACAATTTTCATTTTTTTTACTTGAAATTTTAACCAGATGTGAACATTTACATTATCTTGAGAATGTCGATCGGAATTTTCAAGAACTTTATTTATTGATTTTTTATTAACAAAAAACTTGCCGTTTTTTTCGTCAAAAATCAATTTTTTTTTTCAAACGCACGCCAAATCCACAAAAATTGATACTTTTTAAAATCCGATCGACATTCTCTAGCTATAGCCCTCTAGATTAATGGTTTTTTTGTTTGTTCTAGATTCAAAAGTGCACCAGTGGTGCTGCGTGCCGCGGAGCCCTGGAAGCAAAACATGTCCCGGGAAGATAGCTGTGGAACCGCCATTTTGTTTTTTTTTTACTGTAACAAAATTTTATAATAAAGTTTAATGTATGCCCGATAACACCATTAAAAGTTTTTTTTCAAATACCTTCAATTTCGGGAGCAAAAAATTAGTGAAAAAACCTTTTTTTTTGGGCCGTTACAGTGGCCTTACCCCTTAATATGTTATAAGCCAGCGATTGAACTAGGATTATCACGATTGCTTCGATAGTTTTTTTTTGTACGAGCGAAAAACTTAAGAAAAAATGAGTAAAAAATAGAATGTAATTTTCAAAAGTGTATAAAAAAGTCAATTTTTGTAATTTAGAATTCACTCTAGTTCAATCGCTAGTCTTAAATATGAAGATTAAAGTGCCGTTTGGTTTTTTGATTTCAGATAAGCAGAACAGCCGCAATCTTGGTCACCGTCAACCACCTCCTTTACTTGATGTCTTCCTGTCGGCCACTATAACTTTTATTCTATTATTTATTTTGACTTCAAAAAATTCGTAAAGCTTATTTAAATGTTAATAAACATTATGCAAAAACAATGGGATTGATTATTTCGATGCTTTGCCCGTAAAAAATTATTGAAAAAGTCGTAAAAAAACAGCCGAGAAACTAGAGGACCGCGTTAAGTATGTAAATATGATTATTTTTACGAATTTGACGGATTCCCACTATTATATATACTTTTGCAGCGACCGGAAATTGGGTTTTTGTATGTCGTCTCGGAATTCCTTCACGAAAATACGCAATTTTAATATTTTTCTCTGTAATTAGGTCGATAACCGTGCCTGAAATTTTACAGCGACGATTATTAATATATTTAGTGAAGCTCAAAAAAAAATGAAGATCGTATGGATTGAAGCCTGGCGATAGGATTACGTTAAATTGAACGTCATCAAGGTGAGACCCGAGGATCGAATATGCAGAAAAAAAGTCACTAGCTAACCCAGAGATATCTAGAGCTAGAAAAATGCATTTCTAAAATGTTAATATTGTTATTACCATTTTCCTCGACAAGTTGTGCGCAGCTTTTAGCCGTGGCAACGACATTTCCGGTCGCTTGCGTGACATCTCTCGAAGCTTCGGAGAGTGAGGAAAGATTCTTACTGTTTCGATCGGCCTTGACGCGACTCGCAACTACGAGTTGGGCCGTCGATGCTGCGATTCCCTGAGATGCCACCACCAACTGTTCGAACTTGCCGTCGCCCAACACGACTTTATCGGCGGCTTCCCTATTTTTCATCATTAACGTCACAATTATCGGAATGAGAAAAATGGACGAAGGAAAATAACGGTGCGGAGCGTGTGGACTTACAGCAAAAAATTGGCTCCCATCCCAATCGCTTTGGCAGCCGAAATCAAGCCCTCGGACCATTGATGATTCCTCTTGTAAAATTCCTTCGCTGAAGCCGTTCCCTGTTAATGAACGGTAAGTATTAACATGAATTGTAAGTATTAATGAATAATACTTACAATTTAACGGTAATTATCACAAGGTTCGTTGGTATCGAATTAATATTACGCGAATTATGTGGATACGAAAAATTCAGCCTTCACGGTCGAACTTAAATAGCTGAAGAATTAAGGGATCATCGCAGTGTAAAATTTTCGAAAAATCGATTCTTTTTTCGCATTATCCGATAGTATAGACGATTATAAAGACGGGCCTGGTATCGCCGAATGATCTTGAGTAGACAATTTATGAGTGATTCTCCGTCAATTCAGCCACTTTTTTTTCGACCTTCTCAGATCTGCCCCATAATTGGTTATATCAAGGCAATTTTTTCAGATTTTTTGATTCAACATTTTAGAAAATGCCGCTTTTTCCAAATGAATAAATCCCGGAAACTAGAAGTAACTGAAAAAAAAAATGTCTGTACATAAAAGTTGTAGTTTTGTGTTAGCTTTCGAGCGGAATATTTGAAATAATTTTTACGTTCCGGTAACGCTGATTTTTTTTACCAAAAAAGGGGGAATTTCCATTTTATTTCTTCCAAAACAGCCGTTTTTTGCTGAAAAATTACAGAGTCTTGCAGTATGGCTGACGATATCGCAAAAAAATCGCCAGAGTGGCACGGAGCGAGGTTCCGGTATAAAAAAATTAATTTGTGTGGTTTATTTTTTTTACCCTAGAACCTCGATCCGTGCCACTCTGGCGATTTTTCTGCGATATCGTCAGACATACTGAAAGAATCTGTAATTTTTTCAGCAAAAAAATGGCCGTTTTTTTAATAAAAAAATAATTTCCCCCTTTTTTGGTTAAAAAATCAGCGTGACAGGACCGTAAAAATTATTTCAAGTCGTCCACTCGAAAGCTAACACAAAACTACAACTTTTATCTACGGACATTTTTTTTAAGTTACTTCTAGTTTCCGAGATGTATTCATTTGGAAAAACAAAGGGCATTTTCTAAAATGTTGTATCAAAAAATCTGAAAAAATTGACGTAGAATGCCTTTTAGTAGCACTTTGATATGACCAATTATGGGGCAGATCTGAGATGGTCAAAAAAAAAGTGGCTAAATTGACGGAGAATCCCCTTATATGAAAATGCCGCACTCGAAACTTTAAACGCGTTTTTGTCGAAATGTCTTTTTTCAAAACGGTGTACACTCTCAAAGGAAAATTTTTCAAGCTATCCGTTTGAAATTTTGAAACAACATTCTTCACGCCATTCTTTATCTTGCTATGAAAGCCTTTTTTTAATCTTCATTTTTTCTAACGGAAAACTGTCGAAGAAATAGGCTAAATTCGATACTTTCAGAGTGTGCTGTTTGTGTACACTCTAGAGGCCACAGTTTTCATCGGAAATCAATACGGTTTGAAGATTACTTTAAGAACATGTTCTCCTTCTATATGAACCTAACTTTGACCAAACAAATTAAAAATTGCATTTTTGAGAGGTGTATAGGCGTAAGGGTATAATTGTTGCCATTATTTTATAACCTTTTTTGCTATAAAAATATTCTTTAAGGTAGTACGCGCACGCAATCCCGATTTCTATAGATTTTGTTTAAATTTTAACCATACATTGTTCATATCATTATGAATGTTTGAGTGAAATTTCAGAACAGTCGACTATTTAGATTGGGAGATAGGGGCCGTCCATATATTACGTCATCGATTTTTGCTGATTTTCGACCCCCCCCCCTACAATCATCCTACCGTCATTTCCTAATGACCCCCCCCCCCTCGCGCAAAACTGACGTCATTACCAGTTTGGAAAAATTAAAACATTTGCGGATTTGAAAAAAATTGGGTAACATTAAAACATTTTGTTATCGAATCATCTTTTATTATTTTGTACTTTGGCAATGTTTGTTAATATAATAATATTATTCTTCCCTATTCTTTAGTTTTCTTTGGATAGCTCCCACATTTTGTTATAGAATCATCTTTTATTATTTTGTACTTTGGTAATTTTCATTAATATAATAATATTATTCTTCCCTCTTCTTTAGTTTTCTTTGGATAGCTCCCACGGAGTTTTCACCCATTCTTGCAAATCCTGGATCACGGGTAATATCTCCGTATCCTCCCCATATTCATTTTGGCTCGATCGAACTATTTTCATAGGTACGCTGTTATTTGAATTTCTCGAATATAATGTAGACAAACCTTATGTAATAAATAAATAAATAATGAGTTCAATAATTAATACGATTAGGTACTTGCAAAATATTTTTCATCACTCATGCGGGGAAACCACTCTAGTTGTACAATATACTATTGTACATTTTGAATTAACTGGTATCACAAGAATGACGTCAATTTCGAAACGCCCCCCCCCCCCTCATCCATCATTTACCGTCATCCGCAGACGAACCTCCCCCCCCCCAAATTTAGAATGACGTAATATATGGACGGCCCCATAATCGGTTTTAAAATTACAACTTTTAACGCTCATTTAACAGCCATTTTTCATATCATTATGCACGTTTGAGTGAAATTTCAGAATAGTCGACTATTTAGATTGGAAGATCATGGGTTTCAAAATTGCAACTTCTAACACTGCAGGGCCTGCACTGAAATTTAGACAGAATAATTTTCCGTAAAAAATATTTGTCTCCTATAATAAGAAGACAAATGGCAACACCGCAGAACAGTATAGTTAAATATTTCGAGAAAAAAATAATTATCGTGTTCCTGAAGTTAAAAAATTTGTCATAAAAAATTTTTGCATTATAAATATTAATATTTTATATTGTTTGTGTTATCTTCATTAACGAATAAAAGTGTTGGTTCATTCATAACTAATTAAAAACTTTGTTCGATTAAAAATTACTTCCGAATAAAAGTTTGTGTTGCGTTATTATTTTAAATATGTGGCGAAAACTCACGTCATTGGATACGTGGAACGATGCGATGTTGCCATAGGTCTTCTTATTATAGGGGACAAATATTTTTTACGGAAAATTATTCTGTCTAAATTTCAATGCAAACCCTGCAGTGTTAGAAGTTGCAATTTTAAAACCCATGATCTTCCAATCTAAATAGTCGACTATTCTGAAATTTCACTCAAACGTGCATAATGATATGAAAAATGGCTGTTTAAAATTTGAACAAAATCTATAGAAATCAAGATTGCGCGCTCGTACTACCTTAAACAATATTACCTCAAATTTGGGTTCATATAGAGCGTAAGTATACAAAGAAACTACCAACCACCTTATAAAAGTATAGGTTAGAAACGTTTTAAGCTTGAGTGTGCACAAACTGAAAAAAGTCGTTTCGAGAAAAACGCGTTTGAAAAAAAAAATGACCGAAAACAAAAACTTCAAGGCAGTAATGAATTATTTATACTGCTTAAAACAGCGTGGAAAAATTGTGTCGGCGAAATATGTCGGTTAAAAATGAAATATGTGTGGAAATTCGAATGAGTGAGATGAGGTTAGGACTACAGTCAGCTGTTGCCTTGCTGTCACGTCTCTTTATCGTAGCAAGTGGTCATAAATCCAATACCGGAAGTTCAAATTAAACTTGGTATTACATAAAAATTAGGTCAATAAGCGTAATTTTTTCTGAGAGCATTGGATTACTACAAGTTTTTCAGTATATAAATCTTATTATTTTTAAGAATCTGACGAATTCCCACTATTATATACACATTTGTAGCGATGGGAAATTGGGTATTTGTATGTCGTCTCTGAATTCCTTCATAAAAACAGCAAATTCAACTTATTTTTCTCTGTCTTTAGGGCGGGGTAAAGTATTAAAAAATTTTTTTTAATTTTTTTTTAAATTTTTAAATGAATGCATAATATATCAAGAATATTGTGTTAAAATTTCAAGTCGATCGGAGTAAAATTGACGAAGTTATGAGTATTTGAGCGTCTATTGCTCCATGCCGTTCTCTTCTCTTCTGCGTTTTTCAAACCGTTTTTCTGAGACTTGTCATATTTGAAGTCCGTGTGCACGATAACTCAAAATCTACTGGACCAATCGCTTTGAAATTTTGCACATAACTTCTTCACATAATTCACCAGGTATTGTCGAGAGCTTTTTTGTTTTTTTCAATAATTACTAATTTTTCAACAACAAATTAGGCGATTTTTTTTAGCGAAAATCGGGTTTTTGGCTCCCAAGTGCTACGAAAAATCGAAAAATCGAAAAAAAAAAAAAATCCTCCCGTCATTACCTCGAGAAACATCTCCTTTAACAATTGCATTTTGATTTTTTTGTTTCAAATGATTCTGTTGCGAGTTATGGTGCACACCGCAAACCAACTTTTTTCGAGGCGCCTCCGGCGTTTAATTTTCACTCGCTCAATTTTGAATATTTTGCAATGAAAATTTAGGAGAATGTTGTTCAAATGTTACTTTATTATATGTAAATTTTTCAATAAACGAACACTATTCGTTACGTCAAAAAAAAATCTTAAAAACATGCCTTTTTTTCGCCGAATTAACTTTACCCCGCCGTTAAACTAAAGCTAGAGAGCATAAAGTTGTAATAATACTTTTCACACAGAATAATGTTATATAGAGTGGCAAGATATGAGAAAACTACGTTTTTTTCTTCGACATACCCTAATATAAATAATTCCCGAATAAGTATCAATAACATCGTATACTGACTTTTCCCTGGGCCACTATTTCCGTTTGCAGCAGTCTCGATTTCTGCACCAATATTCGTATACACTTCATCAAGTCCGTGCACGAGTCGAGAATCTTTCCGTTCACCTCGAGCTTCACGCCCGAATCGGCGGCGCGAGACTTGTTCAGCATTTCCTGCATTTATAATGAAAAATGAGACGAAGCAAGAAATAAATTTAAAAAACGCCTGCGAATACAAAGGCGAAAGTAACGAAATTGTACCTGAATTCTTCCGGCCGCCTCCTCTATAGCCTTGTCCATGTTCAACAACTCGTTCTCGACCAAGTTTCCGATCGCGTCCACGTTGCCGCGTGCTTTCGCCAGCGTATTCGCCATCCTCGAGACATTCTCGAGGTGAGCCTTGACGGCGTCGAATTGTTCCGCGGCTCTCGGAGATTTCTCCTTCACCTGAGCGAACATGAGGGAGGCCAGAGATCCCAGAATTTTGCACTCGTCGGTCAGTTCTGTGCGTTCGAGGGATTATACGATGAGACCAATACATAACAATTAACATTTGAGGTGCCGATAGTAGTCGCGAGTTCCGATATGCGAAATTTAACATTGGAGAGATTTGTAAGGAACTGAAAATAACGAAGCGCCGACTGGTGGGTAAAAGTAAAAGAGATGGGGTCGTAAAATTCATCAGACCGGTAGAAACTAAATTGATTAACGGCGGGGTAAAGTTAATTCGGCGAAAAAAAGGCATGTTTTTAAGATTTTTTTTTGGCGTAACGAATAGTGTTCGTTTATTGAAAAATTTACATATAATAAAGTAACATTTGAACAACATTCTCCTAAATTTGCATTGCAAAATATTCAAAATTGAGCGAGTGAAAATTAAACCCCGGAGGCGCCTCGAAAAAAAGTTGGTTCGCGGTGTGCACCATAACTCGCAACAGAATCATTTGAAACAAAAAAATCAAAATGCATTTGTTACAGGAGATGTTTCTCGAGGTAATGACGGGAGGATTTTGTTTTTTTTTCGATTTTTCGATTTTTCGTAACACTTGGGAGTCAAAAACCCGATTTTCGCTAAAAAAATCGGCTAATTTGTTGTTGAAAAATTAGTAATTATTAAAAAAAAACAAAAAAGCTCTCGACAATACCTCGTGAATTATGTGAAGAAGTACTGTGCAAAATTTCAAAGCGATTGGTCCAGTAGATTTCGAGTTATCGTGCACACGGACTTCAAATATGACAAGTCTCAGAAAAACGGTTTGAAAAACGCAGAAGAGAAGAGAACGGCATGGAGCAATAGACGCTCAAATACTCATAACTTCGTCAATTTTACTCCGATCGACTTGAAATTTTAACACAATATTCCTGATATATTATGCATTCATTTAAAAAATTTAAAAAAAATGGAAAAAAAAATTTAAATACTTTACCCCGCCCTTAAAAAGCTAGGAATTTGACACCGTTAACCCGCTGAGCGGCAAGAAAAATTTCGCTGTTTTTGCGCCTAGCGTGGAAAATGAAAGTATTTCGAGGTTAAGGGGCTATGTGTGACACTTTCATAAAATCGATTTTTTGCCTTTTTCGACAGTTTCTCCAATACTCCGTTTCCAATACTCCTCCAATACTCCAATACTCCGAAGGCCGTTTCTCCAATACTCCCCGAATGGCAGCCTTCTAGAGAGCTCGTAGGTATAAAATCGATAGTTAAATCTTTAAATGCGTTTTTCGCGAAATGAGATTTTTCAAATTTGTTGACATCGTAACTCAAAGAGCAATTATCCGATTGACGTGAAATTTGAACTGACAAGGGGAGGCATTCCCTACTCGTCATCACCGATTTCGCTCAAATTTATAGGACATGCAGGGCTTGGCTAGAAATGAAAGTACCCGAAGTGGAAACTCCAGATGGCCAAGCGTTTAGAAAATAAAAATGTTGACGCGGCTCTCGCACCGTATAAGCCGTACAAATCTACGTTAGTATGTTTGCCAAGCAGCGGTTGGCGTAGCGGTAAGAGCTCGGACTAGTAATTCGATGGTCGTGGGTTTGAATCCCCGCATGGAGACTTTTTTCTTTTCTTTTTCTCAATTTTTATATTATTCATTTTCCAACTAAGCAGAGGTGAATAATTTATTTTATTCATTCATTTATACGCAAAAGGCATATAGGACGTCATTTTTTAATGAGCGCATAATCGTATAAAATTTGGAATTGCGAACTTTCTCGACGTGTTCAAACAGGAATTCTTCTTCTTTCTCCTTTATTGGCTATTTCCCCTCCTCGGAGAGTCTTATCTGATCGAGCAAGAAAAAGAAATAACTTCCCGAGAAGACTGCATCAAAATACATTCGATTTTTCATCATCAATTATCCGCGCCAATATTCGCTAACATGTTACGTTACGCGTGGTTCGCTTCTAAACTTTGCGATGAGAGAGAATGCTTTATGAATGTCAATCAAGTATGTTTTTCTATGGAGACGTTGAAACAACGATGTGGTTGTAAAAATGCGGCGTTTATAACTTGTGCTAGATGCAGAAATAATTATTGCTTCCCCGGTTTCCACGATAAATATCATCCCGACACATGTAAATCATCGAATGTCAACGAAAAGTTTTGAATTTTCACGTAAAAAGTCTTTTCGTATGCGCTTTAATTACAATCCCTTGTTGAAAAGTCCGAAATCCCAATTTTTTTCCTTTGCTATGCCTTTTGCGTATAAATAAATAAAATAAATTATTCACCTCTTTGCTTAATTGGAAAATGAATAATATAAAAATTGAGAAAAAGATGGAAAAAGAAAAAAAAAGTCTTCACACGGGGAGTGTCGAACCCACGACCATCGAATTACTAGTTCGAGCTCTTACCGCTACGCCAACCGCTGCTTGGCAAGCATGCTAACGTAAATGACCTATACGGTGCGAGAGCCGCGTCAACATTTTTATTTTCTAAACGCTTGGCCATCTGGAGTTCCCACTTCGGGTACTTTCATTTATAGCCAAGCCCTGCATGTCCTATAAATTTGAGTGAAATCGGTGATGACGAGTAGGGAATGCCCCCTTGTGAGTACTCTTGAAGATATTTACTCTACAATGACGTAGGATATTTTTGATTGGATGAAAATTGACGATTCGGCATTGAAAAAAACGAACATTTTATAGGCAAGAAAACAGACTTTTTTCATAACTACGCCATTTTGTTAGATTTTAATATTTTTCGAAAATCCTACGTCATTGTACAGGAAATACCTTCCAGTTTAATGACATTTTTTTCCTTTTTCGGTTTCAGCTACTCAATCGGCCGGAATCACGTCAGCAGTGGAGGAACTTTTTTTTTTGGCGCCTCCGAAGGCAGCGCATAAGTCGCTTGGATCTCAATATTTTTCCTATGAAAAAATTATGTAATATAGGTCAAATATAGCCAAATATATTCTTAATTTTCCGAAACATTTAATTGAGTACTTTTCTTCCAAAAAATTCCCGAAAATCACCAAAATTTTCAGCGTTCACATTGGTATAGCCCCTTAATGAAACATGGCACCCAAGGGTTTTTTTGGTCTCGACGAATTTCACGTAAAAATTCATAAATTCAAAATGGCGGATCAAAATTGAAGATTGATTGAATTCGAATGAAAATCGGCATTCAGGGGTTATCGAGGTCTCTGGTTACGAATCTGTCCTCAAAATTCATAAATTCAACATGGCGGAGCAAAAGGCAAAAATGTACTTGGTTCGCATGAAAATTGGTATTCGAGGGCTTTCGAGGTCGCTGGTTACGAATCTCTATTAAGGGGTTACATCTAGTTAGAATTTTTGAAAAAATCGATTTTTCGTTTTCGACGGATTCTTATAATATAACCTATCAAAAATATTCTGTAAAAATGTCAAGCCGGTCTGTTAAAAATTGGGGGGGTTATGAGCGTTTCCAGGTAGGTCCGCTTACCGCTTTACCGTTACAGGTAAAAACTTTAAACGCGTTTTTCTCGGAATTACTTTTTCAGAATCGGTGACCCAAATATCTCAAAAACAACTAAACCGATCTGCTTCAAATTTCACAGACATTTTTTGTATTTCAAAAGGCAGTCCCTAATCGAAGAATTTTTTTTTCAATGCATACTTTTTTATATCAAGAAAAATAGAGTGTTCTTTTCACCCCAATTTCGACGATCATTTTCGATCGGCGACCATTTTTTCAAAAATCATTATTTTATTCAATCCTTCGATTAAAGACTAGATAATACGGTACAACAATTAAATATATTTGGTTTTTTTTTATTTCATATGATTCGTTCCCGAGCAGGAGTGGTCACCGCGAAGGACGTTTTTTGCACAGCGGTCTGTGCAATTTACTGTATCTCCGACGTTTATAAATATCTCCCAATAAAAAAATTGTCAAAGATACTTGAAATGATACTCTTTACTACGACAAAAAAAGGTTAAAAACCTGCACCCATTTTCCAAAAAAAAAAAAATCACGCAAACACCTCTTTTTTCTGACCGCGAACCAGGTGTAACCCGTTAAAAAATTGAAAATTCATTGGATCAATATGGTGGACTAAAATGCAAAACTGATTCAATTTGGATGAGCGATAAGGGCGGAAAGCAACAAAAAAACGTTCAACTTTTCGAATGAGGACAGCTAAAAAACAAAACGTAAATCCTCTGAAACCATTAATTAACTTTTGTTGTTAGTCGTCTTATCCGGTTCTTATCACCGTTCACCCCAATCATTTCACGTTTTCAATTTGCGTCCGCTGTATTGGGTCCGCCATTTTGAATTCATATATTGTGAGTTCGGATTCGTAATCAGCGGCCTCAAAAACCTCCGAGTACAGAGTTTCATCTGTTTGGAATCGATTTTTGCATTCCGGTCCGCCATATTGGATCCGCCATGTTGAATTTCTAAATTTTTGAAGACAGATTCGTAATCGGCGAGCTCGAAAACCCCATAACACCAATTTTCATGATAATCGAGTATATTATTGTATTTTTGTCCGCCATATTGGATCCGCCATTTTGAACTTCTGAATTTTTGAAGACTGACTCGTAATCAGCGAGCTCGAAAACCCGGTAACATCAATTTTCATGCAAATCAAGTAAATTGTTGTATATTAGTCCGACATTTTGTATTTCTGAATTTTGAAATTTTGAGTATTTTTGTCCGCCATATTGGATCCCCCATGCTGATCTTCTACATTTTTGAAGACAGATTCGTAATCAGCGAGCTCGAAAACCCCATAACACCAATTTTCATGATAATCGAGTAAATTATTGTATTTTTGTCCGCCATATTGGATCCGCCATTTTGAACTTCTGAATTTTTGAAGACTGACTCGTAATCAGCGAGCTCGAAAACCCGATAACATCAATTTTCATGCGAATCAAGTAAATTGTTGTATATTAGTCCGCCATTTTGAATTTCTGAATTTTGAAAGCAGATTAGTAAGCAGCGACCTCGCAAATCCCCGAGTACAGAGTTTCATCTGTTTGGAATCGATTTTTGCATTCCGGTCCGCCATATTGGATCCGCCATGTTGAATTTCTAAATTTTTGAAGACAGATTCGTAATCAGCGAGCTCGAAAACCCCATAACACCAATTTTCATGATAATCGAGTAAATTATTGTATTTTTGTCCGCCATATTGGATCCGCCATTTTGAACTTCTGAATTTTTGAAGACTGACTCGTAATCAGCGAGCTCGAAAACCCGGTAACATCAATTTTCATGCAAATCAAGTAAATTGTTGTATATTAGTCCGACATTTTGTATTTCTGAATTTTGAAATTTTGAGTATTTTTGTCCGCCATATTGGATCCCCCATGTTGAACTTCTACATTTTTGAAGACAGATTCGTAATCAGCGAGCTCGAAAACCCCATAACACCAATTTTCATGATAATCGAGCAAATTATTGTCTTTTGGTCCGCCATATTGGATCCGCCATGTTGAATTTCTAAATTTTTGGAGATTTACTCGTAATCAGCGAGCTCGAAAACCCGGTAACATCAATTTTCATGCAAATCAAGTAAATTCTTGTATATTAGTCCGCCATTTTGAATTTCTGAATTTTGAAAGCAGATTAGTAAGCAGCGACCTCGCAAACCCCCGAGTACCAAAACTCACGAAAACCGTTCGAGCTAATCACAAAATAATCGATGTTCGCCATGTCGTCACCGCCGCTCAGTAGGTTAAAAATATTCTAAGAATTGTGCTCAATGGCTTGTCGGCCATTTTTTTTTTCAAAACGATTATTAGCCATGCCAAGGTTTTCTTAGACTCGATCGACGAAGTTCCCACGTGAGTAAGAGAGGCGAAGCGACAGCACGACAAAAAAGGATAGTACGATGACTCACTGTCTCCGAGCGATATGTCGGTCGATATGTTCGAGGTTGATCTCGCGTGCGTCAGATAAATAGCCAAAGCGTGAGCAGCGTTTGTAGCGCTGCGTATCAGAGACTTTCCCTCTTTCGCATCGACCTCGTAAGCTTCGAACGACGCTTTGAGGTCATCCAAAAGCCGACATGTTGGCTTTACGAGGCTCTCCAAGTAATCCGGTGTACAGGTCAGCGTCGACATCGCTGGATTCTCAATCGCGCTCGTTGCACTCGTGATTATACCTTCGGCGGCCGATAAGGAATTCACTGGACGAACAAAATTACGGTTAATAGCGAACGGATGAGAATGGACGACAGAAAAGAGAATTTACACGTGATTTTTTCGAACAAACCCAACAAATGAGAAACAGATGGAAAATAATAGAAGAAACCATTGGAATGCCGGTTAAGGCCTCAGGCCACAGTAACGGGTATAAAATCATGTGCGAATTTAACAATTTTGTTTCGCATGAAAAAGTGATTCACTGATAAAATTAATTACACAGCTATTTAGTATGAAAATCAAACTGTTAGAATTTTTTTTCGATCTACAAAATGGCCGACTACTCGAAACTTCTCGAAACAGCTTTTTTCGCAATTCGCGTGACAAATAACTTCAACAATTTTCACTCAATTTACTTCAAATTTAAAAGTTACGCTCTTAAGGGGACGGCAGGGGTTTCGGCGTGAAAAAAACACACTCTTCCGAATTTTTTTTCATCTATATGGAACGAGTAAATTTGCAAAAACATTACGTGAAATTTGTACGCGAAAATATCCACAAACAAGCGGGTGCCGCGTTTTTCTCGAAACCACTTTTTCAAAGTCCGTGTTCACTGCCATTTGAAAACTACATGACCGATTTATTTCAAACTTGGTACACACTTTCTACATATAAAATGCCTCCCCCCAACGGTTAGTTTGAGATTTTTTTTTCATTGAGGGGGTTTTCCACCCCCAAAATGGCGGAATTTTTTGTGAAAAATAGCACTTTTCACTTTACATGACCGCCAAAAATTTAGAAATGAAAAAAAAAATTATCAAAGACCGTTGGGGGGAGGATTTGATGATACTTTGACTAAATTTTGATGGTACTTGATTTCAGATAATTTCTCGCTGAGATACAGTGAACACCGCAAATCGTGTTTTTCCAAAGGCGTTCTTGGAAAAGCTTTGTCACCAGCTTGTTCGTGGATATTTTCGCGTACAAATTTCACGGAATGTTCTTGAAATGACACTTAACAATGTACAAAAGGTTTCAATAAATGTACTCTATCCATATAGATGAAAAAAAAATCGCAAAAAAGTGGTTTCTTTTCACGTGTTGTCGAGAAATCGGCTTCGATTCGTTTTTTCCCGTGGTTCGTTCAAATCTAAGACTGAAGTTTTTTTTGTGTCTTTCATACATGAGTAATCATAATCTGTTTTATTTTTTTATTTTTTTTTAATGAGAAATTTTTTTCTTTTATAGTGTTGTGAGTTTTGTTGATTATTTCGGTGTTTTTTTCTCTTCTATTTTTTGGTTTAGTATTTTGATTCGAAAATTGAGATCGTCAATTTCAATATTCAATAATGATTTGTGAGTTTTGTGTGTTACTTTGTTTAGTTTAAATTTTCCTTTGTTTCGTGAAATTTGCATATTGAAGTTTTTGGAGTAAATGTGTTTCGGTATCAAACCTTTGTGCTTTTTTTCACGCTGAAATCCCGACCCTCCCGTTAATTGCATTTCGCAGAGAAGTACGTACGGAATTTCTGATTGATCGAAAACTTTTCATTTTACGAGCAGTTATAACGAAATTTTTCACCGAAAATTCATTTCTTAAGTTCAAATACCTACAACTTTTGAATAAAACAATATTTTTCAAATTCCGTACGTGCTTCTCTTGGTATTCTAATGTAGATTGACGAGAATTTTTGTTTTTTGTTCTAGGTATTAGGAGTACAACTTTGCAGTGACCGTTTTACTTAGAGAGCCACTGCGGCCGAAGTAGTGGCCCTAGCTCAATAAAAAAGTGGCATTTTAAACTAGAGGCTCTGCCAATGTAAGCAATTTAAAAAAGCTAACGGATACGTGTATGCATTATAAAGTTATAGGCACTCAAAAATGGCAACCTACGAGCCGAATTCTCAGCATTTGCGGGAGGTTATGATTTACTTCGTCAACATCAAGAAATCTGCGGCTGAGGCCCACCGTTTGCTTGTAGATGCTTACGGGGAGGATTCTATTAGTGAGAAAACGTGTCGGCGGTGGTTCATCGACGCCCAAACCGAATATTCACGGATCCAAAGTGATGCTGTGTATCTGGTGGGACCAGCTGGGCGTTGTGAACTATGAGCTGCTCAAACCATCCGAAACCATCACAGGGGAACTCTACCGACGTCAGTTGATGCGCTTGAGTAAGGCACTCAAAGAGAAACGGCCACAATTCAACGAAAGACATGACAAGGTGATACTGCAGCATGACAATGCCCGACCCCATGTTGCAAATGTCGTGAAAAAGTACTTGGAAACGCTGAAATGGGAGGTTTTATCCCACCTGCCGTACTCTCCAGACATTGCCCCTTCCGACTATCACTTGTTCCGGTCAATGGCACACGATTTGGCTGACCAGCACTTCGGTACTTACGAAGAAGTCAAAAATTGGGACGATTCCTGGATTGCCTCCAAGGACCAAGACTTTTATCGACGCGGGATTCGAATGCTACCTGAAAGATGGGCCGAGGTCGTAGCTAGCGACGGGCAGTACTTTGATTAAAAAATATGTAGCCACTTTTTTATAATAAAGCCTTAAACTTTTGAAAAAAAAAACGGTCACTGCAAAGTTGTACTCCTAATCAAAAATTGTGGATGCTAAATGTCACGCCGCGGAGCGCCTAAAAAAAGGAAAATATTAGTAGTCGGCCATTTTGTACATAAAAAAAAATATATATTTTTTAACAGCTTGATATTCATGCTGAATAGATGTGTAATTAATTTTACGACTGAATCACTTTTTCATGGGAAAAAAATGGTTAAATTCGCAGACGATTTTATACCCGTTAGTGTGGCCTAGGGCCTTAATATCTTACAAATCAATTCGTAATAAGCCGCGTCGAAGTCGGCTTTTGCCTCCTTGCGCGTTCGCGTGACGTCGGCCTGTAGCTCGGCTATCCTAACGTCGAGATCTTCCTTTTGCGCGAGCAAATCGTGCAGGTCGCCTTCGGCGACCGCTTTTTCCGACGTTATGAAGTCAATTTTGGCCACAAGTGCGACATTTTCGGTTTTCGCCTGATCAAATTGTTTCCTAACGTCGTCGAGCTCCGATCGGGCTTGAGCGACTCTCTGAGCCTCCTGGTCGGCCGTTGCTTGTCCCTGCTGCAATTCTTGAAGTCTCTGCTCGGCCTCCAGAGTTTTGCGCTCGGCTTGCTCCTGTACAATTTTTATTCCACCGAGTTGACGGTCGACTTCGGCTTTCTGCGGAAACAACGAAATAAGCGGGGACGTTGATAGAGAGGGAGAGCAAGAAATAGGTCGACGTATCTACGTATCTCACCTTCCTGATCAAACTTATGTGCTCTTCGCGAAGTTTCGAGTACACCTCTTTCAGCTTTCGAAACTTCTCCTCCAAGCACCGATTTTTTTCTACAACGGAAAAAACGTCACAATGTGTTATCCGACCAAGTGGAAACAAAATGGTCGATTCTTTTGAAATCTCATAACACAGGTCCAAAGATTTCTCGACATTTTGACAGTTCTTGACGAACGAGTACAAAAGAATATGAGAGTGAGGTATTCCGAAAATTGATGTTTCTTTCTTACCCTCCAATTCTCGAACTTTTTCGGTCATATCGTTGCTCCGCTTGGTCAATATTTCCTTCAATACCTTTTCCTCCTTGAGCTCGTTCTCTTTGGCGGACAGGGCCGGCTCCAATTCGCGTATGCGAATCTTCATCTCGCCGATCATTTTGTTGTACTCGGTCAAGATTCGATGCATCTCATCGCGCTGACGTGCGTTCTCCTGGTGAAGATGCTCGATCAGACTATCCCTGTTGTTTTTTTTTTTTTTTCGGAATTGCATATATTAATAATCGTACGAGGTTTAGCGCTCGAGTATCTTATTGGTGTTATGAATGTGAAAATTATGTTTTTTTTTGTCGAAATCACTTGCCTCTCGGCAAGAACGTCCGGTGAGATGGAACCATTTCGCGTGATGTCGGTTTGATCGCTGCTCGTCAAGCTCGTGTCCGATGTGTCGATTAAACTGTCTACAGTGGCGTCGGAGTCTGTCGGCTCTTCGGGTGGCAGTACAACAACAGGTGTGACGTATGTACGGAGTTCCGATTGAATCAAAAAGTTCGGTGGATTCTATGGTAATATAATAAAAACAATAATAACGATATTGACAGTAACAACAAAATAAACAACAATAATCAATATATATAATAAATGTAAGCGTGGTTTGTCCGTGTGGTCGCCATAACTCCGCAACCCACCCCCGCAGCTCCATGGGGGTTATATGCTATGGTAGCCCTCCATCCCCCATTAATGAAGAAGGTTTGGGTTTGGAACTGCAGGGCTTAGGTTTGAAGATATGAGTATCAAAATAGGGCATCGCACCAATGGACTTCTCATGGGCATTCGGTGGAGCAGTTGGGAATCGAGTGCCGAAGTGGCCGAGACTGACGAGTATGTTCCAGAATGTTGGAGAATCTTTCAGAAAGTTCGAGAACGTTCTAATGTTCCAGAATGTTATAGAATCGTTCAGAAGCTTTGAGAATGTTCTGGAATGTTCCAGATGTTCGAAAATGCTCTAGAATGTCCCGGAAGGTTCTGGATCTTCGAAGGGACTTCCAGTTTTAGAATGTTCCATTTCAGATGTTCTAGAATGTCATAGAATCTTCCAGAAGGTTCGAGAATGTTTGAGAATGTTCTAGAATTTTCTGGAATGTCCGAGGATTTCCTGGACCTCCGAAGGGACTTCCGGTTCTAGAATGTTCTATGCCAGATGTTCTAGAATATTATAGAATCTTCCAGAAGGTTCGATAATGTTCCAGAATGTTCGAGAATGCTCTAGAATGTTCGAGAATGTTCGAAAATGCTCTAGAATGCTCTAGAATGTTCTAGAATTTTCCAGAATGTTCAAGGATGATCAAGAATGTTCTAGAATGTCCCAGAAGGGTCCGGGCCTTCGAAGAACTTCCGGTTCCGGAGTGTTCTAGAATGTTCCAGACGGTTTGGGACCATCGAAGGGACTTCCAGTTTATTTTTCATTCTTTTAATTCACATTTTATAGAAGCGGCTGGCTTTGTCCGAGCGAAGCGAAGGTAACTCTGGCGAGTAGTAAATAAAGGAGAAAGGATGGGAAAGAATAACAATCGATATAATAATAATAATAATAATAATAATAATAATAAAATATCTGCCCTCTCCTGTTTTGCGTCTCACTATTACCCCTATCAATCGCCTTGCGGGCTGCTCGCGGGTACGAAGCGGGCCCCCTGGGGGGCGTGGGTGAGGGGTCGCCCTTCTATTTTATATGGATGATCTCAAACTATACGTTTCCGGAAAAGGGGGGGAGGCTTGAGCTCCTCTTGAATATCGAAGCGACGTACACGCGTACGACTGGTATGGACTTCGGGTTGGACAAGTGCGCTGTTCTTTATCTCATGAGAGGGTGTCGCGGTTGATGTTCGGCTGCTGGACGGGAGCGTCTGGAAACACCTGGACGCCGGGGGGTCTTATCGGTATCTTAGCATCGATCAGCATTCTGTAAAAGCCGCTGAGGGTGTCACTGTGCAAGAAATTGCACACTAGCTTTCCCACATCCCTCAAGCAAAATTTGAAGGAATTTTTTTTATTTTTTATAACTCTTGAAAGTTCATGTATTGAAATATATATTGGCAAAATTTTTATTCACAAGTCCGAAAATTGACGGAGTTATAGTCGCTTTAGTGAGAACAGGTAACGCGACCGGTTAGTGCCCTCAGTCCCTACAGGTGTTGCATCATTTACAATAGATAAAGTACAGGCTCTTATTATTTTGTGAACTATCACGAAGATGAAGAACCGTCATATTGCCCGCGACTAGATACTTCAATGTAAGTATCAATATTCTAAAAAAAACATAACTTTATATCAAGAAACACGAAGGGAAAACTTTGAACGCGTTTTTCTCGAAACTAGTTTTTTCGACCTTGTCCGAGCGAATACTTGAAAACTTGTCAAGCGATTTTCAATTTTTTAAAGAACATTTTTGTAATCGCAATGACTAAGGTTTTACGTATCAGCGTTTTTAACATTTGATAATAACTATTTTTAAAGACTGCTTGAGTACAAAAAAGGGCCTTGAAAATATCCAAACTGTCGGCATTTTGTAAAAATAAAACCAAAATAAAAAAAAGGCTACGCCTAACGATAGTTACGTTTGTATAGATCAATTGTTGACTTTTTATTTACAGATAACCTTTCATATAGATATCGATGAGACAATGAGATTTTTTTTTTCGTCCTCAATTTAAGGCATATATCTCGGTTAATTTTCAAGATTTTGTCATAAAATCTAGTATAAAACTAGATTAATATAAGGTAAATGTCCCAATTAGTGAACAGGTCCCAATTATTGAACACTATCTTGTATTTTTTTCATTTCTCATACACCTGCATGCATTTACTTATTTATAAAAATTTCATTACATATATGGAACTTTTAGCTATCGAAATGTTACCTTACTTGTGCAAAAGAAGCTTTAATTAATAGAGAAAAAAATTATTTAATCAGCAACGGTGACCCGATTTGACGTCTCGTGGTAACTGCTTATCGTTTTTGCTAAGACGCGCCGCTTCATGCATAAGGGATAAAAAATTCAAAAACTGTTGCATCTCAAAAAGCAAAGGCGTTTCAGGTTCCTGAGAATTTTTTTTACAAATAACAATTTTAAAAAAATGTAATTAATTATTTGTTAAAAAATACAGTGATCGATCATTGGAACATAGAAAATGCAGTGTGTCCCAATTGTTGAACACTCGAATTCTCCAAGATGGCGTCATTAAACCCATCAAAACATCGAGACCGTCAACGTGTGACAGATCGTGTGAATCAGATGTATTCAAACAGAAACTGTAAGTTTTTGTTTGAATAAATCCGTTGAATAAATCCGAATGAAAATTTTGTTTGTTAATAACCCTAAGATCGTCAAATATATTTTTATTTGTATTTTCGTGCAATAAACGTAAAAAGAGAATATAACCTAAATGTAACCTAAAAATACGAATGTAATGTTCAAAATGTTTTGCTCTCCGATATTTCACAGAGCCAAGCTGCGACAAAATAAAACAAAAACAGAACATAAAAACGAGGAAGCTGAAAAGAAAAAGAAAATAAAGTTCGAGTTGAAAAGTAAAAACAAACCAAATGCGAATGAACCAAAAACCGGTCAAAAGAGACGAAATATATATTTTTGTATTTTGACAGGATTAATAAAAGATTATTTAAGTGTTTGATTTTGCTTTTATTTCTTAAGGGATCGTCTCAGTGTGAAATTTTCGAAATATCGATTTTTTTGGTTGCATTATCGGATAGTATACACTGTAATAAACATTCTCTCAAATTTTTAAATCGAAATTCAAATTATTACGGTCGCTACAACGTTTCTTGTAGAAAGGGAACGGAGCGAGACATCTGCCTCGCCAATCTTTAAACGCATGTTTCTCAGAATAGTGTTTTTCAAAACGGTTTCCACTCTCAAAGGAAGAGTTTTGAAGATATCTAGTTCCTCTTTGAAGAGAACATTTTTAACGTCATTCTTTATAGCGCTATGGAAGCTTTTTTTTTGGAAATCTTCCTATTTTTTTTTTACGAAAAACTGTCGAGAAAAAGCGCCAAATTCGATACTTTTTGTTCAAACCGCCGCCATTTCGTCAAATTAAAAAAAAAAAACCCTTCCATTGCGCGATAGCGACTTTCCTACAGATTAATAATCTTTTTGAAATTTTTGTTTCAGATCAAAATTGTGGCCGCAATCGTGGAAACCGTACAGGACCTTTTTTTATTACGTGTCATTTCAACAATTTATTTAACTATTGTACATCCAATAAATAAACATAAAAAAAATCATTTTGTATTCGTCATGAATGTATTTATTTATTTAAAAAAAACCGGACCGATTAGTTTATTTGAACATTAAAAAAAAAAATCGCGAAAATCAGTGATTTTTCGGAGGGTCACACTGAGACGATCCCTTAATATTGTACCCAAAATAATATTTTCAGAACGGAAACAGAATTCTCGAGAATGTTCAATAACTGGCACATGCCTGTTCAATATTAGGGACATAGGCTCTTCCAGTGTTCAATAATTGGGACATTTGCATGCTTCGCATTGTTATTCTTCTTTTTCATTTGAAATCATTTTAAAATAATTTAAAGGGTGCTTTTTCGAAAGTAAAAATATCGAAGTATCATTTGAACATGAAAGCGATGGTTTTTCCTTGATTTTATATTTTTTTTTCCCACCGAATTCAATCCCGCCAGATCGTTAGCTGTTCAATAATTGGGGCATTTGCCTATACTTCATAAAATGAGTATAAACCCGATCCTTTCATAATTAGTTACGTCTATGAAAAATCGCAATTGTTGACGATAAAAGCAACCCTTACGTAACGGAATAGCCACGGAACGTGTACTTACTTCCGGCAAGGATGGTATAGTTATCAAATGCTTGAAGTACTGCATGTGTTGGACGATGCTGTAGAAACCGTTGAGATCGTGGAACTGCTTGACGAAACGATCCCGATGACCGAGCAGTATGTCAGGTGGCAGTGCGCCGTGCAATTTGAACAATATTTTCACGCAATAGTCGTAGAGGCGCGAGGCGTCCTGAACACACGGTATGAGAGGCGCGAGACGGCATTGGCCGGACGGTGTCATAGAATTTGCCCGAGCGTGGTCCATGGACGCGTAAACGGCGCTCTGGAGATTCAATATGTCGTCCATGTAATCGAACATCTCCACGGACATCTGAAAACTGAATCCGGGATAAAAAAAAAGTTATGATTTTTTTCCGCTTCCGAAACATGTTCAATTTCTTGCCTTATCTTTTGTGCATGGATTTGCATTTTTATACCATATTTGGTCCATTTGAATGCAACTCAATTCCTTTTTTGCCTTTTTTTACTCAATAAAATAGAATATTTCTTATCCTTATAATTGTTTATCAATCAATTCACTTGTTATTTTTAAGGTTCACTATGACAGATGAGCTCAACAAGGTTGAAGGTTTTAACGAAGATTTAAGGGCGGGGTAAAGTATTAAAATTTTTTTTTTCATTTTTTAAATGTATGCATAATATATCGAGAATATTGTGTTCAAATTTCAAGTCGATCGGAGTAAAATTGACGAAGTTATGAGTATTTGAGCGTCTATTGCTCCATGCCGGGTTTTATACCTGGGCGGCAGCTGCGCGGCGCGCTATTGTATTTTTCGTCCCCGAATAAATTTCTTGATAAACGGGCCTGTTCCGGTCCCGTTATGTATATTCGAGGCATGGTGTATATTAGTATACACATTAGTCTGTACATCAGAAGAAGAAAGAGTTTTGCGTAGACAAACGCAAAAAGATGCTCTCGATCATCTTGATGGAAGCCTTTTGCTCTACGGACCTGGCATCGACGACTTTGAGTGAGTATAAGAAAATTATCGAGTTTTATTTTGAATTTCTAAATATTCAAAGATAATTGAAAAATCTGAAAAAATTCATACGTATTCAGAAAAATGGACGAATCACGAAAAAAAATTGGGTTGCGGGGAAATTTGTTGACTAATTTTTTTTTTCATCATTTTGTTAATAACATTTCGGAATTATTATTATGCAAAATTAACCTTTAAAGTACCTTTAATATGCATGAATTTTCTCAGATTTTTATGCAATCGAGAAGTGTTCTCAAACTTATGTGCAATGAGCGCTAAGCGACCAAACTCTTCTGCGTTTTTCAAACCGTTTTTCTGAGACTTGTCATATTTGAAGTCCGTGTGCACGATAACTCAAAATCTACTGGATCAATCGCTTTGAAATTTTGCACAGTACTTCTTCACATAATTCACTAGGTATTGTCGAGAGCTTTTTTGTTTTTTTTTAATAATTACTAATTTTTCAACAACAAATTAGCCGATTTTTTTAGCGAAAATCGGGTTTTTGGCTCCCAAGTGCTACGAAAAATCGAAAAATCGAAAAAAAAAATCCTCCCATCATTACCTCGAGAAACATCTCCTTTAACAAATGCATTTTGATTTTTTTGTTTCAAATGATTCTGTTGCGAGTTATGGTGCACACCGCAAACCAACTTTTTTTCGAGGCGCCTCCGGGGTTTAATTTTCACTCGCTCAATTTTGAATATTTTGCAATGCAAATTTAGGAGAATGTTGTTCAAATGTTACTTTATTATATGTAAATTTTTCAATAAACGAACACTATTCGTTACGCCAAAAAAAAATCTTAAAAACATGCCTTTTTTTCGCCGAATTAACTTTACCCCGCCCTTAATAAACTGGAATTTTCAAATATTTTCGCTAATTTTCCATTGATTTACTTTTGCATTTTCAACCCTCCGCGGTGACTTGGGGCCCAGGGGAGCCCACGCGCGATGTTGAGCCAAAATTACTATAAGCTGTAGACGGCATGGTCCTGAAGTTTGCATCGTTGGAATGCAACGAAGTTTTTATGTTCTTTGTTGCCACCCAAAATATTTTACAAATTTACGGTGAAAAAGTTTTTTTAAATCCTGAAAAAAAAAACGTTCGAGTGATACTCGTGACCTAAATCAGACAATAATTTGGCAATTTACAAGTTGATTATCGAAAATACTGAATTTCCGTGCAACGATGCAAACTTCAACATCGTGCAGACGGCCAAGTGGGCTGGCCTGGCTTGTAAGGGTGCTGTGGAGTGGTCGTCGACACAAAAAAATCGAGCGGGCACTGGGGTTTTTACGACCCCCATATGACCCGATGTATATTTTTTTTCGTAATTAGCGTATTTTTTTTCTGCGTGAAATCACTCTACGTAATGTAAGTAAATATGAATATGAGAACGGTAAAAATGGTTTCTATCAAGTTTATTTGAATTAATCCGAAATGCAAATTCTTTGCGACGTCCGTCTACGTAACTTAAAACTCATTACAATACTACCTGGAAAATCATAAAATCTATTAGAATGTGCGACAAGCACAGAGTTTTTATCTGTGTCGACTGTGGAGGACAAACTTGATTTATTTACGATTTTTTAATATATGTTTTTAAAATATTTTTCACATACACTAGGCCAAAGAAATAAAGGATATTGAAAAAGTCCGCCAATTTTAGGGTCATTTTCAAATAGCTGTAACTCATCGAAAAATGGTCGTACAGCAAAATTAAAAAAAGCAAATTGAAGGTGTGGATCTCTAGTTTCGGGATCTTGAGCTCAATTTTTTTTCGTATCAGCCAATTTTTAGTAGCCATCGAAAAACCAAAGTAAAGAAAAATTTCAAAATTTTTGCTCATATTCCACCGTCTGCACGGACTTCAATAATTTTTTTTGAATGATCGGATTAAAAGGATCGTCTAGCTGGATTCTTCCGCTTTAATTTGAGCGGTGGGAGAGCTCTGTACGACTTTTTCTCGCTGAGTTATCGATGTTCAAAGCAAAAATGACACTTTTGACTTTGATGACTGATTACTCGGAGACTAATGGTCGCACAGAAAAAAACCAGAGGGTTTTGAAAACTTTGAAGTATTCTCTACAAGATGCTTTTATCAACTTTTTATCAAGATTTTTTTTATGCGGGAAAATGGATTTAAAAAAACGTGAAAATGGCATATTTACAAATATTCTTTTAACTAAGGATTATTTTGCCAATATCGAATAGATAAAAAAAAATCCGGTTTTTTTATTACCTCAAAGTATCCTAAAAAAGCCCTCAAAAGTTTAAACCCTTGCGATTATTTTTTCATTGTGTTTCGAATTATCGAAATTGTGGTTTTAGCCAAAAATCGATTAAAGGCTAAATCCTTTTATTCGTCTTTCGAGAATCACATTTTTTTGGCACTGATTCGATTTTCCGGTGCTAAAAAATGTTGATTGTTGAACAACGGGAACGAATTTTTGTTTAATGAAAAAAAATTAATTAAATTTTTTTTCTTTCGAAAAAAACCTAATTAAAAAAAATCGAAAAAAAATCGTTAGACTTTTTTTATAGCCCATTAATTATGATTTAATAATTTTTCGAGGCGCTGTTGCGAATAAATTGCTCATTTTTCACGATTATCGTTTTTTTACTCCGAAATGGGCGCCTTCAAATGTCAAACGCCTACCATGAAGCTATTTTGTCCCTTAAACTATCATATCTCAAGAGTATGACCCTAATTTTTTTCATTGAAAATTACAATTATTGTGATTTTTTATGACCGGAGCCCGAATCAAAAGGTCCAAAAAATCGTTTTTTTTAATTGCACAAATCAATATATAAACTATCCAAGAATATATTTACCAAGTTACAGAGGCCAATTGTAAATATTGGGTTGGTACAAAAATCTTGCAACACTTTTTTTTCAATTAAATTATTTTTCCTAATAATGAAGTTCGAGAACATTCGAGAATAGGAAATACAAGAATGGTCTAGAACATTCCATGCCGCAGGATATATAAGCGAGTCAGATGTTCCGCGGAGTCAGTATGAGCAAAGATGGATCAACGTGCACTTCGAGCAATCGCATATTACGAATTCTTGCAAGGACATTCTGCAAGAGCCGCAGCCCGTAATATGTGCAGCGCGTTCAAGGCTAATGTAGTTAATTATTCAACGGACTCCCGTTGGTATCGGCGTTTTCATTCTGACGATACATCTTTTGAAGAAAAACCTAGGTCCGGCAGGGAATCGATTGTGGACGATGAAGAACTGCGAGCACTTATAAAGGCAAAGCCTAATATGTCGTCACGTGAATTAGCCAACAAACTCAACTTCAATCATCCTACGTTCCTTCGACATTTACAAGAGATGGGATATAGGAAAGTTGTTTCGTCTTGGATACCGCACAATCTCAGCGAATCAAACAAAGCAACACGCATGTCTATCTGTCTTTGACTCCTGCATCGTCTGCAAAGAAAGGATTTTCTTCAAGAAATAATCACTGGGGATGAAAGCTGGGTGTTGTATGTTAATCACACGCGCAAGCGTCAGTGGCCACCGAAAGGGGAAAAACTAGAACTGACCCCTAAACGGCCCCGTGAAATGAAGAAAGTTTCACTCTGCTGGTGAGATTCTGAGGGCCTGCTCTATTACGAATTTCTGCCAACCAATACCACAATACAGGCAGAGATTTATTCTGCACAACTGCAAAAGGTGGCTAAAATTATGAAACAGAAAAGGCGTATACGTCTTCAAGTTTGGCTTCTCCATGACAATGCTCGACCCCACGTCGCTAAGATGACACAAGAAACTATTTCGCAGCTAGGATGGGAAATTCTACCACACCCACCGTGTTCACCAGACTTAGCACTTACCGACTATGACCTGTTTCGAGCTTCGAAGAACTATTTACGGGATAAAAAATTTGATCATCTGTCGGATCTCAAAAATACATTGGACGACTTTCTTAATTCACGACCAAAAGAATTCTGGTCTGCGAGCGTGCAAAGTCTATCAGAGCGTTGGGCAATAGTTGTAGATGCAGAGGGAGCCTACGTTACCGAATAATCGTTTATTGTTAAAATAAAATATTTTTCTTTCTTACTCGTGTTGTGTGTTGCAAGATTTTTGTACCAACCCAATATTTTAGAAGATACAAGGCCAAAAGCAGAGAATATTAATATCAATATTTGATATTGATATTTCCTCCTATCGAAAACTTTGAAGCGCGTTTTCTCTAGTTTTCATTTTCACGATTTTTCCAAATTGGCAGGCGTGATAGCTAAAAAACTAAACGACCTATTGAATCAAGACAAAGTTTATTTTCTTCAATATAAAAATCTCGTCTAAATGAATTTAAAAAGTCGTTGAAAAAGTATTTATAAACATTTTTATAGCACGTTGAAGTCTTTTTTTTAACACATTTTTTTCCAATCCTGGAAAAAGTTATAATTTCACGATTTTTCAGCTTTTTTTTAATTCACCCAGAAGAAACGTATAAGGCAATTGAAAATTTTATTGTTTATTTGTTTCAGTCAAGAATTACGAGCTGCATCTTTCCCGCCGATTGAGGACTGCAGTGGAAAGACGCACGTGGAATAGGCTGATCGATCTGCAGTCATTTTTTGTTCCATGGTGAACATTTTTTTTATACATTTTAAATATAAATGAAAAGATACCTCAACGATTTCTGGGTTCACTTGTTTTTACCGTTATAAAAAAAATCCCGAAAACCGCTTTTTTGGACCTTCTAATTCAGGCTCCCGCCTTAAGTGAAATTTTTTTTTTCACGCCTTTATTCCTTCCTAATTTCTTGGCGCCATTTTAAATGTCGATTACAATATTATACTGAGAATGCCACACTCTAGAAGGTTCAAACGAACACCCTGAATTTTTATAAGGGGTCGTCCATATATTACGTCATCGATTTTTGCTGATTTTCGACCCCCCCCCCCTACAATCATCCTATCGACATTTCCTAATGACCCCCCCCCTCTCGCAAAACTGACGTCATTACCAGTTTGGCAAAATTAAAACATTTGCGGATTTGAGACAAATTGGGTAACATTAAAACATTTTGTTATAGAATCATCTTTTATTATTTTGTACTTTGGCAATGTTTATTAATATAATAATATTATTCTTCCCTATTCTTTAGTTTTCTTTGGATAGCTCCCACATTTTGTTATAGAATCATCTTTTATTATTTTGTATTTGGGCAATTTTCATTAATATAATAATATTATTCTTCCCTATTCTTTAGTTTTCTTTGGATAGCTCCCACGGAGTTTTCACCCATTCTTGCAAATCCAGGATCACGGGTAATATCTCCGTATCCTCCCCATATTCATTTTGGCTCGATCGAACTATTTTCATAGGTACGCTGTTATTTGAAGTTCTCGAATATAATGTAGACAAACCTTATGTAATAAATAAATAAATAATGAGTTCAATAATTAATACCATTAGGTACTTGCAAAATATTTTTCATCACTCATGCGGAGAAACCACTCTAGTTGTACATTTTGAAGTAACTGGTATCACAAGAATGACGTCAATTTCGAAACGCCCCCCCCCCCCCCCCCCCCATCCATCATTTACCGTCATCCGCAGACGAACCTCCCCCCCCCCAAATTTAGAATGACGTAATATATGGACGGCCCCTAAGCCATTCGGACCAATAGAATCAACGTGGCCATCCTTTAAACACGTCTGGGGTCACTCGGACCCCATGTGACCACGAAGGCCACGAGAATGGATGCGAGGTAAGATCACTAAAAAAGTACGTCATTTTTAACGAACTCAGGCTTATTAAAGCTGAATATTGAATTTTTTTCCAGTAGTTTCGCATATTTCTTTCGCTGATTATTCGTGAATTAAATTTTATTTCATTAAGGCCTTAGGCCACAGTAACGGGTATAAAATCATGTGCGAATTAAACAGTTATTTTTCGTATGAAAAAGTGATTCACTCATAAAATTAATTACACATTTATTTAGTATGAATATCAAGCTGTTGTATTTTTTTTATGTACAAAATGGCCGAAACAGCTTTCTTCCAATTGGCGTGACAAGTAACTTCAACTTTTGTTCTAGGTAAAAAATTGTGGATGCTAAATGTCACACCGCGGAGCGCCTTAAAAAAAGATAGCAAAAGAAAATATTAGTAGTCGGCCATTTTGTACATGGAAAAAAAATTCTAACTTCTTGATATTCATACTAAACAGATGTGTACTTAATTGTATGAGTTAATCACTTTTTCGAAACCAATGGACAAACTTACTAAACGTTTATGTCATTTTCTCCGATGGCCTCGAGCTGTTCGTTGGTCACTTGAAGATTGCCGGGTAGTCCAGGATTACGTTTGTGAAAGTCCAATTTCGTAATGAGCAAACGTATATAAAGGTGTATGAGACGGCCGTAACCTTCGCGAAGATGTTGCCACAATTTTCCAATATCCTCGAGCTTACCGCGATGACACTGAGAATCCTGAATCACACGGGGATGACCCTCTCGCAGTACTTTGTGCAACACGTGACAAAATTTCCACGCGACGATGCGATTTTCTTGCAGCGGCTGACGCAGTATAAACATCCAAAATATCGCTCCGCCCTTCTCTTGATACGTACCGATAATGGCACCTACGCAACTCAGATAAGGATGCAATATTTCCGTCTCGCTAAAGTGCGATATTTTCGCTCTGCTACTAAAAAGTTGTAACAATAATAACGACAATAATAATTAAAAAACGAATTCGAATTTTCGATTCGATTAACTCATTTTTGTAGAATTATTTTGACGGAAAAAGTTCTCTCGGCAAAAAAGGATACTTCGCACATGTTTCTCTTTGACCGGAGTTTCGGACGCGTGGACAGCTTTGCTGATGCTTATACTCTGAAATTGCAAAAGGTCTATGTTCATTAGCTTCTCTTTGGCGAGTTTTCCATATTTATCGCTAAAAACGATTCACGACGCCTTGCATTCGACTTTTATCGCATATTTATTGTTTCTCAAGATCTCCATCGGTTCTTACATCACACACAGACTTTTCGATACTGATAAGGCTCCCCTATCGATAAGAAATCTCAATTCAACATTTGAGATGCCAAATGAATTTCAAGTTAAACATTGTGTCTAGAGATTTTTTTTTCGAGCTGTTAAATGTCGCACGAAAATTCGTGCGATGCTTTATTCTCCCTCTTTATTCGTCACACACAGAAAGAAAATTTTTATTGATATGAACTAATCGCGTCTATTTGATTTTTGTTTATTTCAATTAACTAGATTTTTCGTGCAATCAAATTTTTCCTACTGCATTCCATTATTGAAATTATTTACTTTAAATATATTTATTTATTCCAATCAAAATATATTCAATATCGTCCAATAACTAAATATTTTATTTAATTTTAATAAATCTGTGATTCGGTTTCATCTGGTCAAAAAACAATTTAGTTGAATCCACTAAATGGATCTATTTGATTTTTTAAATTTAAATTAAATAGAATTTTCGTAGTCAACCATTTTTCTATTTGATTGAATGGTGTGTCTTGATTGCAACACACATATCAAAGAGGTGTGGGCGTAGAGGGGGTGGAGAGAGAGGAATTATATGTATACGCACTACCGGCGAAAAGTTTCCGGACAAAAGTGTAAAAGAGTGACGGAACGATTTTCTATGCCATTTCGCCGGTCGTTGACCTAGGCCAATTTAATAAACGCTATTTTAAAGAGGAAGGATTTACCTTCGTTTTGGCTTTTTTCAACAAATTTACGATTTTTTTTTACAATTAGCACCCTATTTTGAAAACGACCATTTTTCGTCTTCTTTTTGTTCCTTTTTGAGTGGACTCCGTTTACAGTTAAAAACATTTTTACGCATTTCTTCGACCAATATCAAAGAGGGGGAAGCCTAAGCTTCAGTTTCGTTTTTTTTTAAATTTTCTACGATTTTTTTCCAACAATATTTCGTTTTTTGTGAAAAAATAGATAATTTGAAAATTGCTCCGAAGTACGAAAACGATGAGATTTACAACAAAACCTCGAGATAGCAAAAAAGTTGCATTGCTTCTTGTGAGTTCACGAGAATTTTTTCAGATTTTTTTTTCATCTGTTTCCGGTCAAAGCTCGATTGATCTGAGTACCATAACAATAATATAATTAAATTCGGCGAGAGGAGGTTTCTTCGACGAGACTAAAGTTTAATATGTATAAGTAAAAAAAATTATTCTATCACTATTATGATATTCAGATCAATCGAGCTTTGACATGGGGCTGAAGTTTGCATCGTTGGAACGCAACGAAGGTTCTTTTCAGTGTCTCACTTTCATTATCATCTAAAATCAAATTACGCAAATACATTCCAGATCGCTAAATAAGAATCCTAGAAAATGTTTGCGTCATTCACGTAGTTCAATTCGGCCAAAGGGAATTTATGAAAGTTTAAAAGAATCATTTTCGTTGCATTCCAACGATGCAAACTTCAGCGCCATAGCTTTGACCGGAAATAGATGAATTTTTCTTTTTTAATCTGAAAAAATTCTCGTGAACTCATAAGAAGTAAAGTAACTTTTTTTGCTGTCTTGAGGTTTCGTTGTAAATCTCATCGTTTTCGTACTCCGGAGCATTTCAAATTATATATTTTTTCACGAAAACGAAATATTGCTGGAAAGAAAAATCGTAGAAAATTAAAAAAAAAACGGAATTGAAGCTTAGGCTTCCCCCTTTATGATTTCGGTCGAAGAAATGCGTAAAAAAGGTCGACTGCCAACGGGGTCCACTGAAAAAGGAACAAAAAGACGACGAAAAATGACCTTTTTCAAAACCGGGTTCTAATTGTAAAAAAAAAATCGTAAACATTTTTTAAAAAAAGCCAAATTGAAGTTGAATCCCTCCTCTTTAGAATGCCGTTTAATAAAATGGCCTAGGCCAACTAACTGCGAAATGGCATAGAAAACTGGTCCGGCACTCTTTTAAACTTTTGTCCGGAAACTTTTCGCCGGTAATGTGTATACATATATATGTGTGTGTGTGTGTGTGTGTGTGTGTTATGTTAGAAAAATATATAGCATGTTATTCGATAAAACTCTCTGATCATCACAATGATATTAGCTAATTGATATAGTTTATGTGATACAGCAAATAATTATAGGAATTCATTTGGTCTCTTAGTCATATCTGCGACTTAGATGATACAAGTACTCAGTAGCATAGGGGCAGCGTGCGCAGCTATGAGTAGTCAGGCTCTAGGTTCGATTCCCATATATAGGTAAAATATTTTCTTCCATAGAAATCATTTCAAAAGGCCAGGGCATGACGAATTACGATACAAAATCGTTGTCGTAAAACCCTCAATTAAGAGAAAATGTCAGTGTGACAGGCTAAAAAATGAGGTATTTTTTGGGATTTGTTTTTTGAAAAAACAGCTCGATTAAATTATTTGAAATGTTGTGTATTAATTATTGAAGTAATGAAGCATACAAGGCATTTTTATTAATTTTATTTTTAGTACATTTTATTAAGCAGAGGAGCGGTCGCAAAATGGCGTCTCAAAAAAAGACTCCCCGACGGTTGACAGCATAAGTGCCACAGCAAGCATGTGAAATCAAAAATTCAAAAAGATTATTAAATTATAATAGTATAGCTATCGCAACATCGTAGGACATTTGAAAATATTGATTAGAAAAAAATGGCGGCTATTTTAAAAAAATCGAATTTTACACTAAATTTTGCAGTAAATTGTTAATAAAAAAAGTAAACAATGTTAAAAAAACTCTACGATGCGACGATAGCGATAAGTTTTCTGAAGAGAATCCGTTTTGAATGAAGTCGATTGGACAAAATTTGACAGAGTTATGCTGTCAACCGGGTCAAAAACACGGTTTCGAGAAAAACGCGTTTAAAGTATAGAAAGGCCCGTACAGAAAGGCTCTGAGAGCGTCAACGCTTGGCGCCAATTTCGAATACTTCTAAGCCGAATAATGTTTTGAAAATTTGTAGGCATATTCTTAAAGGCCAAAACTATCTATTTAAGCCAAAAAAAATCGATTTTTTTCACACTGATATTCCCCCTTAAGTATTTTATTTTATTTTGGAATCATGACAAATTTTATGCATATAGTACACTTAGATTTACAGTGTACATTGTAAGCAAATAGAGATTTAGTTTAATCGAATCTTCATTTATTCAATTTGCATATATACAATATTTAAAAAGAATAGCTGCAACAAATAAAAAAAATATCTTTGAAACAAATAAGATCGTAGGAGGCCGTGAGCCAAGGGAAAAACCTATTTGATTTAAATAGATCCTATTTAAATTAATTATTTTTTTTCGGCATCGCAGATAACTGTGGCTTTCGTTAGCAAGGTTGTTACGCATTATTGACTCAGAAATTCCCTGACTTTTAGAGGTTTTTCATACAGGTTTTGCAAAAATTCCACGTTTCGCAAATTACCCAGATTAGGGTCAAATAAAGAACACTTTGTTTTCATCAAATATACAGGGTGTCCCAATTTAATCTTACACCTGAATTTTCTCGAAAAATATTGCTCGGACGAAATATTGTGTGGAACAAAACTTCTAGGGATTGAAGGGGGACGTTTAAAAAGAAATTTATTTGAGGAGCCAAAATTCAAAATGGCGGCGTTACAAAGGCTGACATGTTTTTTTCAAACGGAAACATAATTTTTTTTTATTGCCAAAAAATTTGTCAGCTGAAAACTAAAAACTTTTGTTGACAAAATTTTTTGATAAAGTTCATAGTTTTCAAGTGAGAACATCATTTTCAATTATTTCAGGTGTATCCAGGATTTGTGTGTGTGTGTGTGTGTGTGTGTGTGTTTTTCTACCCATCGTGATCAAAGTTCGTCAAGGATTTAAAGAAACACGTTTTTGGGCCTGAAAATGGCACAAACGCTATTAAAATGGAAAAAAACTATTTTTCATCGATTTTCCTCCAAAATTTTCTCATGAAATATCGTCCAAATTTGAAAACAAAAAACAAAAAAAAAACCAAAATTTTCAACAACAAAAATTTGATTCTTTTTTTGTTCAAGTGGTCATACATTCGAAAATACAACATTGAGCGGCTTGCCGTGAGGCATTTAGTCTAATTGTCCCTACCACCGGCATTTGCGTTAGCCAAAGCGTAGGAGGTTGCATGGCTGATGGCATGAAAATGATGTTCTCACTTGAAAACTATGAACTTTATCAAAAAATTTTTTCAACAAAAGTTTTTAGTTTTCAGCTGACAAATTTTTTGGCAATAAAAAAAAGTTATGTTTCCGTTTGAAAAAAACATGTCAGCCTTTGTAACGCCGCCATTTTGAATTTTGGCTCCTCAAATAAATTTTTTTCAAACGTCCCCCTTCAATCCCTAGAAGTTTTGTTCCACACAATAGTTCGTCCGAGCAATATTTTTCGAGAAAATTCAGGTGTAAGATTAAAATGGGACACCCTGTATATTTTTTGAAGTTGAAAACCACAAGCTAAGTCTGGTTTGAACAATATTGATTTGTAAACGTTACAAACTCTACGGGAAAAGTTATATACGTAGAAAAACAGTGCCGCTCAAAAGTTTGGATACACCAGTCGATATTTCTTGTCGCACTAAAAATTACATAGGTTCGTCAAAAAAAAGAAAACCAAATTTACCGAACGGAGTTTTGCAGGGAACATATTCAGCTTTGTTTTGCTTTTTTAAAAGATTTTTTGATTTTTTTTTTCGACACGGTACGCACTTTTGTACGTGACTGTTTTTCGGCGTTTTTTTCGACCATCGAGAATTGGGCGCATGACTTTATGGAAAAAAATGTTGTCATGTTTGTCCAGGATAAACTTGAGCGGGCTAGCAGAAGCACTATTTTCGTTTTTTCAAAGTTTCGTACGATTTTTTTCGTAAAGATATTTCACTTTTGGCTAAAAAAGACAAATTTTGGAAAATGCAACGCAAGTCAAGAACTATAGGGTTTAAGAGAAAATGTCAAAGATGTAAAAAGTTGCGTAAGTTTATACTGGATCGCCTGAAATTTTTTTCAATATTTTGTGATTGAACATAATTTTTTTAGACTTTTCTCTAGCGTCAAGGGGTAAGGCCGCAGTAGAATTTTCAAAAAATCGATTTCTTTCCCGCTAAAACGGTGCTTTATCGTCACAAGAATAATTTACTATTCGATATAAATCTATAAAAAATATTCTTGCTATAAAGCAAGAATTTTTTTTTTCACCGACTTCGAGCGTCTAACGTAAGCCCACCTCTGGCACGGCCATAGAGTACCTAAAAGTTTAAACGCGTTTTTCTCGAAATAGCTTTTTTCCAAGTATCGTGACAAATAACTTCAACAATTTTCACTTGATTTACTTCAAATTTGAAAGTTATGTTCCTAATTGCATTTCGCAGAGAAGTACGTAGGGAATTTCTGATTAATCGAAAACTTTTCATTTTATGAGCAGTTTTATACGAAATTTTTCATTGAAAATTCATTCAAATACCTACAACTCAGAGTTGGGCGTAATTTTATTTATAAATACGAATACGAATTTATTCACATCCTGATTTTCATGTGAATATAAATACAAATTTATTCATACTTCACTTATTTGTATTCACATGCATGCATACAAATGCAATTGTATTCACAAATATTCTGGACATACAAATAAATTCACAGAAAAAAATGTGAATACTTACGAAAAATCCGGCGAATTAAAAAAATTCGCATATAAATCCGCGAATGCAAATGTATTCACAAAAAATTGTAAAAATGTAAATTGTAAATTTTGTAAATACAAAAAAATGCACAAAATAAGTTGTGAATTTTTTCGTATTTAAGACAAATTAAAATCAAATTCACAATGATTAGATAAAAATTTGCACCAAAAGTGAGTTCGTTCGTATTCGTACGTATGAGAGAAAACTTTGCCTCGAGGCAGAGAAATTTTCGCACAATAAGTTTTGTGCGAAAATTTCTTTGCCTCAACACAATGTTTTCTCTCATAATCCGTAAGAACTCACTTGTGGTGTTAATTTTAATATAATTGTCGTGAATTCGACTTTAATTTTCTTCAACTTGACGAAATTCACAACTCATTTTGTGAATTTTATCATATTTATAATGTAATATTTGAAACTCACAACTTTTTTTTCACAAATTTCTTTGCCTCGACGCAATGTTTTCTCTCGAAATACGTAAGAACTCACGGTTGGTGTAAATTTTAATCTAATCATTGTGAATTTGATTTTAATTTGTCTTAAATACGTAAAAAATCACAACTTATTTTGTGAATTTTTTTGTATTTACAATTTTTTGTGAATACATTTGCATTCACAGATTTTGATGTGAATTTTGTTTAATTCACAGGATTTCTTGTAAATATTCACATTTTTTGTGAATATTCACAATTTTTTCTGTGAAATTATTGGTATGTTTGGAATATTTGTGAATACAATTGTATTTGTATGCATGCATGTGAATATAAATAAACTCGTATTCACACTTGTGAATACGAATTTATTTGTATTCGTATTTACAAGAAGTGAAGGATGAATACATTTGTATTTACATTCACATGAAAATCACAATTTGAATCACAATTCAAATACCTACAACTTTTGAATAAGACAATATTTTTTAAATTCTGTATGTACTTTTCTAGGTATTCTAATGTAGATTGACGAGAATTTTTGTTTTTTGTTCTAAGTAAACAATTGTGGATGCTAAATGTCACGCCACAAAGCGCTTAAAAAAAAGATAAAAGGAATTAGGAGTCGGCCATTTTATACATCGAAAAAAAAAATTTCCCAACAGCTTGATATTCATACTAAACAGACGTGTAATTAATTTTACGAGTGAATCACTTTTCCATAAGGAGACAAATTGTTAAATTTGCATATGATTTTATACCCGTTACTGTGGCCTAGCCCCTTAATTCGAAACGCACACCGCTAACAACAGCGTATCAATGAAAGCAACGCCAACGGAACAGAGCGAGTGACTCGCCGAGTTCTCACAAAAAGGCCCGGAGGATGGAAAAGGCACAGACTGCGGTAAATATTTCGCGACCGAGCGTCGGTCGCCGATAGAGAACGATCGAAGCGGCGGTGAAGAAAAACGAAACCACTCACCTGCTGCTGCAGCTCTTTAGCGGGAGGCGGTACGACCGGTGGCATTTTGTTAGTCGCGTTTCAATCTCAAAATGTAACGTAAATGTTTCTCCTTCTCTTTGCGTATACGTGTATCGTGCAACGTTTCTCGTTTTTAGCCTCTCGTTAGCGACGTTACGCGAGACAGCGTGTGTTAGTGAAGTAATTTTAAGCCATCTGCGACAAGACAGTTAGATACGTGAGTAGCTGCGTCCCAAAGATAATACAACCCGCGACTGTACGAGTTCCAAAAAGCAAGCAGCACGCGCATCGTCCGGGTAATTCGATTTTTCTTCGCAACGTCAAAGTTCGGCGTTACGTCGAGACGGAGAAGCGTGTGGGTAATTCATGCGACGCGGTGAAAAAAAACGCAAGTTCGAGTTTGCTCTCGAGCTAGGATACAAAGAGCGAATAGAGAAGAAAAAAACGTCGCTCTGCATGGATCATACCTGAAACTTCTCAAAGTGCTCTCGCTCCAGATCCAAACTCGTTTTTCTCTGTTGCAGAACTCGAGGCAGCGAAAGTGATGCCATAATACGAGACAATTCCCACTAACGATAGCTAACAAACGAATTTCAAAGACAAAAAGAAGCAATAAGAAAAAATCAATTAATATAAACTTGCAAAGATAAGAGCGGTGTGAGTGAACATTTTCTCATGTACTAGCAAAAAAGCGACCAGCATTGGGCACCATTTTTTCGCGCAATAATACATCGCTAATTCTATTCTTTTTCGATTTTCCTCTATTTGATTTTCCGCGCAATCGTCTTTGCGTGTAATATCGTACGGCGAAATTTCGTTCGATCGGACCGGATTTTCAATTAATCGTATTAACGGAAAGATATATAGTAGCTAAACGTAGGCTGACAGGTGAAACGATTTGTTGGCAGGGATATAGATGTATATATGTATAGACGGTCAGCCGAAACGCGAGTGAGAAAGAAATCGGGTAGACGAAGAGCGAGGGAGAGAGATAGCGAGAAAACTAGGTTCGAGACCCACCCACATCCGCGGGCACAACAAAAAAACTTGGACTAAACACACACCGGAATCCGCACGAGGGATTGTTTGTCACGATGATATTGTCGAAAATAAGAAAGACGAAACGAAAAACGCAAAAAAATTATTATCGCTCTAATACGAGTTGTAGTACGCGAGCCTCGTATTCGACCACTACCCGTGTGTCACTCTCCAGAATTAATGAATGAATGCGTGGAGCATGAAGAGTACTGAGAACTGAGATAGAAAAGGAGGTGAACGCGATGCCTAGAGAGATCTGCTCTGTACTGATTCCGTATTTCGCCGCAGCGCTGCGATCACACGCTGCAGTACAAACCACGGTCCAAGGAGACTAGAGTAAAGGAGTCCAAACTCCCTATTCCTAGCTTGTATGTACGAAGTTCTTTCAAGCGGTCGCAGAGGTGTAGTGCTCAGTTCCGCCGCAGGCGTCGCTAGTGTTCTTGGGAAACGATAATATATAGTAATACAAAACTGCATAAGGTCCGAGCTCCGCCTCAACGACCAATCACAAAACTGGGCTGATCGTGTTTCTCGCTCGTACTCACTTGGAACATATATTGGGTTGGTAAGAAAATCTTGCGACACACAACATGAGTAAAATATAAAAACATTTTATTTTAACAGTAAACAATTATTCAGTAATGTATGCTCCCTCTGTATCTATAACTCGTGCCCAACGCTCTGGTAGACTTTGCACGCCTGCACTCCAGAATTCTTTGGGTCGTGAATTGAAAAAGTCGACCAGTGTATTTTTGAGATCCGCGACATCATCAAATTTTTTATCCTGTAAATAATTTTTTAAAGCTCGAAACAGATGGTAGTCGGTAGGTGCTAGGTCTAGTGAATACGGTGGATGCGGTAGAACTTCCCATCCCAGCTGCGAAATAGATTGTCGTGTCATCTTAGCTACGTGGGGTCGAGCATTGTCGTGGAGAAACCGAACTTGGAGACGTTTACGCCTTTTTTGTTTGATGATTTCAGCCAGCTTTTGCAATTGTGCAGAGTAAGTATTTGCATTTATCGTGGTGTTGGATGGGAGCAGTTCGTAATATAGCATGCCCTCAGAATCACACCAACAACAGAGTAAAACTCTCTTCACTTCACGGGGCAGCTTAGGGGTCGGATGGGTTTTTCTCCTTTTGGTAGCCATTGTCGCTTACGTGTGTAGTTAACATAAAGCACCCAGCTTTCATCTCCAGTGCTATTTCTTGAAGAAAATCCTTTCTGTGTGGACGTTGCAGGAGTGAAAGACAGATGGACATGCGTGTCGCTTTGTTTGATTCGCTGAGATCGTGTGGTATCCTAGAAGAAACAACTTTTCTGTATCCGAGATTTTGTAAATGTTGGAGAATCGTGGGATGGCTACAGCCGAGTTTGTAAGCTAATTCCCGTGACGACGTATTAGGCTTTGCCTTTGTAAGTGCTCGTAGTTCTTCATCGTCAATAGTTGATTTCCTGCCGGACCTAGGTTTGTCTTCAAAAGATGTATCGCCAGAACGGAAACGCTGGTACCAACGGGATATCGTTGAATGATGAACTACGTTGGCCTTGAACACACTACACAAATTAGCGGCTGCGGTTCTTGCAGAACGCCCTTGTAAAAATTCGTAATATGCAATCGATCGAAGTGCACTATGATCCATGTTCGCTCGTACTGTCTGCGCAGAACAACTGACTCGCTTATATATCCTACGGCATGGAAGGTTCTAGACTAGTCTTGAATATACTACTCTCGAATGTTGTAGAACTTCGTTAGAAGAAAACATATTGTAATCGAATAGAAAGTGTCGCAAGACTTTCTTACCAACCCAATATATATATATATATATATATATATATATATATATATATATATATATATATAATACATTGGGTTGGTACAAAAATCTTGCAACACTTTTTTTTCAATTAAAATATTTTTCCTAATAATGAAGTTCGAGAACATTCGAGAATAGGAAATACGAGAATGGTCTAGAACCTTCCATGCCGCAGGATATATAAGCGAGTCAGATGTTCCGTGGAGTCAGTATGAGCAAAGATGGATCAACGTGCACTTCGAGCAATCGCATATTACGAATTCTTGCAAGGGCATTCTGTAAGAGCTGCAGCCCGTAATATGTGCAGTGCGTTCAAGGCTAATGTAGTTAATTATTCAACGGTCTCCCCTTGGTATCAGCGTTTTCATTCTGGCGATACATCTTTTGAAGACAAACCTAGGTCCGGCAGGGAATCGATTGTTGACGATGAAGAACTGCGAGCACTTACAAAGGCAAAGCCTAATATATCGTCACGAGAATTAGCCAACAAACTCAATTGCAGTCATCCTACTATCCTTCGGCATTTACAAGAGATGGGATATAGGAAAGTTGATTCGTCTTGGATACCGCACAATCTCAGCGAATCAAACAAAGCAACACGCATGTCCATCTGTCTTTCACTCCTGCATCGTCCGCAAAGAAAGGATTTTCTTCAAAAAATAGTCACTGGGGATGAAAGCTGGGTGTTGTATGTTAATCACACGCGCAAGCGTCAGTGGCTATCGAAAGGGGAAAAACCAGAACCGACCCCTAAACGGCCCCGTGAAATGAATAAATTTTACTCTGTTGTTGGTGGGATTCTGAGGGCATGCTCTATTACGAATTTCTGCCAACCAGCACCACAATACAGGCAGAGATTTATTCTGCACAACTGCAAAAGGTGGCTAAAATTATGAAACAGAAAAGGCGTATACGTCTTCACGTTCGGATTCTCCATGACAATGCTCGACCCCACGTCGCTAAGATGACACACGAAATTATTTCGCAGCTAGGATGGGAGGTTCTACCACACCCACCGTATTCACCAGACTTAGCACCTACCGACTATCACCTGTTTCGAGCTTTGAAGAACTATTTACGGGATAAAAAATTTGATGATCTGTCAGATGTCAAAAATACATTGGACGACTTTCTTAATTCACGATCAAAAGAATTCTGGTCTGCGGGCGTGCAAAGTCTACCAGAGCGTTGGGCAAGAGTTGTAAATGCGGAGGGAGCCTACATTACTGAATAATCGTTTATTGTTAAAATAAAATATTTTTCTTTTTTACTCGTGTTGTGTGTTCCAAGATTTTTGTACCAACCCAATATAATAATATTGTGTTCATATATATAATAAATAAAATATAAATAATATTAATAAAGTACATATTAATGAAACAACTCGTGTTGTTTTATTCACATGGGCTTATTATATAATAAGCACATCAGATATAATTATTATATAAGTAAAACACGAGTTATTTTATTATGGAAACTTATGATTTGCCTGTTATGTTTAAAAATATAGCTAACCAACAGTAAAGTATCTTGTAATGTATGTGTTATTCGGATGCGCGTTATCTGTTTTTCTGTACAATACTAATAATAATAATAAATAATAATAATAACATGGACATGCAAGAAAGCGGGCGAATGCGGGAATGTTGGCTCTACATGCTGGGGTTGTCTTTTCAACACGTGCTTATTATATGTATACCCATGAAAACTCGTGATTTGCTAGTTACGTTTAAAAATGAAGCTAAATATGAATTAAATTAAGCGATGAACCAACCGAACAAGCCGTCAAGACTAATTGAACCCCAAGCGCGGCAATCACTTAAATATGAGAAGATTATATTTATTACCAAGTGATTGTGTGGCGAAATTGGTAGAACGCTAGATTACTACATTGAAGGTCCTGAGTGCGGGCCTCGGTAGTTTTAACTTTTTTTTTCTTTTGCATTCGTATAGGTATCTGGTTGTACGAACAAATTGAAGCAGTTTCAACCAACCAAAGAACTCGTCCAATCCCAAAAGAACTCGGACAAAAATAACATGGAAGAATATATTTTTTTAATTTACTGCCATCAATAGTTGAAATTTGTTTTATAATTCCGGGCTAAAGTGTTTACTTTTTCCCTTTATCTCATTGACTCACGGGGAGTCAACTCCATTATTATACACATAGTTCGACAGCTGCTGTGCTGGTCTACACGACAGATATATTTGTGTTTGACAGACACAAACAATTCTGCCACCATAACACGATCAGTTTCACCTTATGCAGTTTTGTATTACTATGTATTATCGGTTCCCAAGAATACTAGCGACGTCTGCGGCGGAACTGAGCACTACACCTCTGCGACTGATTGAAAGAACTGTTTGAGTACGGAGTTCCGACTCCTTCTCTCTAGTCTCCTTGGGTCAGACAGAGACAACACTAGTCGGCCATGCTTCTATCCCTCTATCTCCGTTCCACCTTCATGTTCGGTACACGGATATTTATCATGAGTTCGAAACGCTGTTAAAAGGGCTAGGAAAGGCGTTAGTCCTGTCAGTTTCGATTAATATAATAAAAAAATACATGATCCTAATCGTAATCAAACTTTCTAAAGCCAAGCGAGCGTGATGAGCATATACATACGACTTTGAAGCTGTCGCATTGCATGTGAACTTTGACGGCGTGGTTTCGTACTCGCCTCATACTCGCGCTGTTGTAGGTTCAAAGCCACTTATCTCAATTTTTTCCTTCCATCCCTCATTTCCGTGTTTTTTTATGCAATTTAATAAAAATACAAATACAGAAAATTTTCTGATATTTTTTATTGTTGCATGTACGTGCATTTTTTTTCATATCGAGGTAAGCAGAATGAATCCTTTCAAATTTATGTTGCCCCTTCATGCGCTGTACGGCGCTCCACATCACCATTTTGAAAGAATATGCTTTCAATTTATCGACAACGTGCTGTGTCCAAAACGCAGAAAAAACAACAGTTATCAGCGACTCAGCGACACACGTTTTCAATCGCTCACGCCGTTGCTCGCCGTTTTGAGGTTATGTATGTCCGGGTTTCGGAACCACAGCGACAAATAGTGGCGGCGCTTTGACCGAAATTTGCCTCGCCAACTAATGCATCTGATCGCGGCTGCCAGAATTACAGCTTCCAGACCTGTATGTAAGACCGTGAGTATAGTAAACTTTGTCAAAATACGTTGATAGTAGACAAAATTTCGAAAAACGAAAGATTACTCGAGATTCTGCTGTGTTCCGAGGTGCAAAACGGATACTAAAAATAAACTGTCGCTCTATAAGCAACCTAAAGATAAAGTCTTTTTTTTAAAGTAGTTGTTGGCTCTGAAAATTACTCTTTTTAGGCCATCAAGGCGAGTTGTAGTCACTCCACAAGATTTTTTCTTTCCAAGTTTGTATCTTTATAAATAATACATCGATCAATGTTAAAAGTGAATCCAGAGCTGACAGAACTAAAAAGAAGAGCGGAAAATAGATTATTCTTTGCAGTAGCATCTTTACAATCTACCATGCCGGTAAATCCAATAGACAACTCGCAGGAAATCAACAACAAGGTAATTGTTTACGTCTGAGGCAAGGAGTCCAATCTCCGTATGCTGGCGTGTCCGTAAGTGTCCTGAAACAAGGTTCCGCATAAACGGCGCTGCGGAAGCTAGCAACTATGTGCTATGTATACACGTATGTTTTGCGGATGCGTTGTTATCAGCTATCTATGTTGTTATTGGCTGTCATATAAGCTGACAATTCTAATTTTCTTCACCTCAATTCATTTTATTAAGGGGTTAACCCCACTTGCGGTTTTGAAAAAATCGATTTTTTTTATTGCATTTTTTTTAAGTATAAGTATCTGAGAATATGTCCTGAAAATTTCAAGTCGATCCGAACAAAATTGACTAAGATATGAGCGTTGAAAGAGAAGAATCTGTGGTGTAAACGACTGGAAATTGAAACTTTAAACGCGTTTTTCTTAAAATGGCTTTTCTGAAGTCGGTGACCAAGATTACTTGAACACTAATGAACCGATCTTCTTGAAATTTTTCAGGCTCATTTAATACATAAAAATGTAGTCTTTAATCGTTCGACTTTTTTTTTCGAAAAAAATGGCCGTTTTATGGCCAAAAAACGGCCGTTTTTTTCGTTAAAATCGAACCATTAACTTTGACTGTCCGCCATTTTGTGAAAAATGAATATTTTTTAAAATCCTTCGATTAAAGACTAGTTTATACTTATATTTGACTAAATCCATCCGCATTTTTTTTCAGGTGATCCACTTCGCCGCAATGTTGGTCACCGCAAACCGTGTATATAAAAATATTATTTCATTGACGGCTATTTGCCACTAAACAATGTAATATTTTTCAATAAAAAAAATGACTGAAAGTCCTTCAAGATGTGTTCTTTAAGATGGTATATTGATCGATTAAAAAAGTTTTGTAGTTTTCTTTTAAAAAATTCATGAAAAAGACCTTTTTTTTGCGCTACAAGTGGGGGTAACGCCTTAATAAATCTCGTGTAGCTGTAGTCTTGGCCACGCTTAAGTTGTGTCGTAAGATGTTACATTACATTTAAGCCTTAGTGAAATTACCCACCTAATTACGAAAAAAAAACCCTCAAAAATGCCATAACTATTTATATCCGACGTAAATATAAATTCTCTTCAAATGTGGTCAGGTAGCCAAGATTATTGCGTGTAAAGTATGTAGAAAATGTCAACAACTGGGACATGCGATTGTAAACTGCAACCTCACATACCACTGTGTCAAGTGTAGTGCTTCCCACGATCCCGGAAAATGCATGAACAATGAATGTATTGTTTAGTAATATTAAATTACATTTCATTTTCCATTGACCAGCTAAAATTTAATTCCCGACCTTCTTTGAACCTGTCATAATACTATCTTATCTATCTCTTTGTCAAAATCGATTTATTAATAGTCTAGAATATTTAATATAGCCCAATATTACCTATTTTTGGTTATTAACAATGTTTACCATGTAATAACTAAAATAGGTAATATTGGGCTATATTAAATATCCTAGACTATTAATAAGTTGATTTTTATAAAGGAATTGATATATATATATATATATATATCGGTAAAAAAATGTTAACGTCTAGCAAAAAAACTAATCATGATATGAAAAAAAAATCTGCGTAAAATTTGGACGCGCTGGGATAAGGAGAACACGTGCCACCAAGCAGTTTAATTTTAAAAAATACATGCATTTTTTTAATGGCCGCACTAATATATTCATTAGTATCATAATATTAATTAAAAAATCTGGAATGGGTTATATTGATTGTACATATTATGAGGTACAATATATATTATTTACTGATTTTTTGCCATCAATTATGTACAGTCGGGTGTAGATTGAAAAGTTAATAGAAAATTTGAAAACGGACGTGGCGGTTTGGTCACATTGTGGCGGGAAATCGAGGCAGTGAATTAATTATCGGAGCGGATTTTTCATGCAAATAATAATATAATAATAATCGTGTATTGTATGCTTCAAAATGATATTTTTTTCTTGAGCCTGCGAGAAGATTTTCTAACTGTAGTGGCGATGATACAAAATATAGTGCAGACAAATAGTTCGAAATTTGTTCGTGGCGCTTCGTCGCCTCATTTTTACCGACCGAGAATTACCGACTGAGCATTACCGACCGAGTTGGTTTGCCCTATGTTGGACATAGAAAAAAAATATAACACGTGAAATCTTTACGTTTTTGCAAATTTATTTCAATTTCACAATGCGGTTCCAAACGGTATCAGGTTTTCCAGTCAGACTTTACTTTTCTGCTCGATAAAGACATTGATTTCTTTATTAGTCCCAAATCTATGGCGTTTTTTGAACGATTTAAAATTGATTGTAGTTTTCTCGACACCGACGTATCTGTTTGGGACTCGAACGAGAGTTATCAAATGGGCGCGCAATTGATAAAAAAATAAGAGTCTGTAATAATATAGCGGAGCGAGGGATCAAAGTCATCACCGATTATAAAAATCGATTGACTATGATGAAGATCAAATACAATTTGTTCTTCAAGTTGTCGCCGAATATCAACAAAAAAATTCCGAACGTAAACAAATGTACTCTACTTCAATCATTTCATAGATGGACTGCTATTACTTATGTAATATTTCCTGTTAACGTACGAATTTGCGGTACGTGATTGGTGGAAAAAAATCAGTAAATAATATATTTTGCAACTCTTAATATGTATAATCAATGTACCCAATTCCAGATTTTTAAATTAATATTATGAGACTAATGAATATTTCAGTGAGGCCATTAAAAAAATGCATGTATTTTTGAAAATTAAACTACTCGGTGGCACGTGTTCTCCTTATCCCAGCGCGTCAAAATTTTGAATAGATTTTTTTTCATATCTTGATTAGTTTTTTGCTAGACGTTAAATTTGTTTTACGGAAGCCAAAATAACGGCCACTCTAATATATCGCCAATAAATAGATATCCATTCGATAGGACTTTTTGATGGCGTTTGGATTTCGTTTTGTCAACTTTATGGATGCCTTTTGGACAACTTTTAGATGCCTATGGCTTCTTTGCATTCTCATGCTTTGTCATGTACAAGGTCAACATAACCTCACAAATGTTCCTACTCAATTTTCTCATAAATGGTTCATTTTTTTAGGAAAAACAAAGCATTAGACTCTGGAGAATTTCCTGACGCAGAGCGTGATGATTTCCTTTTGCCCGAAATATTATTCATCTCTGAGGAATCTCTGTTCGAAAATTTCAGCTGTTACTCTCGCACTCATGTGTCACGTGGTACATCTTCTACTTCGCCTTAAGAGGGAATGATACCTCATCGCGGTTGGTATGGTAGAACAATTATAGATTCCCAAAAATCTCGAAAACGGCTCTTCAGATTCCGTCGAAACTTTGCCAAACGACGTCAAATACATAGACGAATAGCTGTCTTCCCCTCAAATTCAGAAAATTTGAGGGGAAGACAGCTGTTCGTCTATCTATTTGACGTCGTTTGGCAAAGTTTCGACGGGATCTGAAGAGCCGTTTTCGACATTATTGGGAATCTATAATTGTTCTACCATATCGACCGCGATGAGGTATCATTCACTAGCACAGCACTAGCTAGTGCTTTACGTGGAGGGTACGATACCGGTGCGGCGTACTCTACCAGAGCAGTACGTGATGGGAAAAGAGACCCGCCCGGAGATCAACTATACCGACAATCTGTAAGAAACTTTTCGTACTAACTGACCGCGATATTCTCACCACAATAAAAGACGTTAATCCGTCGATTACCGTGCATCTGTAGCAATCACGAGTAAATCAATAAAACTCCATTCGATAATACAGAACCCGTGGCAAATCGTTTCTTATTTTTATTTAAGAAAGTATTTTCGAGGAGACACCGACTGAGCCGCCATAAGTGCGAGAACGATCTATTTTTACAGAACGCATGCGTTCGCCGTAAAGACTGATATTTCGGCAAAAAAGAAAAGGTGCACCTCCCGCTTTCTTGAAAGACCGGACTACCACTTCCCGAAATATATTCCATCTGCGAAAACACTTGGTCGCGGAGTTTTTACCGACCAGTCGTTTGTCCGTACGCAGGGTGGTCCTCAATACGGCCACCACCGTGCCTTCCAAACCTGCTAGTTTTTGTATGGATCACACCTTACTTTTGCAACAGAGAGGGTCGCGAGCTATTTTTAAAACAGCAGTAAAGCGAAATGGCGATTTGGTCCAGTGGAGGAAAAAGTCTGCGAAAAATATAATAAAAATGAAATCCTCGTTTGACGAAAAAAAAGAACGATGGCTACCCAAACCGACCTTGACTTTTAATAGTAAAAATATTTTTAGCCTCGTCCACGGTCTTGCATACAGGTCTGACAACGGCGGTACTGGGGGTAGGCACCCTTAGCGGTTCTGTTTTTTATTCCGATTTCTGCCGCTTGGTGCGTGACGGCAAGGGGAAGTACTGTTGCGACGAAGAGAGAAGTAGCTCTTCTGTCCTTTTCCCTCCTGAATAGGGCATGCGCCATTTGCCCTAACTTAATTTACCGTACTGTCGTGTAAACTGCATTATACACGAAATCACTAAAAAAATGCGTTGATTAAAAAAAAGATGACTACTTTCATCTAAAAAAACTGAAAACTTTTTAAATATATTAATTCATACCAGCACATATTACGACCATTTACATCCTCTTTTCTCCAATGTCTCACAATACATCGTTCTTCGAAATGTTTTTCGCACACGTACTGAGACTCTTTCAGTCCCGGAATAGCATCGAGCCATTTTTTGTATCGCTCGACGTTTCTGGGCACGCGAAACGCGGAGCATTTCTGCTTACAATTTTTGTACTCCGTTTTACAATTGCGAACCGCGCAACCCTTAGCCATTTCGCATTTTTTTCGCAAATACTACCAAAAAAAATTGGCACTCATGCGTAAAAACACGATAAAAAATGTATCACGGTAAATCGCGTAGAACTTTCTGGTATATGGTCGCGAATAAAGGTTATTTCGACAATCGCGCCACAAAAACATACGTAAACACCTTGGGCCAATTCACCGGTAAGAGGTAAGGGGGAAACTACTTCCCCTTGCTAGTAGCGACGCGTAGCGGCGCCTAGTGAATCGAAAAGTGAAGCCGATAAGCGTGCCTACCCCCACCACGAAAATTTAGCTTCGTGCAAGACCTGTAAGACCGTGGCCTCGTCGAACTGATTTGGGCCGTGACGAAGGTATGCGTGTGTAAAAAATGGATGGTAGAAATAAGAATACGCATATACATGTATGGAATAACGTATAATAAACATTTCAAAATAATTATTTTCAACATCCCAATCTTTTCCATGTTGCAAAGACAGTAAAAGTTTTAAAAAATGTTGCAGATAAAAAATATACTTACAAAAGTGGCGCGGGGCGTGCAACTCTCATATATCTAACAATCTGGTCTATATTATTTCCGAAAAAATCTGTAGATTAGAATTAGTTCGTTTTTCGGTCATTTGGCGCTTCGTGTGCTTCCGCTGGAAGGATAAAAAACGTGAATCCTACGAGAGGGCGCGTCGATCGTTCGTACTGCCCCCACTTGGTTATTCGGGTTGCTCGGTAGGGGGAAAGGGCTGGCGAGCTTCGCGTTCGTCTTGATCTCTCGTCTCATTTCACTTTGCGTTACCGGTAAGAAAAGTAGTGTCGCCCCGAACGTTAAAACGGCTCTCTCGCTCTCTTTCACAATCTTTTTCCTCACTTTCTCTTAAACTCGCGAAAAAATGTTGAGGCCCTTGATATTTCGCGGCCGCGCCAGTCGTTGACTCGCCCACGATACATTCGGTGTCCATTGAAGTCTCGAAAATTCGGTCGAAACGCGGAGCGATAATTGAATTTAAATAAAATTCTACCCATCGGCACATATATACATACGTAGATACATATATGCATGCATAGATACATGCATATCCATATATGTATACGTATCACAGGATAGGTCGTCTATAAGCGACAAATTCACGAGTTTTTTCGGCTCTCAAGTGCAATATCAGTCTTTACAAAAATGTTCCAGGTGGATCACTAGTAAACTGGCGACGTAATAAGCGCTTGTTACTTGGCCGGACTTCACGAAATACGGTAGAGTGAGTACATTTTTTCTTCACTTCTATTTCTTTTCGTTAACCTTTATCTCATATCTTGTTCCTACCGATTGGTTTTAAAAAAAGTCATTATCCGAGAAAAGACGTGCTCCGAGTCTCAGATTTTCGATCGAATAATCGCGTTGTCCCTGTCACCCGCGCGTATACCCTTGTTGAATCAATCGTTTACGGCAATATGGAAAGACGAAAAAAAGTGGCAAACTTGCCGAAATCTCGGCCTCGTATGTGATGTACCGTGGGAGGGATGGGAGTCGTGTCAGTCACGGTGTACTCTCCGGGGAAGAGGTTACAAATCTCGTGACGTGTCAAACTCACCATTCCATATGGTGGTCGGCTTCCGCTGGTCATTGACTGCTGGCATTTAACTCGACTCTTCCTTTTTTTTTCTTCTTCTCTTCCTATCGTTTTTTCGCTGCTTCTGCCCGTCACTTCTCAATGACGAGTAAATAAACTCCTTCAATCGCGATCGTTAGACTCAACGATCGATGACGCGCTCGATCGTTCAAAATTCCTAACCCTAGAAAAATAGTGACACGATGAATTCCCTTTAATTCCAGATTAACGAGTCGCTCAGTAATTTCGTTCGAAATAACTTTGCGATCGTGACACGCGTAATTTCTCGATTAATAACGAAAATATGAAGTTTTGCAAATCTGCGAACGAAATGCCCTTGTGTTATCTAACGAAATTAGCTTCAGGCTGCATATTGATAACATCGAGAAAAAGAGATAGAAAGACAAAATCCCGCCGCATTTCGTCATATGCTAAATATATTAAGTGTACAACTTTGCTTACACGGTTTTTTCCAAAATTTGTGGCTTTTTAGAAAAAGTGATATCCTAGTCACGATTCAAAGTACTGTCCGTCGCTAGCTGCTACTAGGTGCGCAACTAAGTTTCCGGGTTTTTTTTACCAAAAAAAAAATTGAAAATTTCAAGACAAATACAAAAAATGGTTAATTCGAAGTATCGTCCCTCGCTATTTACACATTTATGCCATCTCTGTGGCAATACATAAATACCGCGAAGATAAAAAGACGCGTCTTCGGACTGAAAGCATTCGTCCAACCAATTTTGTACTGCGTCGTAATTGGCCAAGTGTAGCCCATCCAAGCCATGCGCCATCGACCGGAACAAGTGATAGTCTGAAGGGGCCAGGTCTGACAAATATGGCGGGTGTGATAGCAGATCCCATTTCAGTGTTTTTATGGTGTCCTGGACAATGGAACTGCAATGGCACGGAGCGTTGTCGTGCTGCAATATAACACGTTCGTGTCTCGTGTCCCATTCTGGCCTTTTTTCGAGCAATGCGTGGTTCAAATTGATTATTTGTTGTCGGTAGCGACGCTCATTGACAGTTTTGCCTGGTTTCAGCAGCTCATAGTGCACGATTCCTTTCTGGTCCCACCAAACGCAGTGCATTGTCTTTTTCCGAAGCGATTGGGCCGTGCCGTCGATGTTGACGCTTCGCCGAGTGAAAGCCACAATTTTCTGCGTTTGGGATTCTCGAAATATATCCATTTTTCATCGCCAGTAACAATTCGATGCAGGAAACTCTTTCCGTTCTGCCGCAAAGGCAAAATTTTGGAAGTGGCTCTTCAATTTTCCATTTGTCTCTCACTCAACTCATGCGGCACCCACTTTCCTTCCTTATGAATTTTTTCCATGGTGTGCAAACGTTTCGAAATACATTGCCGAGTCACATTTAACGCCTCGGCAAGTTGATCTTCCGTTTGAGTGTCATCTTCATCCAATAACGCTTGCAGATCGGCGTCCGCAAATGTTGGCGGTCTTCCCGAGCGCTCCTTTTCCCCAGTCGCAAAATCGCCACCTCTGAACCGCTTGGACCAATCTTCACGTGTTGTTTTTGATGGTACATGTTCGCCGTAGGCCTCCTCAAGTAACCGACGTGCTTCAGCTGCTGCTTTTTTTAGGTTGAAGCAGAAAAGCAATGCTTCCTGCAAATGCTGTTTATTTGGCACAAACTTTGACATTTTCGAGGGTAGAAAAAAGGTCGTTGTGTTGCGGTATTTGTTTATATTACGATTGGGTATTCTTAACAGATGTCCAAGCTATAAAGACACCTGTATGTCGACTGTATGTGCCGCTAGCGCCATCCATGTGTGAAACCCGGGATTAGTTGCGTACCTAGTACTTTTACCCATCTTTTTGGCAATTATCGGATACTATGACGAAGAAACTGTGTCTTTTGAGGCAATCCATTTTTGGACTTCTTCATAAGAGCGGAAATGCTGATCGTCGCTCTCGAAGCGTTGAAACCACTCACGACATAATACTCACACAAAAATACAAATTTTTCACCTGAGATTATATTTTTATTTTCACGAGTACGACATTGTTCCCCAAAATATTTTCCATCCCAAAAACAAGGATTTATACGTATGCGTATTTGCGCAGTAAATATGAACTGAGACGAGCAAACAAGAGTCGTTTATTCATACACGCTTTCGAGTATCGGTAGACAACAAAACGTGCATAGCAAATTTTTTCCCTGATCGCAAATATTTTATTAAGATAAAAGAAAAAACATTTTTTTTGCAAAGCCACCGAGGCGTACAATGCTCTGCACGATTTGTAAAAACATGTGAGCCATTTTGAAAAAATATAAGAGGCGTTCGGCCCAGACGATAAATTAGTACCCGTGATACATTGAATAAAATTGTGCGAAGCAAATAACAGAATTCTTCGATGTGCGAAAGATAGGAATTTTGCCGTGCATAGGAGAAACGAGAAAAGAAATTATTTGCTTTGCGGTACATTTGATTTCATCATTTCGTGTCCGGATTTGACCAAGTATTGAACAAATGGTATCGTTGCAGTGCTACTGTAAGGACTAGGCACGAAACAGGACAACCCCGATGATGCAGCAGCAGCAGCAGCCAGCGATGGAGGAGGGAACGGCCTACGAGCCGCCCACTTACGACGAAACATTCCCGGTCCTTCCAGGATCAACGTCGAGCTTGAACAAGCCTGATGTCCAGCCCATTAACAATAGGATGCGCGTTGGATGTTCGGTCATAACTCAAGTAATGTTTCCTAACGCTATTATTATACAGTCGTCGCCCAATTTTCCAAATACACATTTTCCGACTCTTCAATTCTTCAATCTACTTTGTAATCCAAGTACACATTCTCTACCTCTTCAATTCTTCGATGTACTTTTCAATCTACGTTCACGTTTCGTTTCATCTCTGGTTTTCGTCTTTGTATGTTCATTCCTATGGTGTTGAAGTTTGCATCGTTGGCATGCAACGAAAATTCTTTTTTATACTTTAATTTCCTTATTTTTCAATGATAAAATATTCTCTTCGCTGATTTCAACCTTCGATTACCTTTAAATAAGCAATGTAAAAAATGGTTAAGTGATTTTCATAGCGAAAAGCAGGAACAAGCAATTTAAGGAATTAGAAAATGATAATTTTCGTTGCTTTTCAACGACGCAAACGTCGATCTCGTGTTATTCATCTACTTACATTCTTCCTTTTCTTTACGATATTGAAGTTTGCATCGTTGGAACGCAACAAAAGTTCGGTAGATCGATCTTCTATTTTTGCAAATTTGGGCTTCGAAAAACTCTCGAATATTTTTGTGAGATTCTCATAAAAATCGGAGGCCAAATTGGCTGGATAAGATTTTTATAATGAAGAAAATAGAGAAACAAATCTGAAAAAATATTTCGTTGCGTTCTAACAAGGCAAACTTCAACGTCATTTTAATTTTAGTATTCTACAATGTCTGAGGGCATGGACAAAATTTACAATTGTATATTTTGTCATATTATTGCCAAGATTGTAAAACTAGGTTAAAATCGTCGAGACTACTGATGCGAGGGCGGATTAAGGGGCCCATTTTGGAGCCACGAAAAAGGCTATTTTTGCGAATTTTTTATGAGGATTTTATAAAAGATAAATAAAGTCTTAAAATACATTTAAAAAAAATTTAATTCATTTTTATTCATTTTTTAGTACAAAAACTATAGTTTAAGGTAACGCCTCAAAAAAAGGTGGGCTAGGTAGCTCCATCACAACACGGCAACGGCTTGTCTGAAACAAAATATCGAAGTCCATTAGATTCAGTATGACACCAGCTACAAAATGACCCTCGGATATAAAGTTTTATCGAAAAATAA